>JARQOC010000006.1:195685957-196199368 GCA_033576535.1 Allobates femoralis | reverse complement strand
AATAAACTCCTTTATAGGGCAATTGAAGGACTGCAGGAGTCTAATGGATCATCACTAAAAAAGATTGAGAAATATTTGCGTAGCCAGAATGATTTGACTGGAATAATTTTGAACCCTATCTTCCAAAGACGATTGCGTCTTGCAGCAAAAAGGGCTGTTAATAATGGAAGACTGTTAAAAGATGGTCCACAGTATAGGATTAACTATGGAGGCCTGGGAGGAAAAAGTTGTTCTAAATATTGCGCTTCTTCCATCTGCTTGCTCCCCTCAGTTAGTCTTCTCCCTCATGAAAAAGACCAGGTAAGTGGACTGGTACATTCTTGTTTCCAGCTTTGTAAAAATGCGGTCACTAGGTTGTCTGAGGCAACAACTTGATGTCTTATGTGTCCATGTTATTTGCATTAGAGTGTGCTGTCATCTGCGGAAAAACTTGGTGAGTGCAATCTGATAAAACATTGGATTGACTTCACAAAGAATGAATCGGGGCACTGGACACCTTATACCAATGTAGCAGCAAACAGTCATTCAATGGGGGTGCTCGCCTGTGTCAGCACTAGATAATAGTCCAAATATATAAAGAAAGGAGGCACTCACCCATATGTAAAGTTGGTCTCAGGCTTTTTTATTCAGCCTTCCGGCATGAAGCAGGGTGCAGGTTGCAGGGGCGGGGATGGTGGAGATGCAGACAACAGTGACTGTTTCGGATGTAATCACCCTTCAGTTGACCAGTTGAAGGGTGATTACATCCGAAACAGTCACTGTTGTCTGCACCTCCACCATCCCCTCCCCTGCAACCTGCACCCTGCTTCATGGCGGAAGGCTGAATAAAAAAGCCTAAAACATTGGATTGTATACGCACCGCTGTTAAACAATAGTAACATGCATATCTGCGAGTTTTTCCTCAGCGATAAACGGGCTGAGGAAAAAATCGCACCATGCTGCGCATGGCTTTGGATCTCGCTACTATTCTGCCAATGCCAATGTATGGTTGCAATAAAAACATTGCACACTGTATGCACAGCACTCGGACCGCGATTTTTTCATGGTCTTTTCCATGCTGTAAATAGTAATAAACATACAGATATGAAATATAGTCAGAAAGGATAGATAAAAGGATAGCTAGATCATCTTACCAGTCTCCCACAGATTTCTTCAGGGCTGCTCATTAAGCTTCATAAATATTCACTTCACTGACTGGCAACATCCAATCACAGACGCTCACTCTATGTGCGAGCCTTCTGTGATTGGCTGTAGCAATCAGACTGTATTTCCACAATCTGTATGCTGTCTGTGCTTAGTTGCCATACGCATTAGTGTATGGCAACCAACTTGCCGTCATAGTGTGTAAAGTAAATAAATAACTAAAAAACAAATGCAAAGGACTTCTCTGTATTTTCCAGTCTCAGCGCAGGTAAAGCCGACAGCTGCGAGCTGCTACCCTCAGCTGCCTAATTTTAACTTGGCATAGGGATTCACCCTATTTTTAATTGCCAGCCAAGGTAAAACTAGGCAGCTGGGGGCTGGTATTCCCCGTGGTGTTGGGGCCCTTAGTTTTTTGTTTTAAATAAAGTTTTTCCCTCCCAAAAAATTATTGCAGTTATAATGTTTTCTTTGCACATTTATTTGTTTTTGTGTGTAATAGGGTGGGGTAGGCTTGTCATTTATCGTACTCAACGAATATCTCGGAAATGGGGGTACTCGGCGAGAAACCGAGTACCGGGAGAGGGGTTGCTTTAAATTCCCGTTAATAATTAGAATCTGAAATTTTAACAAAAGTTTCCCTTCAGTCCCAGCAGTGAGCTGGAAACTAAACGAGAGCAGTTTGTTGTTGGGCCCCTCCAGAAAAATTTAGTTTTATACCCGGAAGTCTATGGGGGGAAACCCTGTCACAAATTTAAATTAAAAATTGGGTCGGTGCTTGGCCGGTACCGATTTATTTGGGATCTGGCCCCGAGCTTCGGCCCCCAAAGCATTTTAGTATCGTATTTAGGGGTGTAATGGAAAAAGCAGAAAAAAAAAAAATTGGACCAAAATTCCCCCCAAAACCCAAAAAGGGGGCCCAGATAAAATTCTTGGCCCCTCAATTAAAAATTTGGGTTCCCCATCCCCTTTTCAAAATAAATACTCCCCAATCATTTCCCTATAACGATCGCAAGCTTTGTACTTTTTTTTTTAAAATTTTTTGACATTTCTTCTTTTGAAACTGCTTAAATACCTAATTTTTTATAGGGTGCCTTCTCCCCAAAAAGGAGTTTTCGATTTTTTAAAGGTGCTAAATGGGTTTGGATGGATCATTGGGGCCCCAATTTCGAATTCCGTGTTTTGTTTCTACCCATTTCTGGGTTTCTTCCTGAAATATGTTTGGGGTTTTGCCCTGCTGGAAGCCCCATTAGCAAATTTCAAGCTTTGTTAAACTGGGCATACAAACCCCCTTTCCCTGATTCCTTCCCGAAAGGAACTCTGTGCCAAAGTCAGCAAAACCCCCCCAAGCATCTTTAAACCGTAAAATATTTGCCCTGAAAGTACAGTGTTTTTTTTCCCTATTAGGCTTTATTTGTTTTCGGTAATTCAGTGAATGAGTGCTTTACCAAAAAAGTTTATTTTGGTTTATATCTGTCCAAAGATCCTTTTCCAATGGATTTTGGTTTTTCCATGTACATTTTGGAAAAATTCGTGTGTTTTTTTAAATTCTATGTCGGGAAAATGGGTTCAGCTGGGCCCCCTTGAGCATTTAGTTTTTCAAATATCAAGGGAATGGTTGGTCTGAAAACTGAGCACCTTGACCCTGAGGATAGTTTTTAAAATTTTTTTGGAAACTTGTTTGGGCTACTTATCCCCCTGGACTATCTTGCATTAAAATTTTCACCCAGCCCATGTGGTGTTAATGCAGTGCCATAGGTTGTACATTTTGGTTGGGGGCCACCATAGAAAAAAGGGAAAACCCCTCAAGACCCCTGGGGGTGGCCTTGAAACCCCCGATTGAAAAATTTTTCCCAATTTGGTTTTCAATTCCCAGTTTGAAATTCCTCAGCCTTTTCTTTCTTTTTTTTCCCCATGCTTCGTGTGGAACCCCAACCAATCCCCAAAGATTCCCTTTTAAAATTTTTTGGGATTTAACGGATTTTTCCCCCAAAACAATTTGGGTTCCCCCAAAAATTTTTCCCTCCCCCATTTTGGGTTTTTTTATTTTGTCCTTTTCATTTTTCTGGGTTTTTTTTTTTTCCCACCGGAAAAAAACGGGTCATTGCAATTTTTTTCGGGGAAAAACTTATTTTGGAAAATTTTTAAAGGGGTTGCCCCTTTTTGGGTGATGTTTTCTATATATAATTTTTTTTTTTTTCTTTTTTTTAATTCTATGGGGGGAATTTCGGACCCCCCTCTTTTCCCAAATGAAAATATTTTTAAAATGTGTGTTATTAATAATATTTTATTCTGTTTGTGAACTTCCCTTCCCTTTGTAAAGCCCCTGCTCCAAGGGGGCCCCAAAATCTTATTCTTTGAAATAAAAAAAAAAAGGGAAAATATATTTTCTTTTGTGATTTTTCAAAGGGTTGGGATTAAAAAAAAAAAAAAATTAAAAAAACAAAAAAAAATTTATTCTCCTCGCCCCCCTGCACTTTTTTTAAGCGTTTTGCCCCCCGCTTGGGGTTTTATGTGAGGTGGTTGCATCACGCAACCCCATGTAATCATCCCAGTTTCTTCTCCCAGCTTTTTTTGTCGAAAAAGTAATTTAAGGAAATGAGTAAAGGGGAATTTGTATCCCCCCTTTTGTTATTTTTACCCTTTTTCATAGTGTTTTTTTGTAGTTTTTTTCTCTTCACTGCTGGGGTAGCGCTATAAATTAAGTCTCCTACCCCCTGTTCTTATACTTGACCTATGGTGGCTTTACCCTTTTTGGTGCTGTCCTGGCACATGGCATAGTCTTGCCCATACCTTCTGAGTGGCTGGAAGTCAGAAATTATGTTACAAGCTCTCAATACAACTCTAAAAACCAAAATGAAGCTCTCATAAAGTTGCATTGGGGTGTGGTGTGTGTTTGCGTGCGCGCACATGTGCACATATAAATGTATATATGATATATGCAAGAGGAACATAGAGTTATGATGTTTTCTACATTTAATCTGAAAAGTAAGCAATGTTTATAAACTTATACAAAAGTTATTGCAAAGGGGACAAGTCAATACAGTATATGCAGTCACATAAAATAAGTGTCAAACAAAAGTTCTAGAACTGATGTCAGTGAAATGGTGCAGATCTTAGCGGAGGGAAGATCTCTAGGTGGAATATGGAACAATCCTACGGAGAAGTGAGAATTTTATCTTCCAGCTTTGAACAAGGGTGAAAACTCAATCTGTTTTTTTCTAGATATCATTCACTCCAATATACATCCCCTTGGTGACCTCAGATGAAGGCTGGTCATTGGGATGTGGCTCGGAATTCCAAAAATAATGGATTATCAATCTTCAGGATAACTGCCCCTCGGAGGTACCAGGTGGAGGATATTACTGCCATATTTCCTATAATAATTTTGGCTGATGGAAAATATGGCCTATGCAACTGTATGTACACACTTTAGAAATGATGGGGGGTGCACCTGTAAGGGTTAATCTCCTTTCACTCAGTCCAGCACTCAACCTCTGTTTCAGGCTGTAAAGTGAGCACAAATCAAACCCCTAAAGAAACACCTATTTTGTTTTCTGTTTTCTTAGAAAGAGGAGACTATGAATTGTGGTTTACAACTGTAGCACCCAGGCTTTGGGGTACTCGGGGGTCAGGCGGCAAGAGTTAAATCTCCGGTTGTAACGGGGGATGGCGGCACGCCTGACTCCGTGTCCTGGGGTATCTTTTGAAAATGGGGTTTTATATACAATCGATTATTTACTGTTTGTTGTCGTGACCCACCTACAGTTTCTGGTGAAGTAGCAACTGTGCCGCCACAGTCCGCGGAGGTCGGTGGTATTGCGGCTGAGATAGTGTAGTCCTCCTCAGGCAGGACTGGACCTCCGGGGTAGCAATCCCTGTGAAAGAATAAGCTCATGCAAAGGAAGATGCAGCAGAGTCGAGTTCACTTCACACCTGGTACTTTACTGGAAACTTTAGCAGCATTGGTTACAGTCCTCATTTCAGCAAGATGTTTTAATGACAAAAGCTACGGTGGTTTGAAAGTGGATCCAGTGGTAGATGGAACCCTCAGTGTGTGCCTTATTCCGTCTTTTCCTTCCTGTTTCCCAGTAATTTATGAAATCTGACCTAAAAGCGAATCTAGACCACCTGCTGTCTCTCTCTTCACAGCTCCCGTGGTTACCTTCTGCTGGCCGCCAGACCATCAAGCGGTGCCTGTATCTCTTTGGTCACTTAGTGCCTGGCAGTATATATATTATATCATATATATATATTATATATATATAATATATAATACAGTATATATATTATATGTTCCTCAGAGTCTGATTTTGTGGTCTTTGAGGATCCCACAGTGTGCGGGCTCTCGGCCCGTGACTGTTTGTGGTTGACCTTCCACAAGTCCTTCCTTCCCCAACTTGGTGTCTGCGTCTGGGATTCTTTTTTCCCCTCTTTACTCATCTTTCTCCTTCTCCCGCTGTTCAGACCCTCTCTCCCTCTTGCTCCAAAAGATGTGGAGCGACTATTCCCTTGCTCCTAGTTTGCCATTCTTGCTGAACGATACCTTTTTTTCCTTCAGGCTCACTGCCTGGCTGACTACTCTAAATCCCGCATGGAGGTGTTTTTATTCCCTCCCGGGTACCTCCCACTGTGTGATCTAATGTGGGGTGCTGGTCTATAGATCCCACCCACCATCCTAAAAATCTGCTTTGCAGTTGGAGTATCTGCATCGCTTTATGGGTGCAGTACCCCTCTGTGATGCCTGCGTAGCGGGCGCCCCACAACCTGCATAGGCTGGTCCCCCCACTGTGAACAGTTTAATTTTTGTGCCACCACTCTTTCATTTGTTTGATTTTGGGCTCATGTTTCCAGGATGTCTAGATATAATATTTCAATCTATGTCTGTGACTGAACCGTGGGCAATATAGGGAGGAGAGTACCTTGCTTATTAAATTCCCTGTTTTTCCAAATGTCCCCTTCCTATATTGAATGAAAATATCATGCTGGCAACAAGGGACTGTACTGTTCAGGCTTTGAACTTCAGACTCACCTGGTTGAGGTGTCAAAAATAAAACCCTCTGTATGTTCTGGGGAAGGCTCTCTGCTTAATTTTGGACACTGTTCCTACCCCCCCCCCCCTTGTAAGTCCAGTTGTAAGAGATCAATGCCTTATGCCCAATCATGATGTTTAGCTTTCCCAAGATGGATATATGGCCTACAAAACGCCATCAAATAGGACCATAATTTTAGGGCTGATGTGTAGATTCACCCAGTTATATAAGAACATGCATGCATTCTCAATTGGATCATGATGCTGAAAATGTTCTCTAGAAAAACTGTAGCCCTGTGTCTGTCACAAAAAAAAACAAATATTCATAACTGGACTACTGAGGCCAGACTTTGTGTTCTGCTTTCCAGCAGTTGGACCAATAAAATGATTGTTCATACCTGGGGGTGTAGTCGAAGAGGTAGATTAGAAGTGTGGAGTGTCACCAGATTTACCACAGTGCAGCTTTCAAGGTAATTTCGTTGTCAGGCATGCCATCTCTCAACCTGAAGATGGGCTTGGAGGGGATATGATTGGCAGGGGGATCAGAGCTTTAAATCCTCTTAACAGTGTCCGAGTATATCACCGTGTGAGGTCGTGGTTGGTGAGATAGCTTACTCTATGCATCATCATTGCTTGGCCTGTGAAAACCTGGTGGTAGAATAACCACGTCCAATGTTCCTGAGCGTTACTCACATTTTCTATATCTTCTTTTGCCGTCAGCGTACAGTTTAGGAAGGTGCGCATGACATGTGTCTGAAGGGAGGCATGAATCATGAAGACATTGCGGCCTTCCGGAATGATACGTGATATAACAGTTTATTTTTTTAAGTGTGCCCTTTTATTGTGGCTATATACTAGACTGGAGATCATTACCTGGATTGGCAAAGGTCCTTGCCGACAGGTCTCTCTCGTCCTCCTACTGTGTCCTATTTTCCGGATTCCTGCTAGGGCTCGACTGTCAGCGCGGAGTTCCCGCCCTGCTCCAGATTATCTGTATTCATACAGCGGGGCAGCGAGCGTCACTCTGGCCCCCCTCATTGCTTGCTCTTGTGGAGAGGAGCCCATAGGAGGTGAACAAGAGAGGCTGGAGGTCGAACAGAGAGGCGGGGGGCAGGGTGGACACAAGCAGCATTGAAAAACTGCAGCTGAGGGGGAGGTCCTCATCAACACAAATCTACTAGTAAGGCCCTCGGACTCTTAATCCATAACTTTAAAGCTTTTTCACAATTACATGGGGGTAGAGACAGGGACCCCTTCCTAATGTAAGACGCTGCATTCAGTACTTCATTCGTGCTATACATGGGGGTACATTCTTTAAACCACACTCAAATCCAGCCCCAGTTGTAGGAGTAAGAGAAAATGCAGCAACAGAGGGAGCAAAGGACGCTGGATCTTAGATCACAAGAGATGCGGTCACAAAATAAACTCTAGATTTCTATGGAACTCAAAGGGAATGAAGGAAACTTGCACGAGAATCGAGGAAAATGTTTTTTTTTTTTTTTTTTTTTTTTTTTTTTTCCATAGTTTTTTCCTTCTGAACCTCTCTATTATTTTATTATCTGCATTATGCCCAAGATGTCACTATGCCCGAGTTCACTGAACCATGTGTGAAAGAATTTAAGCAAAGATAAATCAGAGGCTGGACTGACAGAACATTGACAGACATGCTTGAGCTAAAGAGCATTGTTTTCTTAAAGATACCAACTTTTCTCGTTCATAACATGGGATAAGTTCAGACAGGAAATGTTAGATACGTTGCATACAGTATGATCCATAAGTTTGAATTTAGCCTTTATAACATAAGAGTTTAGACGAGCGGTCAATTGAAGGGGGGGAGGATGAGATTGATAAAGGATCATTGGGATTCAGGAGGGGGGAAGCGTAGGGGGAGGGAGGGAAGAAAGGGGAAAAGTTGATACACGGCATTTGTACATAGACCTTGGAATTCACGCTCAGACATCCCATGGATTTCTGAAGAATGTAGGCTTGGGCTCGGACCCATTTCATGTGTTAACTTTTGCGCCAACACTAAATAGGTTGTGTGAGGGGAGACTTCAGGTTCAGCAAAAAAGGGAAGAAAAGAGAAGTCCAAGTCCTAGAGAAGGAGATAGGACTAAGTAGGTAGGTATAGGAAGAGGGTGGGAGGGGGGGGGACAATTGGTCAGATCATATACTGATTACTGCACATAATGACACATGAAGACAGACATGCCTCGTCCTACTCAACTTAACTCAAGTATCTACCACATTACACCAATATGACTCCAAAATGGCTCTCAATGGTGACATGAATATTAAAGGGTTGCGCGCGTTAAAAAGAATGCTGTATGCACATTGAAATGCGTCTTAAAGCTTGATGTTAGCTACTACATGAAAAACTTCCAAGGAGCGATTTTAGACAAAAACAGGGAGGGAAATAATGGCTCTGGATCTGATGATAGAAGGGCTGGGTTATGACCTCAAAATAAGCAATTTTGCCCAAAGCTGCTTTCTAGACTCTATCAAGAGCAGTTAATACATCTTATATACAAGTCAGGATGAAATTTTTAGTATCTATAACATAAGCACCCAACGGTCAGACGCTTTATCACGAAACTGCAAGCCAGACTGTTACTGGATGCTACAATAATAAGAAAGGATGAAATTTAATGTAGATTAATATCTAAAAAGAAGAAGTCAATATGAAAGCCAATGGAGGGAAATAAGAAACTTAGAAAAGACAAGGTCATTTTACCTAAGAAATTGTAGTAGTTGGTAATGAAAAGATATGAGGATTAAATACCCATGAACGAGACTTTACTCTTTATTGATGCAGGATACAGGGCTCGTTAAAAGAACATGCCATTAGATATACTTGCAGAAAGTTAAAAGTGAAATAAAAAATATGGGTATTCACCATAGTCCAGTTGTTTTAAGAAATGCTTGGACAACTATAAAAAAGGCGATTTTACTGTGGGATTTCCATTATCCTAACAAAGAAAAACTAATACTCTTAGAAGGTGGACAAATTTTCAAACTAGAAATGCGCACAGTATTATGTAACCCAGCCTATATGGAACAGCATGAGTGTGGCATGAAGGCGTATATTGCATACACAACTTGGAAGAGACGTCAAGGAAAATTATCTAATCACAACACGAAAGTCGGAAATATATAACACATATAGTCTACTGTTAAATGACAGTGCATTGTCCAAGCAAAGAGATTTGAGGCTGGGCGCAAAGAAGGAAACATGCATAGGGACATCTGGAAATGGAATTAACAGGATGGGGGAAAAGGGCGGGAAATTAGGCCATTTGTAAAGGTGCAGCGTGCAGGTAACACATACAGCAATTAAGATAAGGGAGGGAGGATTTTAACGAATCCCAAGGAACATTGCAAACATTCAGGAGATACAGCAATTTATACAAAGAGAAAACGTCTGGTTGCAGGCCCTGGAATGGTTGGACTGTCAATATACCAAATTATGAAGAGGAATTAGCTTAAACGCACAATATGTTTAAGGAGATTGGATACCATAATAGGACTCAGTTCGCATAAAGCACACGACCGATGGGTAACAAGGAGCCTTCTTTAAGGTTACATGAACAAATAACTAACCCTTAACAGTAATTTTAATAATGGGGTTCATGCAATGGCGAACCGTTTGAACAGTAAACACACAATACATAAAATTTTACCTAAAGGTGAAAAGAATCACAAAATTATTATAGGCAATCTCCTTAATTAATCAGATCTTAAAAATGTAAATAATGGCAGAAAGGATTGCCAGGAATTTGCCAAACTATTATGCAACATCAGCGGGGATTAAGGGAGATCCACCACATCAAATAGAAAATCTATGCGCCATGTGACGTCTCGAGATCAAGAGCTGGGATGGATGAGGATCCGCCATGGTCACCCTAATGCGAAAAGAGGATTTGACAGTGTGGGTCCGTCATGCTGGATCAGGCCAATAGATGGTTCACAGAGGCACCTTTTACAATTTCTAACAACTTATATCGCAATCCTAGGGCACGTATAACACGCGGCCTTGTCGAACGTATTCAGTATAGGACAGCAGGTTTTAATCCCTTTATATTCAACAAGGCTATTGAGCCAACTAGCTAACATATTAATACGCACAGCACATATACAGGGAATAAGTTTGCAAGTAAAAAAAAAACAATATTTGCGGACGAAGTTAGTTTAATTTTAAATAACCCCACGGGTCTCCCACGATTATTGCGTGATTCGAAAATTGCCAATTTCGGGCTACACTGAACACCAATAAATTCTAACTTTTTTTAATTAGAAAATAAAATCGGAACATGAGACCAATTATGTGTCATCCGAAGTGGACTAAAGCTATATCAAAATTGTAGGGCAGATGATATTGCAGAAACACTTTTAAACTACAAGTTAAACTTTTAACCAATATAATAAAGAGATAAAAAGGTTAAAGTGGAAGGGACTATTGTGTGCATCTAGAACTGCATTCTAAGATGGTAATGCCAGCATTATTGTACCCTTTACAGAGAATCCGAAATTTGTTGTCGTCACGAAGACATAAATGATTAAAAAGAACTTTCATAATTTTATATTGAGAGGGAATAGTGCTAGAATAGCCTCAATATTAAACTACGTCACCAGGATGAATTGGGAGTGGTTTGCCTGATTAGAAGCTATACCTGGGTGTAAACAAGGCATGTGATAGACTGATGAAAACATTAGTGTACCTGACCTGGCCCCTTGGAAAGATTATGAACCTTGGGATTGGGCAATATGACTCACCACACAATATTGCCCACCACATTTAAAATTCAACATTATGTAAAGATTCCATGGCTACGTGAAAGCGATAGAAAAAAACTAAGACTATTCTGGAATGAGTCAAGTATACGTGAATCTTTTGGGCATACCCGGCATTAAGATCGGAATGGAAATATAGTGGATTGGGAATGGTCGGAAAATGGATTAAAACGATGAATTTGATGGTTGTGCAGATAGATGGATTAAAGGAAATTATAATGTAAATATCAGTTGTCTGGTTTTCAGTATCTAAATTTGGCCAGTTAATATTTACTTACAAAATGGAAAACTTAAACAATATAAAGTAGATAAAATTTGTGAAAGTTTTGAAGTGAAGATATTATAGATGTTCAATCTGTTTATGCAAAACATTACGATCAAATTACAACCAATGTGAAGATAAGATTTTGCAATGAAAAATTTGGCAATGACTTTACCACAAAATTTCAGAGGTTGGAAACAGGTAAAAAACATGTTCATCCAAGTGGAGAGACAGTCATTTCGGATCAGCATGGACATAAAGGATTCAATGTCCTCCAAACCCAAGCGTCCAGATATGGATAGTAAAGGTACCCAAATGTGAGAGATAGACGACAGTGCATGGGATAGTAGTATGCTAAACATCTAACAGTTTTGGGAGATGATACAGGGTCTCGTACAAAGTATGTAGGTAACACGGAGTAGAGTGACCCAATCTGCTGATGTTACATTACAAGATGACAAATCAGTGGGGAAATTTACATTACTGTTTACACTATTGCCATGATAGCGACGAGCTATACTTCAACGTGTGATGGCGAATGACATGCCGGAGGGATTTTATTGCTTTATACGGAGTTCTATTTTAAGAGGGAAACTTGGAATTTACAGAAGGAACTAAGGTCCAAATTGGATCATTATAGATCTCCTTACTGACGCAGAATTCGTAATATAATGGTAACGTCAATACTCATTGTTTGCACTGGAGAACTGGGATACTTTGGCTAAACCTTTTGAGATCTGATGAGAGGTAACCTAATGGTGGTGATGTGCGGTCTTATTAAGGATCAAATGTGATTCAGTCGAGAGATGCGTGAAGATTGGTATATGGATTGGTAAATTTTTTGGATGCTGACCGGTGGAAGGGAGGGTTGATAGAGTTGGACATTTGTATTTTGTATTTTCATTTGCATTTGAGATATTTGGAATGTTTTTTGTCTAAACACTTAAATGGACTTGATATTGAACTCTTTGAACGAAATGTCAAGCATATGAATCTTGATGTATTTCTTTTTTTCTTGTCGGATGTGAAAATAATAAAGATTTTGGAAAAAAAAAAAAAAAAAACCACATGAAGTAGTTTAACTCTTTAGATCTTCAGAAATAAAAGCAATGTGGATGGAAAATGAATTAATTTTGTTCCCAAAAATGTTCCTAGGGTCCTTTTTCATTTTCCTAGGTAATAGGAGAAAATGATATACAATTTGTTGCAATTCTGCCTAGTACGATTTTCCATATTGATGGAAACTACTGTTTGAAGCAAACTAAGAAGGTGGACACCATTAGAGTCCTTTACACAGCAACTAATGGTGTGAACTGAGACCGAAGTCCCGTCACTTCCCGAGAAATGTGCTAGAAATTGCGGCGTTATTGGGGAACCGGCATGATTTCAAAGTTGCGCGTTCGATTCACGCAGGTCCATCAAGCAACCAAAGGGGAACCCTGCTTTTGGCGTATGAAGGGGTATAGGATGAATCATACGTTGTCTACGATTCCCGAGGCGTGCCAACGTGTGGAGACCGCTCTCCACAGCGTGAATGTGTGGCTACTGGTTCATGCTGTCCTCACAGGTAGTGGATCATATTTTGAAAGCTGTCCCATTATACTGAACATTTGCAAAGGGTCATGTATTAGCCAAGTACTGCTTACTGAAAATCATGTTGCAATTGCGTGTCTAATCAGTGTTTGGGGCGCGATACACAAGTCGGTCACATATATTCTGCAACGCTGAACATGTACTGCACCCATTCCTTGGGGATTGCGTGTGTGAAGCGTGTCCATCAACCGGATGTTCACTTGAATGTTGGTGTGGGAAGCTTCTGGACACACATCGCCTTAGTTGGGGAAATTGCGTCGTGTAAATCGCCTTTGCGTTTGGAGGCAATTATGAAAAGTCACGCACACGTTGGTCCTCTCGACCCACAAAAGTTGATGGGTTGTACAAGTCCCTTAGGTCCTTTACCTCCGCTAACATGATGGTATAAATGCATATTCGTTCACAGCAGCAAGGTTACAACCACGGTAACGCAATCTCCTTTAGACGCCCACAAGTGGCTAGCTCGCACATCGTAACTACTACATCGCCGGTTGTCTCAGTAGCCATTGTAGCTCAGCGTACCAGTTTAACACCGCTACAACAAGCAATATGGGCGGAGCCGTGCAGCAGGTGAGCACATAGGCGACCACAATTGTGATTACGAGACTCGTACCTGAGACAACGCAATGACATATGATTGGCAGCATCGCAGGGCTGATTAATACATGACGCTCGAGCGATTGTGTGTGACTGTCAGCTCCTAAATAGCCACCGCTATGCAAGTACCCATCGTAAGTCGGGCATCTTCACAATGAGAGATGGGCGCGGTACACAGAGCCTGGTCACCTTACTGACATTACAGCTACATCCGGTGTCATAGTTCCCTTCTGTAACTTCTTTTACCGCCGATACAGCTCGCTGCAATCGGTTTGTAGCCATCTGTTTCGAGCAGTGCTTGGAAGAGATTTAATCGTTCCGGCTTCAAACGTCCCGTCTTCACAGCCGCTACACGGCTATAATGGCTACAAGCTACATTTTGCCTGTAGGGGTTGTTTATCCTGTTGAGCGGCTGTAAAGGTACCTTGACTTTTGAGCACAAAAATTGCTTGGAATAGATAGTGGAATGCTATGTTGATTTGCCCAGAGCCCCTCTGTGCGTAAACCTGTATACCCTGCACAACTTGCCTCTTTTGTAACTAACCCCTGTTTAGGTTCTGGACGAGCATTTGAACTCCAGGTGCATTCACAGATTTATAATAATTAAAATCATTTTCCCAAAAATGTTAACTTTGCTCACAAATTTTCATTGTTCCGACTGTAATCTGACGCAATGAAAATACTATTAGGGCTATGTCTCTAGGTTCTACCAGGTACTCCAGCAGTTGTAAGTGGAGCTACTTTCAGGCTAAGTATAAGGCCTCTTTGAAATAAGAGCAACCATTATTACAAAGGTTAGGCCTAGGTTCCACTTATGAGAGAATGCAGAGACTTGCACAAATCCTACATTGCATCACTTTGCATTTTCACATGTCTCACCAGTTTTAGAACAGCAGCGCTTAAATACATGATCTGACATTACCATTGGAGATCGGCAGTCAGTAAGGTGGATTCGATGCGAACTCATTGCGTCTTCATGATGTAAGGGGAAATCTGCCTTAGTTTTGCTGCAAAGTACATTGAAAGAGCCTATGGAGCAGAAAGCCCGAATGACCTGAGAACCATAACAATGAACACCCATTTAAACTACAATACAATATCTATTTGCAGGATAATCACAGGTGTAACTAATTTAAATACATTGTGGTGAAAAAACAATACACTTTTACCACCAATTTTTTTTTTTTTGCTCACCTACATTTTGCTTGCAAGAAAGTGTAAAAATTACCAGCCTTTCTGTGAATGTACCAAAATCCCAAATGTGTGAAGTCTTTACCACACTGAAGCTTCATGTGGAAGGATGTATTAAGCACAGATTTTATTGAATAGTTGTAAGACTCCATAAAGTCTCTAACTTCAGAACCACAGAATTGCCCTCATAAACTTTTCTGGAAAAATAATTCACCTTTGGAATTTACCTAATATTAGTTGAAATTTTAATTCTATACTGTTTTCTATACATAATGATGGTATTTTTGAATTTACAAATTTGCATTGTAGTGCCTGTCATTGTGCCAGCTGTGCTTTGGAGCATGCACCTGTAGGATATTTGAGATTAGAGCTCTTTAGCTACAGAAATGACAAACGTGCATGTGTTTAGGCACATGTAGGGCTCACATTGATGGGCCATTTGGATTTTGGGAGTACAGAATTTGCATTTATTCTTTTGGGGAATAATTTGCTTTTCCAAAACTTTGTGTACAGAACTGTGAACCCTCTATATTACTCCTATATACTTTTTGACAAATCAGTCGTTAAAACTGATTATCAGGTCCGGTCCATGGAACCGGACAGCCCGGACTCAATCAAACAAACCAAAGGCAATATCCCTCAGATCGGTTTGCGACGGATTCCCTGAACGCTGCTGTAGTGCTGAAATACAAGTCGCAAGTTATGGGACTAACCAATTCCTGAATTCTCGCAGGATAAAACTCGTGTGTATGAAGTGTACGAGAATCTAGCTTACTTGCAAACGTTTGTGTCGGGAGAAAAATCCGAATTGTCCAGATTCCGAACAGATCGAAACCGGAGGCACAATAGTCCATTGGTACTTCCTGCCCCCAAGTTGCATAACACAGACAGCCGGACGATTCTTGTTTATTGAACACCGACCTTATGACTGAGACCTCTTTCTTTCAATTTTATTATGGACATTGGCAACTTGTAAGGAATTTACATAACATTTGAACATTTAATCCTGTGCCTGCATGATCTTTACAATGGCATTAAAAGTAAATTCCCAATAAGGTATTCACGAACACGCAGAGACCATACATAGATTGGAAAACCAGTACGTAACTGGCTCTGACCTCTGTAAAGATAGTAATTTTCTAGAAGTGCACAAAACAGTGATCGCCCATGTTTTTATGCACAACTTAAAAATATATGGCTGCATCGGATCTAAGGGCAAAATGTCCACAGAATCTCACCTTGCTTATCTTTTAGCAATCTCTGATTGTATGTCTTTGAATCACGCATTACACTTTAACCCAGTGTAGGACTCAGCATAAGGAGCATAAGTAGTAAGCTTTAATCAACACTTGGAATAAAAAGGTCAAGATTTTGTATATCTTATTTTAAACCAATTGGTCTTAAACTACCGTCACGGCAATATTGTTGCAATTCACCTGAGCAATTTACTGGTTTAGTTGAAATCAATAGAACATTGTTCTATATTTGCCGTGTACAAATGAATAAAGTGTCATGATTCACTGCAACCAGCAAATTGCCATGAATTACTAGCAAATTGCGCGTGTTACTGTACCTTATGTAGTATAATGTATACCTAAACTTATCTTTGATCAGTTTCACAATACCTCTTCTATAACTTTTGCACTGGTCACACACTAAAAAATTTTTGCATTGCTCTATTTAACCCATCATTTTTTCTACATTGAGTCAATAGTTCAAGCTGTTTTTTGCTACGGTATAATTGTTCGCACCACTTCTTTGCATAACCATTTTTACACTTGTTTAATGTTTTGAGAGGCAAAAACAGCATTTCTTGAATCTGTCCGTTTCACTGCCTAGTAAAATTGTGGGACACGCTTATTACTTCTCGCTCATAGGTCTTACCAGTGAACATTTACCCGTTTCGGCGTTAAAGTGAGCCTTCTCGTTCTGCAGCCAAATATTTGCCAGCTTGCCATTTAATTTACCGATTCTTCAATATAGCGATTTTTCAGCCATTACTTTCTTGAAAAAGTTCCCCCTCTACCTATACGATTCACTAACATTCTCCCTCGATCCTCTATACCCCCTCAAAGCCCCCCCCCCCGCTGCTTCCCTCCTGTCCTCCAGTTCATTTCCTCTCCCTCATCTGCCATCCCTCAGTATTTTTGCTGCCGTTTACCTCCCTTTTCGCATCCTGCCTGATTCAATTCCCTCTCCTGTGGCCTGAACTCCTCCGCTTCATCCCTCCATGTCCTCGTTGGGCGGCCTGGTTCCATTCCCCTCTGTTTGGATTTTGCTCATGAATCCTCGACCCTGCTGCGGGATGCGGCAGCCTAAATCCCTCCAGCCCATCTCTGGCATTGCTGCTTGACCCCAGCTCATCGCCCGCCTGCGTACGCATCTTGGTGACTGGATCCCTCGCTGCATCGCTCTTCCATCTGCCCCAGTTCCACCCTGCGGCACACTAAAAAATTCCCCCGCCAGACATTGACCTAATGCACAATGCCCAGTTCCTTTATTACCATGTTCGGGTAAGCGGGAGGAAGCGCCATTAAGTTTTAACGTTTTGTTACCCTTATAGACATCAGGAAAGAAGGGTTTTTTTAACAAATGGCTTCTGAAGTCCAGTGTAATAGTACAGAAGATCACTAGTGATGAAAGATGATAGAGCATAGGAAAATGGATTCTCGTAAAGTACATTATAATGAATTAGCTGAAAGAAGACTATGAGAAAGAGAAGTTGTATAAGTTTGCCTGGTCCTTTTGAAGATCTCTACCCAGGTAAAGATGATTCTATCGTATACAGTATCTAACAGGATAGAAATTACTGCTACAGTAAACTGGATGGTAGGAAATACGGTTACCTACGAGCATTTGCGCATAATGACTCCATTGTGAAGAGGCAGCAAGCCCCATATGGGACTTGCATCAGGTTTTTTCCAGATCCAGCACTTCGCAAGTCAATTTACCTTTTCTTGCCAGTATTCCTCCAGTGACAGCAAGCTTGGAGGCATTCAAAATCATACCTTTCAACATTCGCCACCTTAATCATTGGAAAAATTAAATGAATTGGTTTTTTACAAAGGCCTGGCCCATTGGACATCCGTCCCTGCAGACAACAGAGGGAGACATCACACTACTGATATAGATACCCTATTAAAAAGTGGTATAGCCCAAAACCGTATACTAAAAATATTTATTATACATATTTAAAAACAAACTTCATTCGGTTATAGCATGGGAAAAACACCACGAATAATGATAATCCAAGGATACCAATTCACCAGATGGAAAAGAACCATTGCCCTGACATCTAAAATCATTCGAGTACATACACTTCGATACATATTTAAATGCATTTAGCCAAGATCCCTCCAAAATTTATAAGCTGGTTGGGGTAGGGACGGGAACATTGTCCGAACCGTTTTCTCTCGCTTTTGGAGTCCACATTGGAGGAGTTTAGGTCTTCATACATACAGGCGACCACTATGTTAATCGTGTACTATAAACGCAACACCTCTTGTAGACCAGCCACCCGTATACCATGTTACCTGTCAGTATAGCCCGGTCGACTAAGTAACATATAATGCTACTCAGTCTACATAACCTTTCATAATGAATCAATGAGTTCTACACCGTGCTTTTACATAAGACATCCCTCTATCAAAGTCTGGTGGTTGTACAATGGCTAACCAATCAACTAAACACACTAATGCATGCATACATTTCCAAATTAAATGGATCAATGTGCAGAGAGTGTACAAAACATTATATAATCAAAGGGGTGGTGCAAAAATAACATTGTTTACAACGACATACATTTATTTCTTCCTATGTTTTTACGAGAATTGGTTACCAATCCAACTAGAATCAACTGCTTGGCACATATCCAAAAATGGATATCTTGGCCCACCCCGGTCTAGTACACGACACATACAAGGTACCAATATACTATTCACATTGAAGGACTCGATGAATTGTGTTTGCCAATTAACCGGTGACCCAGAAACCTCACAGGACCTTCTTGAATACTCACCCTTTGGGACAAAGGAAACCTAATATCTGTCCATATATGACATCCAAGACTGTTATCTAGAAAAAGCATGGTGTAGCTTGACTTAAATTATTAAAAATTCCTGTGATGCCTACATGGGGCCTAAACTTGTTTTACAGGGAACCCAAAAGCTCACCACATACAAATTTACATAATGTCGTGTGGGGTTTAGGCAACACCTAGGTACATATTGGCCATATTGTACTATACAGAATTTAGCTTGATTTCTTTAGCAAGCTTTCCAAACTTGGCACCAAAACGTTGGAAACCCTCCTAACTCCATATCACTTTTGACAAATCAGGGGTGGCGTTCTCGTTTAAAAACTGTGGGTGATCAAGTGTTGTCTGGTGAAACGGCAGCCCCTGACCAATGTTCAAACAAAACCAGAGATCCCTGATCCGGTTTGCAGGGTCCTCTGTGCGCGTTTGTGATCAAGATCGCGGCTAGCGTGAGCTAACATTTCTGAAATTCTGAGGTTGACAGCTCGTGTGTAAGTTAGCAGTTGCTACTTGCAACGTTTGTGCCGGATAATTCGAATTTTACAGATCCCCCGGACTATAGAAACCGGTGCAATTGGAAGAAGGAAAGGATTCTCTAGGCCGTCTGATGCCTCTACACATATGCCTACCTTACATAGACTCCCCCACCTGGTAATACCTCCATGTGGTACACATAGCCCCATGGCACAATGAACCACGTCTGCACCTTCCCCCAGCGGCACATTACCCCCATAGCTGACACTGAGCCTAGCTGGCATCTTGTCCCCTCTTTATGGATGACTGACCTGTATTGGCATACATAACATTTTGAACATTATCCTGGCCTCACTGAAGCCATTCCATAGGGTTAAAGCATTTCCATACTGATTCAATGGAAACCTAGCAGTAACAAATACATACTTGAGCATATTACTGTAGACTGCCTCCTGCCTCTATTCAGCCTTGCCCTTCAGAGTTGGCAGTAGTACGTGACGACCTGTTCTTTTGCACATAAAAATGGACCTGGATCCTAGGCAGTCCACAACACTCCCCTTGACTTGCCGCCAAATCACATGACATGTTTGATCCGTTTTCCGCTAACCCAGTGGCGTGTAGCATAAGGTGCATGTAATTGAAGTCCTTTAATGCAACCTTGGAATAGAAGGCAGAATTTGCATTTAATGTTTTTTGACACATGACTAGTCCCCAAGAGCTGCATCCTTGAATTTCTGCAGTCTGTCAGTGAATGCATGACCCACATGTTCTGGTGTTTGGACAAAGGGTGCGTAAATAGTGTCCAGACATAATGACGCACCCATGCCAAAAACTAGCAAATGTCGCTGCTTACTGGCCTCTAACAGCAAAGTGTCCCAGTTACCTTGCATCAGAAAATTCAGAATAGATTCTCTATAGACACACGCTCTACTTACACCAAAAAATTTTTGGGGGAATCCATTTTAAGACACTTTCTACATTGATATCAATAGTCATGGAAAGCTCTTTTTCCGAATTAAATTTAAATTAGTAGAATTTGGATATACCGTTTTATTATAAAAATTTTATTATATTTTTGAGAGCAAAAACAAGCAATACTTGATTCATTCAGTGGTATAAAATTTATGGAAAGGCTTTTTCTTCGGTCAGTAGGGTTAAGTGGACAATTTTTCAATTTTGAAAGTGAGCCTTGCTTTTTCTAACTCGCCAAGACCAGTTGAGCTATACATTAGTTACCACACTATTATATTGGTGCTTTTTACATTTTTCTTGCTGAACTAAGGACCCTTGGGTTACTCGAGTAACCTTCCTGCCCTTCAGATTGTCCTGTCCCCCTCAAAGTCTCCCCCCCCCCGCTATTCATTAACCTCCAGATTTCATTGGTCCTCAATGACAAAAACCATTTTTTGACCTGCCAGGTACTCGGTCCTCTCTTCTCTGTCTTTAGAATAGATTGCTCCTTTTCTTGGTTTCCTAAAAGCTTCCCCTTTCCATTCCAATGAAATAAGGGCAGAATCTTTTTCCCCCCCAATGACATGCATTTTGCATTATTGAAACCATAATCAGTACTACAGATTCAACTTTTAATTTTCTTACCATACTGGCTAATGCGGCTTTGTTACTGTAATATTCAGATAGTTGTTTAAAAATGTGGGCTGGATCCCCATGATTCTTAGATTCAAATTCCCAATCTCATTCAGCCATGGTCAGACAGAGAAATTCACTTAATGACTAACGACCTATTGCCAATGTGGCCTCAGGACTTTGACCTTCAGGCACTAGTTTGGTGAAGGTGAGGCATGTTCATTGAAAGATTGTTCATTGTAGTTTGCGACTGGAACCGAGGCATGGGCCGATTCATAATGCAAGTCTAGGAGTACCCTCAAGTAGCAATTCAGATACATATCATAGTGAGGTTCGATCCAGTCACCGTTATCAGTGTGAAAGAACTGAATTTCCAAGGAATTTGGACAGTTAGGGTTGCATCGCGAGTGGAAGAAGCTAGTCGATGGAAAACTGGAATCCCATTTTATGTGGAACTAGAAAGGGCCTCGGGATGACAATCAGGAGCGCGGTGAAATGAATTGTGTGTAAGGGGTCAGTAGTATCAGGGTATACAGGGGTTACAGTGTAGTAAGCATAGGCGTGGTTGTGGTACAAGGTATGGAGAGCGTACTGAGCTTAGCGAGTATGAGGCTCTTGTGGCAGAGGTGCACTAGGCGTTGCTCTGTGGTGCAGATATCGCGCTCTGGCGGCAAGAGAAACGAGCAGCGGCAGTAGGTAGCAGCAGTACAGTAGGCGGCCTGTGGTAGCAGAGTATAGAAACGGCTCTACGTGGGCACTTAACAGGCTGTGTGGATAAAAATATAGTGGCAGGGCTCTTGCTACAAGTGCTCAGGCGACTGTGGTTACATCCAAGTATCGAGCAACTGAATGTGGACAACACCGACGAAGAGATGCGCCTAAAGATGAGGTGTTGAGGCAATTAATGGGTCTGTTAGAAGTGTTTGGGAATGCGGTCAGTTGGTAGGTGAGGAAGATGCGGCTCTTGGGAGTGGTGAGTAATGCCTCTGTGTAGGGTGAGAGAGAATTAGGTCCAGTGTGGAACGATTGCAGGAGAGATGACGTTCAGGATGTGTAGAGGAGGATAAGATGCGCTCAGTGGAGGTTGAGAAATAGTGTCTAGTGATTTAGGGTGAAGGAGAATGCGCTCAAGTGTTGAGGGGTGATGAGATTGCGGCTCAGTGGAGGAGGGTAGGAGAGATGGGTGTCTTGTGGAGGGGTACATGCGGGTCACGTGTGGAGGGGGAGATGAAGCGGCTTAGGTGGATAGGTTACGAGAGAAGCGCTCAGTGTGTAGGGTTGAGAGAAGAATGCCGCAACCTCAGTGTGAAGGACACGACCGGTAGAAGCACACAGTATACAGTACATTAGAATTGTACCAATATACACATATAAGCAAGTATTCACCATACAGGAGTTAAAGACATGAGACAGAGTGTAAGATGCAGAGACAGCATGTAGTTACAGAGACAGAGTTAAGACAGGAGTCAGGTGTTTTGATATGGAGACAATGATAGAGAAAGCAGAAGTGCAGTGTAACAGTTCACAGATAATAACAATTGCTACGAGGAAAAACAGTTGACTAATACAGGGAGATGTCAAATACATGTTACAACGACGAGTATACAAGTACATGAGTAGGAGATATGATAATGAGGACCAAGTAACAGAGAAAGGGTGTACAGAGTCTAAAAGAACGGTAGAGGGACGCACCCACAAGGGGTGCAAAATACATAAGGAAGGAGAGAAGTAAAGAGTTGAGAGGAAACCGGTTAGGGGCCCAAAAATCGACAGAGTATACAGAGACATAAGTGAAGCGTATACAGAGACATAAGAGGACACGTATACAGAGCACATGCATAGGGCACCAAGCGAAACATAGATGACAGGGCAGCGTAAGAGGTATACAACGATATCAAGCGAGAGGGACCCCAGGTGGCTAACAGATGTAAGGAACCAAATTCACCACAATTTACAAGAGTCAGAGGACTCCAGATAAACAGACCATACAATGCCAGTAACAAGCATAGAGGACAGAGTAACAGGAACATGGGGTGGACAGAGTAACAGAGAGCTGAGAGGGACAGCGTACGAACATGACAGACAGGTATACAGAGTACATCATGAGACACAGCGTATCTGGACAGACAGGGCCTGCGTAATACAGGCGGATGTGGAAATCGATACGAGAGATGCGTGGACCGATGCGATGACGGGTTCCAGTAAGGAGAGATTCCATTGAGGGATATAAAAAATGAGGGGTAGCTGACAGATATACAGTGGACAGAGTATACAGAGCATTACATTGGCCAGCTTTAAAACAGAGGATTAAGGGACGCAGACTATAATTGGGAAGGAAAAGGGAAGAAAAAACATTTTTAGATGACAAGGGCGAGTTTAGTCAGAGAGATGACTGTCTACAGAATATACAAGAGCCAGGCCAGGTATAGCCTCCATACAGGAAGAGTCCTCCAGCGGACACATAGCACCGCAGTATACAGAGACCATGCGGCACCCCGCCATACAGAGAATAGGAGCCCGCAGCTATACAGAGTCCCAGCGGACAGAGATGACAGGGAGCAGTATGCAAGGCAGACACGGGAGAGTAACCCCAAAATGACAGGAGAGTATTCAGAGAGATCCAGGGACGAGTATACAGAGAGATGCGGCACACATGACCCCAGCTTGCCGGGACAGAGTCTCCAGAGAGATGCCAGGGCACAGCTCACACAGATTGCACGACAGAGTACCCCCCTGCCACAGTTAAAAAATGACAGACGGTATCATAGTTGACAGCTACACGTATACAGGAGCCATCGACCAGGACAGTTACTGAAGATGCCAGGGACACACGTTACTGGAGAGTGACAGGGACAGAGTATACCAGACAGGACACTCTATAAGAGCGAGAGACACAGAACAGGGGATGGCGGGAGCAGGGGATACAGGAGAACAGGGACGGGTATAACACATACATACGGGGAATCAGTTTTCCAGAGCATGACAGCGGAAGCCTGACATACAAGACAGCGCAGCCCTACTGCAGAGCTGACCAGGACATAGTACTGCAGAATCCAGGACTATGATTGACAGAGACGATGTACAGGAAGCGATAATAGCAGCCCACTGACCAGAAACCAGCGTTGTGTTACAGGATACCTCACAGGCGCAAACAAGTCAACAGACCCTCGACCACCACGACAAGATAAGTCACATTAAAGGACACACACAAGACTACTTTATGCCTCACCAATTCGCGGAACCAACGCGTCTGCCTACAATCTTACGGGTAAGTCCGAGGCCAGCGGCATAGCCGGTAGTCTGCACAAGTCTGACTCAGTATCAGACCATGTGGATATATGTATTCACGTGACACCAAGTTAGCATGAGTAACTGATATGTGACGTGACATCACCAGAGCGAAAAGCGGCACTAAAAGACTTGTGGCTAAACTTAGGAGCCTGGCGGGAGCACGTGATCAGCAGGAAATCGTGTCACAACGCGTTCGGGAAGGTGACCATATCGTAAATCATGTCTCTTATAAAAAGTAACCAGCTATATTTGCTGCTGGTTACTGCTTTTTTCGCTCATCTAACGCGAATGAGCGTGTCTGGCAGAAGCTCATGCCATTTGAGTATTCTGTTCCTATTAATAAAACAAGGCAGATTATCTACCAGTATACCTGATGGCCTTTAACAACTTTTTTTTATTTTAGAACCATGTATTTGATGACCTGTTTGGGTATTTGAATTAAAACTGCTTTTTTTTGTTTTTGTTCACGGAAAAAGAAAAGATAATCCCCTTTAATTACAAAATTAAAATATTCAGAGTGTTAATGTGAATTATAATTCCCCATTTTTTTTACAATAGAAAGAATATTTATTTAAGTTAAAACTAAAACGAATAATCTGAAAATTTAATATGAAAAGGGGACTTTTTTTAATATTTTACAAAGTATTAGATGATACTTAAGTCATTTGACAATAATTGTTCCTCAAAATGAAGGTTTAAAATTTTCGTTTTGCAAATTTTAAATTCATCACCAATAATTAATATTTTTATTTCCAAATTGGTCATCATTATACACACTTACAAGCATCTATTGGAGACAAATGTCTATTTTATGATCCTCGAAACAACAAATGAATAAACACTAATTGAGTTCTTGAATTGAATCTATTATAACATTCATGTAAAGATGCTTTTGAAACGTTTGGGTCACCCGGACCAGATTTGTGTTCCATTCATAAAGTCTAGAGTTTTCTTCGAGCAAATTAATCCATATCAATTTTTTTATTCATCCAGCATTTCGGTTTAGAAAATAATGATATTTTTAAAAATTTGTCAGTTGTTGATCCGTGGTTTTCGATATCAATCATGAATACTTGGAATTTCACTTTATTGAGATTTTGGCATTACCTCGTTAAAGACCCTGTTGCTTAAGCTTCGTTTCACCCATGCTTCTTGAACCGCTACCATAAGTTGGAAAAACGGCTGTGGACTTTTTGTGTATACCATAGGTACAACTGCTCCCACATTATCTCAATGGGGTTGAGCGTTTTAATGGGGCGCTTGGAAACGCCCGGAATAAAACGCAAAGAATTACATTCATGCTTTTTCGCGCTAAATATTTTTGTCCAAAAACTGCTAAATCACAGATGTTGCAACACGTGTGTATGGCACTTTGTTGTAAAACGAGAGTGCACAGCCTTTTGGAGAAATCTAAAAAAAGCGCCATTTACCATGTGCAAATCTACTTTACCAGACATGTGAATTTCGAAAATATTCCTCACCTAGTCACCAGTCTAAATTTTAATCTAAAATGAGTTGGAAAAAGAAAGAAGATATATAAGAATCAAAAATAAACCGATTTCCAATGTTCGATGTAAAATACCGATTTTTATTTAAATTAAGCAATATTTCTTAAAATTTTATTGAAAAGGGGAACATTTTTGACTTTTGAATTATGATGCTAATGTCATTTGATATTGTTCGTGTGAATGTATTTTATTTGTTTTTCCCTAAATGTTTAAATTGTACACCTTAAATAGATATTTTAAAGCACTTTTATTACATTATGTTTGCGAATTACGAACAAATTGCTGCTTGTGTTGAGCTGTAATGTTTTAATTTATTTACACATTGTTATTAATATTTTGAATCAATTTTTAATTCTAGTTCTACTTAACTTGGATTACCGGACAATTTTTTTTTTGAAAATTTTTCTGTAATATCGGATTGTCAGAATCAGTGGAAATATAGCAAATTGTTTCCTAATTAGTTCAACTGATTTTTGTATAAATAATTTGTATAACCTCAAACTTTTTGTAAATGAACCACTCTGCAGAAATTACATATTTATCATTGCAATTTAATTTAAAATTTTTTTTTGTTTAATTAAAAAAATCTTGAATAATACCCCAAATTCTTCCTTAATGCCCCCACCTTTATTGTTATGGTCATTTATTATATTTTTATAACGTAATACTGAATTCCCAAACAATTCAATGGCTAACTGCTGATCAACTAAATTCATTAGATAAGATTCCAGCTTCCATCGCTTAAATATAATTGGAGATTGAAATCTACTGCAACAATTCGTGGTTGACATCTTTATAGATTCACTTATATAATATTCCCTTATTTAAAATCCCTTTTAACGTACAAATTTTCCAAACTTACAGCACAAGATTCAAAGCACATTCCTCCACCTGCTTCAATCCAATGTCTAATTTACTTATTAAAAAACCTCTTTGTTAGTTTTTTTTCTTATCTATCAACACATTTTCTTAATCCTTTTACCAAAAAATTTATTGTATTAAGCTTAATCCAATAGCTTTTTTTTAAATTTCTTGCCAATTGGGGTAATAAGGTCTTTATAATAATCTTCAGATAGTGTTATATTGTATGGTTTTAAAGCTATGTTTTATTGTTGTCACATAGTCCACTAAGGAGTAAACTATTAAATATTGAATATAAATGATTTAGCCCGGGTCTGGCTGCTTAATGGATGCTTCACTTATACTTTTTAATTTAAATTGTAAGAGGCTTATCAACATGATCTTATTACAGCTACCAGTGTATGCCTATGGTGCCTGGATTACCGCCTCTCCCCGGTCTGCTGTGTGTCTTTGTGCTGGCTCCCCGCCCAGGGAAAACCGCGGGTTTCCTCTTTTGGGAAAGCGGCTGCTGTGACGGCGAGCCTCTTCCAACCATAATGTACATTTCTTGGGATTGGCAGTCAACCCAGCAGTTCTAAGGGAGTCTAAGACGGCTTGTACCTTTGGCCAATGAGTGTCCCAGTTATCAGTAAAGACAATGATATAGTCCAAGTATGCGGATGCATACTGGAAATGGGGCTTTAGGTAGCGTCATCCTGTAATATGTTGCCATACAACCAAGCCGCCCGTACGATGGCATCTTTATCCGTGTAGTTATGCAACCTACACAGAACATCCCTCGGGTTTGTAGGGTCAATAGGCGCTGGTCTAGAAACCCTGTGGATTCTGTCGACTTTATACGTTGAGTCAGGAGGTTGTTGCGTGACCGTATTAAAGATGCTCATGACAGTATCTTTGAGTGCATTCGCCAACACTGACTCAGGGATCCCCTTTATTCTTATGTTGTTACGACGTTCCCTGTTTTCTTGGTCGTCTGACTGTATAATGAAAGCAACCGTATATGCATGGGACCGTGAGACCTCTTTTTCTAAGGCAGAGACTCTATCCTCTATTGTGACCAGGGATCCCTCTGTGTTGCAAGTTTTCTGCTTAAGGATATCAATGTCCTCCCTTATGGAGCACAGTGCTCTCTCCTGAGAAGCCTCCATGCGGGCCACGATGTTATCAATGTCCTGTTTAGATGGGAGCGCAGCAATCATATTCCTGATCGCCTGCAACTCAGACTGAGGGCCACTCTGCAACGTGGGGGATGGTACCAACATGGGAGCCTCATCAGGGGGAACCCGCTTCCCAAACCCCACCGCCATCTTCCTCCCGCATGTCTACAGGCTGCAAGATGTCTGCCTGTGGCTGCTGGGGAGTAGATCGCCTTACCGCCTCTCCTCCGGTCTGCTGTGTGTCTTTGTGCTGGCTCCCCGCTCCATGGCACCGCGGGCTCCTCTGTTGGAGCGGCTGCTGTGACGGCGAAGTCTGTTTCTGTACTGCTCCCGACGCCATTGCTGGCGAGCGCGCCGTCTTCCCTCCTGCAGCATGGAACATTTTAGAGATGTCAGCGCGGGTCTCCTGTCTTTTTTGTGGCGCTGTAGTAGTTGAGGAGTCATCCACCTTCTTCCTTCAGGACATTGTAGGGCTGAGGGTGGGTAAAATCTAAAGTTTAGAGTCCCGGGTCTGCAGAGCTCAGTATATGAGCTTCTTCACCCAGCCATGGTCAGGCCACGCCCCCGAAATGGGGCTTTAGGATGATATCCATCAGTCGTTGCAAGATGGCTGGGGCTCCATGCAACCCAAATGGCATATCCCAGTACTGGAAAAGTCCCTGTGGCTTAACAAAGGCAGTTTTCTCTTTGGTCAATCAGTGAACGGAATCTGCCAATATCCTTTTGTTAAATCAATAGCGGATATGTATCTGGCCGAACCCAGTCTCTCGATAAGTTCATCATCTCTAGGCATGAGGTAGGCATCGAATTTCGATATCTTATTTCATTTGCGGAAATCATTACAAAATCGGATAGTTCCATCGGATTTAGGCACGAGAATGATGGGACTAGCCCACTCACTCACGGGACTCCTCATTAACTCTGAGCTCCAGCATTTTCTCTACTTCCTGGGCAATGGCTTGTCTCCGGGCCTCGGGAATTCGATAGGGTTTCAACCAGACCCGCGCCTGTGACAATGTCATGTTTAATTAAGTGAGTTTGGCCGGGAAGTTCCGAGAAAACATCCGCGTTTTTTTGAAGAAAGAGTAGTTTTTGCAGGACTTTCAGGCGACTTTCTGTATCCCCAGCGAGGTGGTAACGTCCCCTGGAATAGGCTTTCAGGGGTGCTATAACACTCGACCATATTCACCAACTGGTCGGCGCTAGTTGGGTCCCCCTGACTCACCTCTGGATCTTAGCAGGTAAGGATTGCAGGTACTTGTCTAGAACAACCCATTCCACTATCTGTGTGGGCGTCAGAGTTTCTGCTTGCGGCCATTTTTTTTCCAGATGGATAAGGTCATGCATTTGTGACCAGGCTGGCTGATGTTCCACAAACGTCCAAAAATGTACCCTCTGTGCCCGTACATAGAGGTTTACTCCCAGCCTTCCCAGGATTTTGCCTTTTAGTTTTACATAGTCCATATCATCATCTCCACATAGATCATAATAGGCTTTTTGTGGATCCCCGACCAGGAATGGAGCAACCACTTCGGCCCTTTTGTCCACTGGTAAGCGCTCATGTTCTGCAAATACGTTCAAAACACGGCCACATATGCTTCCACATCATTGTCAGCAGTCATTTTAAGTAAAGTCTTTTGTACGGCTTTCTGCGCACTAGCAGCGCTTTGTGAATGGTCCTCCATATCTCGAGGCTGCCGAACCAAGGCCTCCTTTATTGAACTTAACTGCTCTTGCTGCATTAGGTGCTGCTGCTCCAGCGCATTCTGAAAGTAAGTATTAGTCTGCTGTTGTTTGATATTTGCCTGCAACAACTGTTTCACCAGGTCCTCCATATTGCTAGTCTCTTGGCTCTTCAGTAGCACAAAAGCTTTCAGCCAGGACATAAACAATAGACAATGCACACAGAGCGGCTTCTCTGCAGTCACAGTCCAACAGCCACTGATGCCCGCATTTGCTACACCATTTGTGAGACAAGGGATATAGCTCAGCCAGGATCTTTGCTTCGGTTCAAGCGAGCGGCTGTGGAATCACAGTGGACAATGGCAGACTAACGGTATGTTCACACAATGCGTTTTTGCTGCGGTTTTGATGCCTTTTCTGCCTACGGTTTACCATTGGTTTTATGGTAATGTATGCTAATTTATTCGTGCGGTTTTGATTCCCAGCAAAACCAATGTGTTTCACAGAAACTCTGTGCACACACATTAGTTTTTGTTCTCTGGAGACAGTGTAAACACCACAGGATTTGCTGCCTTTTTGTTTTCCAGCAAAACCTATGATGAGGTGACAAGTGCAAATTCACTAAAGCTATACTGAAAGAATGACACCAATAAATGGTTTGGAATATTTATTAATAAAATTGAATTTCTTAAATGAAATAAATAAATAAATAAATACAAACATTTTATTGTAAAAACTTTGTTGGTCAGGTGCCATTGTAAGGTTCATAAATTCACCTTCAACAATAAACTTTCATCAAATGTCATAAATAACCGTATGGTCATCAAATTTACATTTATTGATGTAAACCTGTAATTAAACCAAGAATATTTCCACCAGATCTCCCCAAACCCGCCGAATCTCAAAGAGAAGCGGCGCCCCCCAAACCAGCACCTAACCAACCTTCCACAATACTCTGCAAACCTAAATTAAATATATCATTCCCTACGTCAGAGAAATGGATAAGGTCATTACGGTAAAATCCCGACAGGAATCCTTCAAGGTCCCTATGTCTAAAGGAAGAACCACCAACTGAGGGCATGAATCGCTCCAACTCTTTATTCACCTTCTTCCTAACTTTTTCCAAAAAACTCTGTTCCCCTGATTTCCACGCCAACCGAGGAATTATTTCAGAGAATACTAAAGAGGTTCCTGGAAAAAGTTCCCTAATCCTAATCCAGTCTTTCTTAACCTGCCACAATAAATCTACTGACCTCACCTTTCCCAAGTCATTACCCAAAGCATGAATAATCAATAACCCGGGTTCTGGTAACCTGTTTTGCAACCGAATGAACAATTCCACTATTTGTCCCCACCGTAAACCCCTAACCCCTTCCCACGCAATTAAAACCTGACTGGGATCTAAAAACAAATTGAGAGCAAATTCACGTTTACCGGCCCGTTGCTGCGCCCAGTAGACGTACGAATGCCCCAGAATCCAGACGGACTTTGATCCTAAAAACAAGGAGATAACAAGGAAATCACAATTAACAGGGGAAATCTAGGTGAGGTCGTACATAAAGCTTATAACAGTTCGATTTCCATCTACCCACCTTCTTCACTAAATCATTATGTAACCCAGCTTTCGCTGCATCAGTTGCTGCTCCAATCCGGAATGAATGAGACGACAATTTTAAATGTGATAACCCCAACCTCTCTAAACACTTTTTAAAAATGAAAGAAAACTGAAATCTAGTGGCCGGAGACTTATCCACGTGCACAAAAAATAAACCCGTATCCAAAGGCCGCAGCCGGTTCCATGTATCTAAACACAACACCGGACAAACTGGGGAGTTAAAAAGGGGGGCTAATGTAACAACCGCACCCCTTCCCAATTGGTCAGTCTTCGATTTCCGTATTCTTATATCCACCCCTCCCAACGTCCAAGATACGTCCGAAGAGTGCAAGCCCTCGTCCGAATTCTTAGCCGAGGGGAGTACCTCGCCAATCCGTAAAGCAGCAAAAAACATTAAGCTAAAAATTGCTCTAAATAATGTGGCTTCAAATGGCCCCGTACACACTTCAGAAAGAATATCACACAATCTAATCAGCATAGCTGCAGAAATAGGGCGGCGATTATCAGCAATAAAACTATGTTTTTTATAACCTTTCATAAATTGTTTAACCGTGAAAATAGAAAACATAGATCGGCCTCCTTGCAGTTTCATAAAGAATGAAATTCCCGCAAGAGTCTTATGTATTAGAGAATAAGACAAGCCTTCTCTGCCCAATTCCTCCAGGAACTGCAATATTGGCTCTGTCCTATGTGAGAGAGGATCCTCTTGAAGAGCTGTACAAAATACATACCATCAACGCCATGCTGCAGCGTAATCGGTCCATGTACGAGGTGCCAGCGAATTTACCACAAACGCTGGTACTAACTGTAAATCAGCTCCCATAGGCAGGGAGGGCAACTTACTCCATCCCGGTCTGCATCCGGTACCATCATCTGAAAACGGTCTGACCGCTGACAAGAAAGGGTATTACCCAACACATTAGTAAAATCAGGTAAAAATGCGGCTTTAATCCAAATATTATATCGTAAAACCACAAGAACTAAATAACGCAGCACTCGCAAACCAACTAAATCACTGCAAGACATATTATTCAAGGAAAGACACACCCCAGGGGAATTACAAAACAATACAATTCTTGTATTGCGCAAGTCCGCACCCCAAAGAGTGAAGGCCAATGCAACCACAAATAATTCTTTGGTATCACGCTCGCACAGCAAGTTCTGCGGCCAAAGGTCACAAGACCAATGCCCAGAATATGAGCAACCATAGCCCACCTGTGAAACCCCGAAAAACAATCTAAGAGATATGGACGACACAAAATTATCCTGCCAACAATAAATCCCGTCAAAAGTTGACAAAAATGTCAACCACACAGATAGATCCGATTTTACCTCCGAAGTTATAAAAATTTTTGCCAGAGGAGAAGAAAACCCTTTAATGCTTAAATAAACCTGACGAAGAAAAACCCTTCCCATGGGAAGTATCCGAAGCGAAAAATACAGTAATCCTAACAAAGACTGGAATTCTTTGAGCGACGCAAAGGTGCGCAGCAAGAATTTCTCAATAGCTGCAGTCAATTTCAACAGCTTCTCCGTCGGTAAACGACAAATCATGAGGTCGGAGTCGATCTCAATCCCTAAAAACTCAAGATTCTTACATGGGTAACACGTTTTTTCCAATGCAATAGGGACACCGAATTCCTTCATAAGGGACAAAAAGGCCGACAATAAATTATGACAATCGGGTGAATCAGGTGGTCCAACAAACAAAAAATCATCAAGATAATGTACTGATTTGCCTCTAGGGTATACCTCATGTACTGCCCACTCTAAAAAAGTCGAAAACATCTCAAAATAAAAACACGATAACAAGAAACCCATGGGCAAACAGCGATCGAAAAAATAAAAACCTTCAAAACAAAAACCTAAAGACGAAAAACCGCACGGATTCACAGGAAGTAACCTAAACGCCGATTTAATATCACTTTTTGCTAGAAGAGCACCACGTCCTATCTTCTTCACACAATCAAGTGCCATGTCAAATGACGCGTAACGTACTGAAGATAAATCCTTGTCCACCTGGTCATTCAACGAATCACCCGGTGGAAAAGAGAGGTGGTGAATTAATCTGAAAGATCCAAGTTCCTTCTTTGGGACGATGCCCAAAGGAGAAATTCGGAAATCCCGAAAAGGAGGAAAAACAAAAGGGCCAGAGCATCTGCCGGCCTCAAGCTCTTTAAATATCTTATCACGAACCTCCTCGGGGAATTGAAAAACCGAAGATAAATTCTCAATAAGATTACAGCCGACTCCCGAGAAGGGAGGGACCCAAAAACCCTCATTAAAACCCTCGTATAACATATCAGCCTTCACTCTGTCGGGGTACCGTTTTAGGAATGGCAACAGAGCCTGCAACCGTACCGGGGTCCGAGCCCTTGAGAAATGGCTCTTTCCCCGGAACCGCTTGAGGTTGCATTGTTTTTTTAAAACATTTACTCATAGGGTGGCTCCCCCCGCAATGTGAGCATTCATGTTTATATCTACAGTTATGTAGCCATTTACATGAAGACTCGTTAAATGCATAGCAATAACCCTTCTTGATATTCGGGGAAGATACCGGTTTTGCTACCGCCGTGCGCTGTGGGATCATCAGGTTTAACCACAACCCAACGTCCTTAATCCCCCAGCGCAAAGACGGCTGCACCGCGAGCTTCTGGCGGAGCGCCTCGTCATAAGACAACCAAGCGCTCCCCCCAAAGTATCTGAAGGCCTCCAACACGATATCTATGTGCTGAAAAAGGCCACCACACAATTCGGGGAACCTCTCTCCTAATACTGCCCCATAATTCAAAAAGGCTTGGAGCCAAAGATTAAAAAACCGAAAGGTCTTTTTCTTGTCATCTGAATCAGATTTCTCCGACTTGGACTGATCTCTAGATGGCAACAGAATAAATAGGTCCACAAAATCTCCCGCCCAGATTCGCTCCTTAATTGTCACCGCTAGGTGAAAACCCAGCGGTGACAAAACGCACGGTAGTGCTTCTTTATAGCAAATCCCAGGCACTGAAACCATAGAGGACCCACTACCCAGTTCATTTGACTGACAATGATTTCCAGCCATCGCCTCAGCGACCGCAGAAGCTATATATTCTTTAACTAAAACAAGCATATCAGCATTACCATTAAACAACGTCTCACCCTCCTGCAGATTTCCGGGCGCTGTTCTTCTAGCCATCGCTGGTCTTCCCCCACTGGAAGACCCATCTATCCACTCCTCCGACCTGTGTTCTTCGGACACCGTCCTATTAAACGCACCAGCCGCTAGCCGTTCTGACGATCCCGACTGCATCCTCAATTCTTCGCTATGACGTAACGCCTGGCGACTCCAGCGTTCCGATACGGTGGACCCCCGAGCTCTAGGAGCCAGGGTCCCTGGTACAGCGCCCCGTCCTGCCACTGTCGGTACTGGAACGGAGGCCGACATCTGATGCGCCTCAAGGGGAGACACTCCGGTAGAGGATCGAGCCCCATTTGGGTGCCCACCTCCTAATTCTTCAAACCTCCGGGCAGATTCTATTCCCCTCCTCTCCATTGCCCTGCAGGCCAGCACCGCAGACCTTGTAGCATCGCTACTGATCACCGTTGGTTGTGAAGCGCGACCCTCATCAGTGTCCTGGAGGTCATGAGACCCGTCTGCCCCGGAGTTCATACCTTCCCCATACTCTTCCGCCCTCCGGTGGTGGGATGAAAGAATTGTGTTGTCAATACAGTCATCCCCTGCATCTCTTGCTGAAGAGAGGCCCCTCCTCCGTAAGGCGTGTTCCCCAGTGCTGGCTCTTGTCTCATCATTATTTGGCCCAGCAGCCCTCCGTGCTGCGGCCTCTTCCGGGTCTCTCAGCCCAGGCTCTGTGTGGCGCGTTCTCCCTCCAGCGGACGCCGCTCTATGCTGCGTCTCTACTCGGGACCGGGACGCGCTCACACTAGAACGCCCCCTTGCTGGTGTCCTCCGAGGGGCTGCCGACCTAGAGGGAGGAGGAGAAAGGCACCGGCGCTTCCTGGGCCTCGCACTGCGGCGTACATCTTGCTCCCGCTCCGCCTGATGAGCAGCCGTTTCCTGTTCAACCACTGGTAAGCTGCTCCCTTCAGCTGGTGCTCCCTCTTCCAGGCACCGCTGGAGCCAGTCCATGCCCCCTGAGGCAGAAGCTCTCTCAATGAGACGCTTCAACAGCTGTTCCATGATCAAGAAACCAGCTATTCTGACTGACTTAGACCAAACTTCCCTCTATTTATACCCAAATCCAACAGCCTACAACCAATCAAATATCATAAAAAAGGCGCAAAAAACAGCCCATTGGTCAATTAATGATCCCTGTCACTGAATGCTAATAGTGCCCCTAAACTTTACCTCACATCTACTAAAATTAACCCATTCTTGCCCTGTCACCACATAATGGCCCATACTATTGCATGGGCCATTCTATTCTAGGATTAGCTGTCCCAACACATTGGTTTTTGTTTGGTGAAGAAAGTGGAAACACCTCAGGTTTTGCTGTGTTTTAAGCCACGTGCACACGTTCGGTGTTTGATGAGTTATTTACCTCAGGATTTGTAGACAAAACCAGGAGTGGATGATTAAATACATGGGATTGTAGCCCCTATCCCAACCCTTAAGCTTAAATTAACTAATAATAATAAATAAGACAAGATTGCAGTTGGCATGAAAATGGCCGAAAGTTTTTTTAATAGGGTTACATAAATATTGAATATAATAAATAATATTTTTAACAATAAAACATCCAAGGATATTAACATCCGTAAAATTGTGTCATTACTCCAAATCGAACTTTATTAAACTCATAACTTAGGCTACAAATCCTGAGGTAAAAAACTCATCAAATACTCAATGTGTACGTGGCCTTATGGCCGCTTTACACGTCCCGATATCGTCCCGATATTGGATACAACTGCACGGGAGCGCGCACATTTTTGGCAGTAATCCAAGATAACATAGAAGCTGTCACACAGGGAGATATCAGCAGGCAACACAACTGCGATGTATACGCCCCCTTTACGAGCGAACCAGGGAATGACCATTTAACATGGGAGTGAATAGGGGAAGTTGTGCTCCAAATCGTTGTTGGGCTGTCACACAGCACGATCCTGCCAGATTGTCCATCCAATATCAGGCAGTTGGAGAGCCTGCACAATTCCCCAACGATATCGTTTTGGCATCGTTCTTGCATCGAATTGCACATTTACACCACACAACGCACGAAGATATCGGCGGCAACGGCCGAACCACGTGACTTTTTATCGTTGTTGGACAACGATATCGGGACGTGTAAAGCGGCCATCAGACTTTTCCTCTGATTGCTCCACTCTGGATTTTGTCTACAAATCCTGAGGTAAAAAACTCATCAAATACTGAACGTGTGCACGTGGCCTTGGAAAGAATGAGCATATCAATTCTTTGCTGAACTTTTGCTAAAGTGAAAACACCTGTGGTATTTCCATTTTCTGTAGAGAAAAAAAACTGTGTGTGAGTGAAAGCTTTTCCCTGATCACATAGGTTTTGATGGATACCAAAAACTCAGAATTAGATTAGCATAGATTTACATAAAACCAAGGCAAAACCTGATCTCAAACGCAGCAAAAGCTGCCTGTTGGCTCATACCCTTAAAGGCTTCACACAGGTATGGTCACAGCCATGTTTATTGTGCACACTTGTCACTCAGTGTTACACAGCTAAAACAGGCCGTCTGACCACAAACTAAACAGAGTACTGAGGCCGCTGCATATCGCAGCGGGGAAGCGCAAGCCGAGCGGAGACACCGCGCGTCCCTATGTTTAACATGGGGACGCACGGTGATGCGCTCGGCTGCGGATTGCCATGCGCACCCATTGACTTCTGTGTGTGATTTGTACGCATGCGGATGCTTGCGTACAAATCACACATTCTCGTCCGCACCATGAACGATACTTATTCACTGTTGTGAATAGGTGAAGTCGTTAACAACATCGTTATCATGGTGTCACACACAACGATGCAGCAGGTTGGCTGATCGAAGATCGTTTGATTTGAGAACATGTTCTCAAATCTGCGATCAGCGATCCAACGATTTATCGTAGTCGGATGTCGGTGTTACATGCAACAATGTACTAACGATGTCGTTTGAACAACTCCAAACCAGTGACGTTTCAGCGATATCGTTCATGATATCGTACTGTGTAACGGTACCTTAACTCTTCTGCCTCATTATAGAGAATGAATATATCAGGGGTGTCGCCTGATTTACAAATTTTGGAGATTTGCAATTATTTTCCAATCCAATGATACAAGTAACAGAAGGTTGGAGCCATACCCCCTTTATTAGCATATTTCTGTGAACATCACAGTTGCCATTTATTATTAGAAGAGTAATGTACACAATTCCATAGGAGTTATAGTGACATAAATACGTTTTTAACCAAACTTTAGCCACCCCATAGGGGCTAGATATGAATATATGAGTAAATCGCTAAATATAATTATATTTTATTGAAAAATACACCCTATAGGGAACAATATCAGAAATGGCATAAGGAAGCACACATAAAAGAAAGCAAAGTAGACAAGCAGCAAACCCAGTCCTAAATAGAGACCAAAAAATTTGGACCAAGAGAGTGCAGCAGTCCAGTATAATATGACTAAGTTATTAGGGATAGATGGCTGTAAAAGAAGGGGGTTAAATGAGAGGTAAACATGTAATGCAATCAGTATAATAGTATTGGGAATATAACCTCAAGGTGATGAGTTAAAGCGAACCTGTCACCCCCCCCAGACATCATAAGCTAAGCTCCCCACCTTCTGCAGCACTAAGGCTGCATTTAGAGAAGGTGTATATAGCATTTTGTATAAGTTTATGTGGCGCCCCGCAACGAGTGCGTCACAGGAGGGTATTGCAGCCAAGACAGCAGCAGCAATATTCTCTGACTAAGCAATGACACAGTTAAAACTCAGAGCTCCATACCCTACATGCACATCAGCATAGAGGGCTAATAAGGTCCTGGTGGGCAGAGTGTAGTGGTAGAGTGTGAAGAGAACTGAATTGGCAACGTAGGAGAAGGGAGCAAAAAACAACAAGCTCTGCAACCTAGGAAAGGGGGCCTGCACAGTCCCGTGCAGCCCCCTGGCCATCACCCCCGGTTGGGCGCCATTACTCCGGTGCCTCAACAACCGGACTCTGGGCATCTACATACGGGTCAAGATCATCCCGTGCCCATCTACAACCGGTCTACTGGTACCGAAGGTAGTAGTTGTTCAGCACTGCTACGAGAACCAGGAGTGGAGGGACCGCTTTACAGGAGCACCCCACCACCGCCGCACACACAGAGTCGTATAGCCAGCGGAGTACCCACTAAAAGGACCCAAGGCTCCCCACAAATCCGGCCAGAATTCTCCGGTAGGGAAATCAAAGCAGCCTCCTTGTACCGGACCTGGCATTCCATGGCGACCTCGGCAACACAGCTTAGTTAGAATGGAGGAACACCGCGGAGCTCTGAGAAACACTGGTCATTGCTAAGTCCACCCAGTCCGTTACCCGTCACTGTATGCCATGTATCACCTGCTGGTTACAGTAAAGTACCTGTTACAGAGACTTTCAGTGTCCGTGCCTTCTTAAGAACTGTCTCTCTCCGCACACTAAGGTAACTGCAGCTGCCTCAGAACATCTTGTGCAGCTCCTGGCTCCGGGGATCATCGCTCAGCCTGTTGGGAGCGTTCCATCTTGCTGCATTCCATCCCCTGGAGGCCCAAGCAGCGCCGGTGGACATCACCGGAACACTCATAGGAGGCGTCACGAAACACTGCGCATGCCCGGCAACTTAAATGAAAGCGCAGGCGCCGGATAGAGTGAGGAGGGGGTGGAGGAATCACACCATTCCCCACCACAGAGGGATGATGGACAGCACGGGGGCGGCACACAGACGCTGGAAACCCCGCCTCCCGGTCTTCAGTCCTGGTAACTGCCTCATGTTATATAAGTGCATATTTCAGTGAATATACTTATACAAAATGCTATATACACCTTCTCTAAATGCAGCCTTAGTGCTGCAGAAGATGGGGAGCTTAGCTTATGATGTCTGGGGGGGAGTGACAGGTTCGCTTTAAATCCTAAAACTGTCCTATTAATCTTTTGTCTCAGGTACTCACACTGTCCGACCACCATCTCTTGACCTTCTCCGCCCTCTCCTCCCCTGCCACACTACCCCCTCTCCGCAAACTTGATCACCCTCGCCGAAACCTAAAAGATCTTGATCTTCCTTTATTCTCTGAATCACTCCTCCCTCTCATCGACCTACCCTGCGCTGACGACATTGACATTGCCACCACCCTATACAACACCACCATAACGAACGCTCTCGACCTAGCCGCCCCCCTCACTCTCCATGCTCCACGTATTAACAAGCAACCCTGGCACACCACCCTCACTAAAAACCTGAGACGGGCGTCCAGAGTCGCCGAGAGGAGATGGAAAAAGTCTCACACCCCCGAGCACTTTGCTCTGTTCAAGCAATCCATCACTGACTTCAAGACGGCACTCGCTACCGCCAAGCAAGTGTTCTTCTCATCCCTTATAACCTCTCTGTCCCCCCGCAAAAACCCCAAACAGCTCTTCAAACTTTCAACTCCTTCGCCACTGCTCCTCCCCCTTCTCCCCTCATCTCTGCTGAAGACTTTGCGACCTTCTTCAAGGAGAAGATCGACAAGATCAGAAGCAGCTTCGGTCCACTATCCCCACACCTCCCCTTCCCACCTACACTGCCCTCCTCCTCCATCAGCCACTTCCCCCTCATAACTGAAGACCAACTCTCCTCCCTCCTGTCAAAATCACACCTCACCACCAGCACCCACGACCCGCTCCCATCCCACCTCATTCCCAACCACACCTCCATTTTCATCCCAGCCCTCACCCACCTCTTTAACCTTTCACTTAGCACTGGTACCTTCCCCTCGGCCTTCAAACATGCCCTAATCACGCCCATCCTAAAAAAAACCTCACTTGACCCTACCTCTGTCTCTAACTATCGCCCCATATCTCTTCTCCCATTCGCCTCTAAGCTACTTGAACAACACGTCCACTCCGAACTGTCCTCTCACCTCTCCTCGTGCTCCCACTTCGACCGCCTACAGTCCGGCTTCCGACCCCTCCATTCCACCGAAACAGCCCTGACCAAAGTCACCAACGACCTACTGACCGCCAAGAACAAACACCACTACTCCATCCTGCTACTCCTTGACCTGTCTGCCGCCTTCGACACGGTTGACCACTCCCTTCTTCTCCGGATCCTGGAATCCCTTGGCATCACCCACCTTGCCCTCTCCTGGATCTCCTCATACCTAGCGGACCGGACCTTTAGCGTCTCCCACTCCCACACCTCCTCCTCACCCTACCCCCTTTCTGTCGGAGTCCCCCAAGGTTCGGTCCTGGGACCCCTACTTTTCTCCATTTACACTCTCGGCCTAGGGCAACTCATCGAGTCCCATGGCCTCCAGTACCACCTCTACGCCGACGACACCCAAATCTACCTGTCCGGCCCTGACATCACCTCCCTACTCTCGAAAATCCCTCAATGCCTTTCCGCCATCTCATCCTTCTTCTCTGCTCGCTTCCTTAAACTCAACATGGACAAAACTGAATTCATAGTCTTCCCCCCAAGAAATTCCACCCCACCTCCCAACCTATCCATCTGCGTCAAAGACTGCCCCCTCTCCCCAGTCCCCCAAGCCAAGTGCCTCGGGGTAATCCTTGACTCCTCCCTATCCTTCAAACCCCACATCGAGGCCCTCACCACATCCCTCCGGCTCCAGCTCAAGAACATCTCACGAGTCCGCTCCTTCCTCACCCACGACACCGCTAAAACACTCATCCATGCTCTTATCATCTCCCACCTTGAATACTGTAACCTCCTTCTCAATGGCCTCCCGGCTAACTCCCTCACACCTCTCCAGTCTATCCTCAACTCCGCTGCCCGACTCATCTACATGTCCTCCCGCTACTCCCCTGTCTCCCCCCTCTGCCAAGCCCTTCACTGGCTCCCCGTCTCCAAGAGATCCCAATTCAAAACACTAACCATTGCGTACAAAGCCATACACAACCTGGCTCCACCATACATCTCCGACCTGGTCTCCCGATACCTACCCTCACGCAACCTCCGCTCCTCCCAAGAACTCCTCCTCTGCTCCCCCCTCATCACCTCTTCGCACAACCGAGTCCAGGACTTCTCCCGGGCATCTGCCTTACTCTGGAACTCCCTACCTGAACACGTCAGACACTCTCCTACCCTGAGTAGCTTCAAGTGTCACCTGAAGACTCACTTGTTCTGTCAAGCCTACAACCTGCCATGAAACCCAGGCGACCGCCCCATACCTGACATTCCCCCATCCTACTGTATCCTAACCCGCCCCTCATAGACTGTGAGCCCTCGTGGACAGGGTCCCTGCCCCTCCTGTACCTGTACGTCCTGATCGCCTAGATTTAGTGTACTTGTTCTTGTCTCCCTCATCCTCATGTAAAGCGCCATGGAACCTAATGGCGCTATATAAATAAATAATAATAATAATAATAAATAATAAAACCCATTATGGAGCTCACTGATTAAGGGAGTATCCCATGAAATCCAAACAGCAGTAAGCCACTCCAACATCTGTTTTGCTATGCCAAACTAGCGTCTCTTCTCCAGGGAGAGGTACAGGTTTTGTCGCACCACAGGACCTTAAAATGTGCAGTTATGAGACTGCATTGGTTTTCTTCCCATACTTGAATAGACATCTCGGCCAATTGCAGCTACAGGGTGGCCCAGGTGCAGTTGTGGGTGAAGTACATTGATGACCTGTTTATTATCTGGCATGGTATATTGGCTCAATTGGTGGAGTTTGTGGACTGGCTTAATCGCAATATTTATTAAATCAAATTTAACATTTAACCATAGCGACAGTAAAGTTGACTTTCTTGAGATCAAGATTGATGTAGATGAATCACAAGTTTTTCAAACTGATGTATTTCATAAGAAAACATCCATAAACTGATTATTACCTGCTCAATCTGCACATGTCAACTCTGTTTATGCCGTCCCAGTTCGTCAGTATTCAAGGATTAAGCTGATCTGCTCCTGAGATGGCAAGATTAAAACACCAAGCAATAAATCTGTTTATGAGATTCAAAGAATGAGGCTATAGCCAGTGTTTTATTAAATGGGTATATAGGAGGGCAAAGAGCACACCGCAGAATCAGTTGTTTACAGAGTAGGGCCAAAGGTAATGAATCCAATAAAAACATCAGATTCATTTCAGTATATAATGAAAAATATCAGATCATGAGAGATATCCTTACTAAACTTTAGCTCATCCTCTGCTCTGATCCGGCATTGAGCCCCTTCCTCTCTAAGAGACCTCTTATGACAGCCAGAAGGTGTAGGAATCTTGGTGATTTTCTGGTAAGGAGCTATAATATTCCAGTTCTTCAGGTCCAGGGGCATCAGGAAGGGGTGCTTTCTGTGTGGTTGCTGCCTCTCCTGTGCAGATGTCTTGCTGCTCTAATTGTACAACTGCTACATGTAGTTGCCAAGTAGTGACCAACTTGGCTGAACTTAAAACAATACTGAGACATTACAAGATCCATAATAATGGTGATCCAAAATCCTTCAAAGTGAGGTGTATAAGAGGAGGTGACGTCAAAAACGTACTAGCCCAAAGGGAGGTGAAATGGACTACTATTCTCAACACCATGAACCCCTTTGGACTTACTGAATCTCTAAGTTTTGCACCCTTCTTATGATGTCTTTTGTCTTTAGTCACCTCTTGAGTAGATATGTGTGAACCTGCTAATGTTTGGATTCGGCGGATCCGGGCAAACTTAACTCTGATTAAATTCGAATTTGGGTCCGGACTTGACTCAAAACCCATTTAAGTCTGTGGGGACCTGAACTAAGTCTGTGGGGACCTGGTGGCAGTAAGGGCTGGTGGGCTGTAAAAGAAAGCGAAATGGGGGTTAAAGCAGGAGCATTATACTTCCAGGTCTCCGGCGCTGAGGTCATATTTGCTTCCAGTTCCGCTCATTAAGCTTCATGAATATTCACTGCACTCACTGCAATAGCCAATCACAGATGCCCACTCTCTGTGACAGCATCTGTGATTGGCTGTTGCATCAGACTCCGCCCCCACCAATTGTGTCAGTGTCTGGCTGCCATATATGTTACAGCACGTTCATTGTATCTTAGCGCAGATAAAGCAGATAGCTGTGGCCCCCATCCCCCAGCTGTGCACTTTATATCTTCTAAAAAAAGAAAACTAAAACTAATCCTCCATTTGTTAATAACCTCTATAATATATGGTTCCAGTTCTCTGTAAATATTTCTTTGGATAATCATGATCTTGTACATAATAAATATACGTATGTGTAAATATTTTTTGCTTTATAAGACGCACCGGATTATAAAACGCACCGGATTATAAGACGCACCTCCAAATTTGGTGAAGGAAAAGAGAAAAATATAATTTTTTATTTTCAATGGGGTTCGTCTAATAATGCCCGTGTAGTTTTGGGGCAGAGTATAATACTAACTAAGACGTAGTATGCACAATGGTACGAGAGGAAGACCGCATAAGTTCGAAACATGTAGTCTGTACGTACACAAGCTGTGTACTCATCTGTATTGTGTTCACTGAGAACTAATATGGACTCCCTGTCTTTGAACAAATTTTAATGTGGTGGCAATAACTGGATTTTTAAAACTGCCACAAGGGTTCCCTCCGCTGGAAGTTATTTGCTTTTACTATGGTCATTATATTTTCTGAGTATCAAATATGGGAACCCCCCGTGTTTTTAAAAAAAATATTTAAATAAATATTTTTAAAGAATGCGGTGGGGTCGCTCCCAAGATAAATCACACGGCTGGGCATTGGTATTCTCACCCTAGGAGAATAGCAGCCATCCCAGAATTGGGCGCATTAGAAGCGCCAAATCCTGGAGCTTTCCCATCTCTTTCCCATGTCCAGCTGTGGTGGCAATGAGATATAGAAATTGGTTGCGCCACGCTGCTTTATGTTTTATATCCACCCTCTGTTAAGTCACGGTTACACTCACCTTTTCCTGTTGTGCTGTCCGCACAAGACGCCCTGAGCGTCGAAACATGTTGTGGGAGAGAACCTAGTGTGATTTGAACAATAAACTTACAGGTAAAATACTTGTTGAAGTGTAGCTGTCTTCATATCCCAGCGCTCACCCAAACATCGTTTTATTCCAGGTGTGGTGGCAGTCAGGGTAATAGAGGGTTTTTTGACTGAGTATTGACAGATGTCACAAAGGCCTGGATTGGTGATGTTCATGTCTCAATGAGCGAGCGCATCGTATGTCTGAACCGATCCTGCGATTGAATCACAGGTGTGGATAAGAGATTAATCTTTCCATGTCCCCAGTAACCTGCCTCGGGGTATATGTCGCACTGGACTAAGATATCATGAGTGCAGTTTGATGTTTGACACGCACATATAGACTTGCATAATTGGTGTTTTTGATCCAAGACTCATTGACAAATGCAGCATGCTGTGATTTTTTTCTCATGCATTAGTAGCATGAGGAAAAAAAAACCTCACAGATAAACAATGAGACATTGTCTAACAATGGTGCAAATCAGATTGCACACTTCTGTTGTAACTGCAAGAGGAACCGAAGCCGAATAGAGAGCCTATAGAAGGCAAATGGTGCTGAATTTTCATTGATACCCAAGTGTAAAAAAAATTTCTTTTATACCTGTATTGCATGCATTTAAGCAAGAAAAAAAATTGCCCACAATTGGTGGACAACTCCTTAAAGTGCAAGTGCTGCAAAGAACATGATGTTCTATATGTGCAGAACGATTTTAATAAAGATTGTTCTGTGCGCATAGATTTAAAAAATTTGATATGTACACAGGCCAGGAACCGAATGATAAGCGGATGAGATCAGCATTGGTTCCCAATGATCATAGGTGCCAGAGCATGGCTCCAGACAATGGTAGAAGCATCTCTCTGAAGTGCTGAAAGAAGCTCTGGCTTGATGGCTGCCCTGGTTATCAAAGAGTATAAAGGAGGTTTCACATATGCGTTTTTTTTAATCCAGTGGCAATCCATTGAAAACCGCATCAATTTTTAGTGTAAAACTGGATGCAGCCGGTGTTCAACGCATCAGTATTATAACAGATCCGTCACCCGGATCCAGAATAATACCGGTTCGGTGAACTCTGGCTGCATCTGGAATTGTCCGTTTTTTTATGGATCCGGTGAAACATGTCAAACTTTTTTAAACACCCTAGTGGGCGTGTCATATGAAAACTGTATATATTCAGTGTTGTACTTAATCCCCAGACCTCTTTTTCTTCAAATTAAGCTGGAGAATGGCTCTTTCACTGGAGGCTCTCTGTTTGTACGTGGATGTCTCTTTTGAACTGGCACATTTGAGAGCTGTGGCAAAGGATAAGGAATGCAGTAAATTGAAACAGACTGCGGTTATATTGGTTGAACCCTATCACTTCTTGAAGAAAGACACGTGGTGTATTCTCTACCTTGTACCTGGAGCTATGAAGAGGCTCCGAGAGGTTTCATGACTATGAGCAGATGAGTGCTGCAAGCTTTAATGACTTGGTGGAATGTGTCTGAGAATTTATTAGCAGACAGGACCCTATTAGCCCATGTTCGCATTGTGTTTGTGCTATCCATTTAATGGATCTGTTTGACAGTAGCACAAATGCAATGTAGCGGACAGTGTAACATCCATAGCCTTCCATTCAACAAACACATACTAACGCATGCCAAAATTGGCATGCGTTTGCAACTATGTGTTTGCTGAAACGCACATGCAAATGTGGATTACCATGTTTTTCTGTCCAGTTGAGAAAACAAACACTATATAATGTCATGCTACAGATTTGTGCATATCTGCAGCATGCATTTGCGATACATGATAGGATAGATAGATGATAGATAGATAGCTTACCAGTCTCCCCGCTCTCTCTGCTGCTTCAGGTGCCGCTCATTAAGCTCATGAATATTCACCCAGCGACCCGGAAGCAGCAGCAGAGTGAGGGGAGACTGGTAAGCTGTGTATTCAAGCATCTATCAATCTTTCTATCCTATCATCTGTCTATCTCCATAAAGTACATATGTTTTTGAGATAACAAAAACATACGCATTCGGAAAAAGACCTCAAAATGCCACTTTTGCGGTCTGTTACAACGGATGCATTTACCGTTTCCATTGCAACGGACAGCACTAAAGCAATGTGCATCTGGCCTTACCGCAGAACAGTTTCTCCAGAGGAGCGTCTGATGGTGACACTTAGGTACGTGAATGTTATTGTAACACATCTTTGTTTTTTAAAGGGATCCTGTCACCTCCAAAAAGCCACCTAAGCTACAAAAACACGTCCCTGCAACATCCTATCACTATTCAATTTCTCACACTCCTTATGTATCCTAAAAGCATCATGTCAAAGTAGATAAAAACGATTTATTACTCACTCATTAGCCATGTTAATTAGCAGGGGCTATATTCTTTAACCCTTAGGGCGTGTTTGTTTTTTGCGTGTCGTCATAAGATCACGCCCTAATGGGCGTGATCTTTTATTCATGTTCTATTCAGGCGCCCTCCCTGCTCTCCACGGCGCTGGCTGGGCATGAATGATGTGAATCGCGTCATTTCCAGGATCGGGTGACGTCCGTACACACACGCCGCTGTGTTCTGCTGCAAGCAGCGCATGCGCAATGCGATGCTTGAAGCCAAAAGAGCGGCGTGGGTGTACTGACGTCACCCGATCCTGGAAATGACGCGATTCGCATCATTCATGCCCAGCCAGCGCCGTGGAGAGCAGGGAGGGCGCCTGAATAGAACATGAATAAAAGATCACGACAGGCAAAAAACAAACACACCCTAAGGGCTAAAGAATATAGCCCCTACTAATTATAATCCCTAATGAGGGAGTATTAAATCGTTTTTATCTACTTTGACAGGATGCTTTTAGGACACATAAGGAGTGTGAGAATAGTGATAGGATGCTGCAGGGACATGTTTTTGTAGCTTAGGTGGCTTTTTGGAGGTGACAGGATGCCTTTAAATGTTAGCCCCATTGAGAATGTTTACTAATATTTTGTTTTTCTGTTGTGCAGATTCCTTGCTACAGGAGAAAAACTATCATCAATGCACCTCCAGTTCAGACTTGGAATTTTAACCATCTCAGGAATTGTAAAAGATACCTGCCGGGCTTTGTAGGAAGGTTTACAGAAATAATTCATCCGCCATTCCATACTGGATTGAAATTCCAGACTAATTTCTGGAGATCTGTCAATTTCCTAATTGCTTAGGTGCGGGTGATTGGAAACCTATTCGGATATTAAACCAAGAGCAACTGAATCCAAATATTTCAATTACAAGAAGTACTTTTCCATTGTTTTAATGACATTTTGTAGCAGTGCACATTGGCACGTATGGATGCTCAAATGTCTCACAGGTCTTCAAAGTTTCTGCAATTGGATGTCTGTTATATGGCAATGATTTTGGATTTCCACCCCCAAGACATCTTCCTGAAACCGTAGGACCACCAATGCCTTTTGTTCTCGTTGGGGATGATGCTTTCCAGATGTGTGGAAACCTGCTAAAAAACATACCTCCGTTGTGGATTGTGTGCTACGAAATGTATCTTCAATTACATACTGACAAGTGCCAGAAGCATGTGCCTTTGGACTTCTAACCACAAAATGGAGAATTTTGAGCTCAGCCATTAATCTAAAAACCGGATCCAGCAGAAACCGGATGCAACCGCATGAGCTGAAATGCCCATTGACAATCAATGGGCGCTACCTGGTTCTGGTTTGCATTTCGGTATATGAAAGAGTCGGATCTCTCTCTGCCGGATTAAAAAAAAAGGCATATGTGAAACCTTCCGGAGTCATTCTGTTTCTGGTTTTTATTTTCTTATTATGGAGAGTATGTGTCACCATCTGGTTTAATGTATGAGAATTTGTAGCTATGTGGTAGCCTTTGTTTGTTTTTTTCTTTGAAAGGTTGGATGCTATATGCATAAACCTTTTCTTATGGGTTCAACAGTAAAGACTGAAGTAGTGAAGGTGTAGGTATTAATGTGTATGACTGGCTTTTCAGCTCTAGTCAGTAGTCTTCTGCCACTTTCCTCTATTAATTAGGAATCATTTAACTATCATAATATAGAACAAGTTACAATGGCATGAACGCCTGCACCGTTTTCCAGTTACTCCTCTTCTCACTTGACTACATTAATCTTGTGAATCACAGGCACACTCCAACCATGAACAAAGGTGGTTTTAGACCTCGTTTGCAAAATGCTAAATCGCTTGTAAACTCGTAATTGAAGAGGATGCAGCTGTGTCACAAGGATGAGAGGCACAAATGCGAAGTCGGATGCCTCACCAGCCATCTGCAAAACAGGCCAGACAGCCTCCTGTAGGACAACTGGTAGCCCCCTGTAGGACTACTGACAGCCTTAAGGGCCTGTCACATGTGTCAATGTCGCCCGCGATATCGATCATGCGTCACAAATTATTAATCGCCAGAGCGATGTGGAATTATCGCAGGTAAGATGTCACACACGTCAATATGACCCAGCGATGCGGTGATGTCGCCATCTTGCGAGCGATTTTATTTAGTCGCTTGTACGATGTCAAAATAGAAAATACGTCGCTGAGTTTAGTGTCACACGCAGCGATGCACAAGGTCTACTGAGCGATGAGGTTTTACATCTGGCAGTGAAATCGGCGATCAGCGACATATCGCTGGTTGCATCGCTTGGTCACACGCTTCAATGTCGCTCCTGCGTCACTTTTACGTCGCTTGAGCGACTGAAAATCCGTGACGTACGAGCGACATTGACAGCGATATCGACGCGTGTGACATCCCCTTTAAGACACGTGTTTAATGACTGCACATCAGATACACTATCGCATAACAGACAAAAGCAGGAACAAAAACACAGGCAATGAGGTTTAATCTTGGTATCCCCATTTAGCTGTATCATGAGATGATCTTTCAACTGGGTGCTACATTTCATATATCTCTGTTGCAGATATGTAAAAGGTCATTGCAAATGGTTGTTTGAATGGTTAAATGTTTACATAAGATGCACTTAGGGCCCTTTCACACTTGCGTTTTTTTCCTGATTTGGGAGATCAGGAAAAATCAGATTCTTACAGTATTTTGCCCATTCACTTTAATTTTGTCAGGTAGAATGGTGTTGCTTCATATTTTTTCCTGAAATCATTAAAGAGAATGGGCAAAAAAAATGAATCCTGTAATGGTGGGTTTACACGTTGCGATATCGGCGTCCAACTCCGACCAAAAGTCACGTGGTTCATGCGTTGGAGCCGATATCGTTCGTGCGTTGTACAGTGTGAACGTCCAATACAATACAGGAACGATGGCAAACCGATATCGGGGGTCGAATGAGCGTGCTATTCATCGTCTCGATATCGGATGCCGGTTGGAGCCGGATCGTGCTGTGTGACAGCCCAACTCCGATGTGCAGTACAACGTCCTCCATTGACTCACATGTTAAATGGTCGTTCCTGGGTCAGGGGGAGTAGACATCGTAGGGACGTTGTATCCCAATATCGGGCTGTGTAAACCTCCGATGCGATTCTTTGAAAACCGGGCACTCAATGCGCGCTCCTGCGCCGTTGGATCCGATATCGGAATGATATTGCAATGTGTAAACCCACCATAAGAATCAGGTTTTTTCCTGACCTTCCAAATCAAGGAAAAACCGCAAGTGTGAAAGGCCCCTGACCCAGGTTTTCATTACTAAAATCTGCATTACCAACAAGTCCATCACATTCTAGAGCGACAGGCACATTGTATGTGTGTATACAATGTATAAAATAATCAAGAGGGTTTTTTTTTCTTTTTCACTAGCAAAAACACTAATGAATATATTTGAAAGCTAAAAGACTTAGTGATATTGATGCTAGTAGAAAGTGAATTGCATTTCTTTGTAACGTAATTGTCCAGATGGTGGATAAGCAGTCCCAATCATGCATTGCAACCTTTTATCAATTTTTCTCTGTTGTCCAAGTCCAGAGAGATTAGCTACAGTGCCATGGCATGTAAATTTCTTGATTTATGTTACGCAACATAAACAATAGAACAGCAATATATCTAGAGATTGTTGACATTTTTCAGCAATTTTGATTTTCAAGTTCTTAAGGCCACGTCACACGCATCAATCTTATGAGCGATATTGTTAGCGATCACGTGCACGCGCGATCGCTAACAATATCGCTCACATCGCTGGTGAGCTGTCACACAGACAGACTCACCAGCGATGTTGAGCAGCGAGATCGCTGGTATCTATGGTAAACGTCGGGTTACTAGGTGCCGCGCGGCGCTTAGTAACCCGACGTTTACCATAGATACCATCTCCCAGCATAGGCTCTGCCTCTGGGAGATCGTTCATCGTGGTGTCACACACCACGATGAAGCAGATTGATCAAGCGATTATCGCTTGATTTGTGCTCCGGCTCACAAATCTGCGATCAATCAATCAAGCGATTTTACATCGTAAAATCGCTTGGTTACACGCAGCGACGCACAAACGATATCGCTTAAGCGATCAAAAAAGCAGATCGCTTAAGCGATATCGCTCATAAGATTGATGCGTGTGACGTGGCCTTTAGACTGTTTTCTTCTCCTCTTTCTGTTCTCCATGCTTGGTGTGGCACACACAGACACACAATGCAAAGATTGAGTCAATTTCTCCCCTTTCTCCTTTTCTCTGGTTTCAGGTGTGATTTTCATATTGCCCATACCTGTTATTTGCCACAGGTGAGTTTTTGAATGAGCATCACATGCTTGAAACAAAGTTGTTTGCCAACAATTTCGTCCTGCCCATATTGGGGGTTTTGTGTGAAATTGTGTCCAATTTGCCTTTTTTCTGATTTTTTTTTTGAGCTGTTGCCGCAGCAACTGGATTGGCAAATCCAGGAGCATGACGCGGTAGTAGAGTCAGAAGGCCCTGTTTCCCAGTCTTGCGTAGCACCCTCACCAGTGGCCTTTAACTGATAGAATGCCATGTGGGGACCCAAACCCCTTCCATGCCACTGTCCGATATGGCATGAAGCACTCTGTCCTATCACCTTTCTTGAGGAATTTCGGCCCACGGATTACATCTCTCGAGAGCGGTTGCATGGGTCTAAGGCCAATGACTTTGATGACCAATGTTCCCGAAGCAAGGTGATGGCATTCATCTAGCAGAGGGGATTTGGCGTCATAGCTGAAAAAGGTACTGGTCATCGGTGTTACGTCAAATAGTACACCCTGCTGTGTGACCATCTTCCCAAAAGGATGGTGCTTTTGCAATCTGCACTAACTGTATGTAGACAATGACCACAAAGGATCTGCAGGTAATTTTACGCATTTCAGAGCAATCCTCACTCCTTAATCAGGAGTGAAACCCATGCATTCCTGATGAAGGAGCAAGGATTGCTCTGAAACACGTAGAAATAAAGAACCGTTACCTTCAGATCCTTTGTGGTCATTGTCTATATACAGTTAACGCGGATCACAAAGTACTGTCCTTTGGATTTATGTATCTGACCCACCATGCACGTGGAGTGTGGATCCAGCAGCAGCTGTATTAAACGCATAAACTGGTTGTGGGTCCCACAACCAGTCCAGGTGAGCAGCGATATTCACTACTTTCTTCAACCTATAAAAAAGAGAAGACCTTATTGAGCCTTTTGTTTCCCCATCTTTATATAAGCATCTTCCCAAAAGACTGCACAATTTATGTTGGGAAGGAGGTCACCTTCATGAAGGAAATGGACAGCAAGGGTGGTTCGTGGTTGGCGCAAGTTTGGTTGCAACCACCGACGAGTTTGAAAACTAGCAACAGGAGACTGACCTGGAGAGAATGTTGCATCGGGTGGACATACGGCCATTCTTGTATAGCCAGCAAGCTGAACCCAAACCCACAGGGGCCATCCATCCTAAAGGGCCTGTCTGTGTTGGCCCAGTTGCTCCTGTCTCTCCTAGAGGGTGTGGTTGTCCTCAATTCCTCCATCCTCTTCTCTAGTGGTGGCAATTATGGGGTGGCTTGGTATAGGTGGTGGCAGAGAATGCCCCTGGAGCAGTAGTCTGTACAACACCCTGAGACCGTTCGGCAGCAGAGTACCATGAGGAACGGCGACCTCTGTCCCTGGCAGTGCTGAGAAAGCTGCGAGAGAGTTTTTACTCTAAGGCCTTTTTTACATCAGCATTTTCGCTGATTGCGGCAGATCCTTCAGATTTACCGCATCTGCCGCCTAACGGTCGCGCTTGTGGCACACTTGCGTCAAGCCCCATGCATTGTCTATGGGGCTTGCGGCAAGTGCGGTATTGCTGCGATCCGACACTTGGGGCAGTTGCGGCTGCGAAAAAAAAAAGTGGTCAGCAGCGGGTTTTTTTCGCGGCCGCAACTGATACAAGTGCCGGAACCTGCCGCAAGCCCCACAGACAATGTATGGGGCTTGCCGGAAGTCTGCTGCAAGTGCGACTGTTAGGCAGCAAATGCGGTAAATCTGACGAATCTGCCCCAATCTGTGAAAATTGCTGACGTGAAAGGGGCCTTATTTAAGTGGACTTCCTTAAAAAGGCCTGTTGGGTGGCTGACCCATCCCTCAGTTTGCATTTTGTCCAGAGAATAACTTTTTTTTGCAGACGTTTTTGAGTTCTTCGAAGAGTGAGGCCTGTATTTTTTTAGTTAATTACGGTATATTTTTCCCCATCCTAAATTTAGCGCCATTTGCAATTCCCCCTGCTGGATTAGCGGGACTGCAGCCTTTGTGTTACACATCAAAGCCCTTAATAGACTCTGCCCTTAATGGACTTTGCACCATTGTATTGTTGTTTGCTGATCCCTGTGGGACTTTCCTTATATATACTGTGTATATTGATATATGTGTCATTGAGACTTATTATAGTCTGTGCTACAGTAAAGTTTGTTTAGTTCGCTCCTTGAGTGCTAGACAGTTTCTACAAAGATGTGCTTTGATACTGCCCTATAGAGAATCGTGAACAAGCCGCAGGCCTCTGGCCTGACGGTCTGATGTATGCAAATTGGAAGACACTACACACATTCCTGTAGAACAGGGCTGGCAAAGTGCAGTCCTCAAGGGCCACAAACAGCATTGCACAAGATGGAATCATCACCTCTGCAGGTGATGAAATTAGCACTTGTGCAATGCTAAGGAAATCCTGAAATCTTGCACTGTTTTCAGATATTGAGGACTGTAGTTGTCCTCCCCTGTGCCAGAGGCCTCTGTGGAAGTAGCCAGGGGGCAAGAGAAATCCTCGAGCCATTTCATTACAATTGCGTCTTTTCTTGGACTCTCTTAGGCCCTGTGCCCATGGTGCATTGTCTGATGTTCTTTTTGACGCATGTTTTGAGGATGTGCATCAAAATCTGCATGGCTGTCCTGGAGGCCAGCAAAGTCTATTGACAGGTAAGAAGTGCTATGCCCACATTGCTTCATTGCTTTTTTTTTCCTTGCACATGTGGTTTATATTTCTCTCTTCTGCCCCAAAATCTTCAAGTTGAAAAATAAAAAAACCTTTGGCACAGCACTTCTGAACTCTCATAGTTTGTTGCCTTCAGAATAGACTTGCAGATTTTGATGCAAATTCTCCAAATCTGCTTCAAAAGAAGCATCAATGTACTGTGGGCACGGGGCCTTACAACAATATGGTGGGGTCACATTTACAGAAATTGCCCCCCATATGCTGTGAGAGTAGGCATGCATCAGAGCCTGACAAACAGTGCCATCACAAACATTACTGCAATTCAGACTCGAGGGGTTCACACAGGGGCTATCCCGCAAATTTGAACGGCGCAGCACTGCCTAACGTCACCGCTCCTCACATGCGCTGTCTGACGATACCGGCGAGATATATCAGTTATGTCTAACATGATATTGCAAAAAATAGTAATGGCGGTCTGATTAGGAGCGCTCTAAGGATCAAGCAGACATGTAAGATGTTTTAATAAATGGCAAACCTTTTATTAATTTCTTAGCTCCCCTCACAGCTCCACTACGCGTTTCAACTGTATAAAACAGTCTTCATCCGGTGGTGCACAACCCGATAAGGTGAGTGGACATCTACCCACGCCACTTAGACGTTTTTAATAAGGGGATCCTACACATTTTGTGCCCCTTTTCCTTTTTGATTTGCATAACATGATATTGCGACTCTCACGAGACAGCTAATGTTACGAGCACTGACATCACTGAGGTTACCTCGAGTCACTCAGTGGGATTCCCTGCTGCATGATACCTGCTGTGTAATCCGAGACAACCTCAGGGAAGTCATGAGGTTCATGAGTGGGTCCAGAAGCATGGCGACGGTGGCACTGAAGCTTGCCAAGTAATAGTTTAAGAAGATAATGTGTGTGCCAAAATAGTGGGGCTCCACTGTAAAACAGTTTGAGCTGTGTTTTGCAGCTTTTGGCTCCCTTTGAAGGTGTTTTCTAGGCCATTGATTTTGCCTCCAATTGAATTGAATGGGGACTTTAAGTTTAGCAAACTGTTTGCTAATCTATTCGCCATACATATGCCCTTTTGGTGAACCAAGCTGAACCGAAACTTCAAAAGGTTTGCTCATCTCTGTTCATAACCAGTGAACTTTTACAATTTTTTTCACTTTACACCAACAAACTTAAGCACCACTCTAGCAGTGAAATAGAACAAAAAACTGGAGTGGTGCTTTAAATGTATTTTATGTGATATACCAACTCAAAAGTAATAAGTGAAGTGTAAATTAAATCATACATGCTATTCGTACATTTGTAATCACACCTGGGTCAATACTTTGTAGGAGCACTTTTCACTGCACGACTTTTGGGGTATGTCTCCACCAGCTTTGCACATGTAAAAGCTAACATTTTTGCCCATTCCCTTTGCAAAATACAGTTAAAAACTAGAAAACACACCGCCATAGGAATTATGATTTATTTATACATATAAAGCCAACATATTCCGTAGCATTTTACAATGCCGAGAGGACATGTACAGACAATAAAAACAAATTAACACACAGTTCAACAGTTACAGTGAGAGTAAGGGCCCTGCCTACAATCTATAGATAAATAGGGGAACACAGTAGGTAGAATGAGCTTGCCCTGTATGGTCCAGCCACTCATTATGAGAAATAATGTGTAAAGCTGTATGATCCAGTAACTGAATGCACTTACGGTATGTGCTAGAGGTTGTATGGAGGATGTGAGGACAGAATAAAGAGGAGAGAGAAGTAGATATATGAAGAAAGAGGCAGCACTCACCAGTATTGTGCAGCAGTGACCACGGAGGGCGGACGACGACGCGGTTTCGCAAGAAAATTTGCTTCTACGGGTCCGATAGAAGCAAATTTTCTTGCGAAACGGCGTCGTCGTCCGCCCTCTGTGGTCACCTCCCTGCACCCAGTCATGAATCTTAGAACATACTGGATTAAAGAGACCACTGCTGCACAATACTGGTGAATGCTGCCTCTTTCTTCATATATCTACTATTACTTGTGCTGTGGATTAGCACCACCAGGGGAAGGACCTGCCTATAGGGCAATTTGCCCGGAGCATGACGGTTGATACTGCCACTTAGTGCCCTGAAGCTCTACCACTTGATAAAGAGTAGAGAGAAGGTTATGATTAATATTTAGAAGGAGGGAACAGGGTAGAATCTTGGTTTATTAAAAGATTTTATTGAAAAATTAACTAAAATATAATACATAGTGACTCACGGATAAAGTGGGCAAAGCACACGTGCTGTACTACAAAGATATTAAAGAATCTAATCATCACAAAACATCATGGTAATAAGTAATTTATAACGGTCAACGGACAAAGCATACAGAACGTACAGGTGCATCTCAATAAATTAGAATATCATCAAAAAGATAATTTATTTCAATAATTCAATATATAAAGTGAAATGCATATATTATATAGAGTCATTACAAACAGAGTGATCTATTTCAAGTGTACTGAAATAAATTATCTTTTTGATATTGTAATTCATTGAGATGCAATTGTAAAAATACATGGCAGTGCATTTCTATGTCCAATAGAATGAGTCTGTGGGTAATAGGCTGTAATGCAACTTCAGTAAATCTTGCTTCTGGCAGCATCAGAGTCTGTGGCTTCAGACCATATACCGTATATACTCGTGTATAAGCCGAGTTTTTCAGCCCAAAATTTGGGCTGAAAAGTCTCCCCCTCGGCTTATACACGAGTCAATACGGGGGGGGCTGTGTCCGGGGCTGGGGAGGCTGGAGGAGGCGGGGGGGGGGCTGCTGTATGAGCGGCCCCGTCACGTGGGGCCGCTCATTAAATATGCACTGCGTCCCCCTGTCAATCAGCGGCAGAGGGAAGCAGTGCATATAGCCCCCAAATGCTGGCACTCGCCCCCCCTTGTAAGGGCCCCCCCCCCCCGATGGTTATATTACCATTCCGGACTTCTGATCCGCGCCGCTCCTCGGTGCTTCATCCTCGCTGCTCCGTCCGTCTTCTACATCCGGGATCTCCGGCCGTCGCAGGCATATGACGTCATCGCGACGGCTGGGGATCCCGGATGTAGAAGACGGACGGACGGAGCAGCGAGGATGAAGCACCGAGGAGCGGCGCGGATCAGAAGTCCGGAATGGTAAGAGAAGCGGGGGGGGGGGCCCTTGCAAGGGGGGGTGAGTGCCAGCATTTGGGGGCTGCTGGGGACCCCCAGGGGGCTGCTGGGGACCCCCTGGGGGCCGCTGTGTACCCCCAGGGGGCTGCTGTGTACCCCCTGGGGGCTGCTGGGGGCCGCTGTGTACCCCCAGGGGGCTGCTGGGTACCCCCTGGGGGCTGCTGTGTACCCCCTGGGGGCTGCTGTGTACCCCCTGGGGGCTGCTGGGGGCCGCTGTGTACCCCCAGGGGGCTGCTGGGGACCCCCAGGGGGCTGCTGGGTACCCCGTGGGGGCTGCTGGGGACCCCCAGGGGGCTGCTGTGTACCCCCTGGGGCTGCTGTGTACCACTGGGGCTGCTGTATACTACCACTGGGGCTGCTGTATACTACCACTGGGGCTGCTGTATACTACCACTGGGGCTGCTGTATACTACCACTGGGGCTGCTGTATACTACCACTGGGGCTGCTGTATACTACCACTGGGGCTGCTGTATACTACCACTGGGGCTGCTATATACTACCACTGGGGCTGCTGTATACTACCACTGGGGCTGCTGTATACTACCACTGGGGCTGCTGTATACTACCACTCGGGCTGCTGTATACTACCACTGGGGCTGCTGTATACTACCACTGGGGCTGCTGTATACTACCACTGGGGCTGCTATATACTACCACTGGGGCTGCTGTATACTACCACTGGGGCTGCTGTATACTACCACTGGGGCTGTTGTATACTACCACTGGGGCTGCTGTATACTACCACTGGGGCTGCTGTATACTACCATGGGGAGGCCTGTATACCGCTGGGGGGGGCCTGTATACCACACTGCTGGGAGCTGTATACGTGTGCTGGGGTCCACCCTCGGCTTATACACGAGTCAATAGGTTTTTCCAGATTTTTGGGGCAAAAGTAGGGGGGTCGGCTTATACACGGGTCGGCTTATACACGAGTATATACGGTAACTCTGCCCTGAGTGTAATGTTTGAGGATTCAAGACCGACCTGGGAGGGAGGCAGAAAAAAAAGTTAGAAGTAGTCTTACCGGTAATTATATTTCCAGGAGTTCATCATGACAGCAACACCGGAGGTTGTCTTCTCATTTCCTCTATAGGGACAGGAAACACAAATGAGTTGTTAAAAGCCCCTCCTAACCCACCCTTTTCAGTGGCTTTCCACTTGCCACACCAGCATGACTCCAACACAATTTTATTTAACAATTCATTTACAAAAGATGTTGACTTCACTTCACAGTCATCCAAGGAATCAGGAGGTAAATAAGGGTGCTGTCATGATAGACTCCTGGAAATATAATTACCGGTAAGACTAATTCTTACTTTCCAGAGCATCCGTCATGACAGCACCACCGGAGTATACCCAATAAATTGTTTTACGATGGGGTAACTGCCTGCAGGGCTTTCCTACCAAATTCAGACCATTTGTGAGACAGCATATCTAGTTTATAAGGGCTACAAAAAGTGTTTAAGCCTGACCAAGAATGCGGCCTTGCATATTTGCTCTACTGAGGCCCCTGCCCTCTCTGCCCAGGAAGTAGATATTGCTCTGGAAGAATGGGCTCTAAATATATCTGGAGGGGACTTTACTTCTACGGTACAGGCTGTAGAGATCATTGTAGTCAACCATCTCACTATTGTTGCTTTAGAATCTCTCTTCCCTTTATTCTTCCCCGAGAACTGCAGGAATAAATTACAATCCACCTTGCAGTTTCTGGTAGCCTCCAGATATGCCAGTACAGCTCTTTTGACATGTAAAGAATGTAATCTTAAATTCTTTTGGATTAGCTGAATCTTGACAAAATGAAGGTAGTATGATCTCTTTTTTTGAAGATTATTATTAATTTGAAGATTATGATCCCTAGTTGAAAGTGCTTACATTTCTCCAATCCTTTTAGCACTAGTGACTGCTACCAGGAAGACTGTCTTGAAGGAGAGTTCCCTCATTGGGAGAACTCGGAAGTACCATAAGAGGGACCACAGAGGACTTTTAGGACCAGGTTTAAGTCCCAGGGAGGTATTGAAGATTGTAGAGAAGCTCTCAGACTCTGGGTGGCTCTGACGATTCTTGAGATCCACCAATGTGAGGCTAAGAGAGAGTTAAAGAAGACCTCTCATGTGGAAATCCGTACCTTTAGAGTACTAGGTATAAGACCTTTACTAAACCCTTCCTGTAGGAAGTCGAGCTTTCTTGGGATATCTGGTTTAGAAGGATCTAGAGACCGGATGCTGAATAATTTCCACACTTTAATAATGATAATAATAATTTTTATTTATATAGTGCCAACATATTCCGCAGCGCTTCACAATACAAAGTTCACATTTAAACAATCATAAGAAACAATTAGAAAATACAACACAATGCCAAAAACAATACAATACAAAGCATAATATAATACAATAATTAGAGCAAAAAATGGCAACCCTGCTCATAAGAGCTTACAATCTAACAATGAGGTGGGGGTGACAAGGTACAGGTGCTTATTTACAATGATAGTATAGTCAACTTGAGGAGATGGGGAACAGATAGGAGCAGAATAAGTGGCCACAACCCATTATTTGTGATCCACTTGAGACGGAGCGGATAGGCTATGTCTAGATGACTGACTAGGAGATTACTCACGTGAATGGCTTTCTGCTTGCCTGCAGAGTAGTTATAACCTGTTTACACAGACCTTGCACCTTGAGGACCTGCCGCTCAGGATCCAGGCCGAAAGATACACCTTTGGATGAAGCAGGGAACCCTGTTGCAGGAGATCTTCTCTTGCTGGGATGATAACTGGCTCCTCTAGAGATAAATGTTCAAGCAGGGTAAACTAGCTGCTTCAGCCAATAGGGAACCATAAGAATTACTTTTCCCGGTCCTCCTAAATCTTACTCAAGACTCTTGTTATCAAGGGCAGTTGGAGGAAAGTGTATAAGAGATCTGAACCCCAATCCTGGGACAGGGCATTCACTGCCAGCAGGTCTTTTGTTTTGTTTTTATTGGGTTCATTTTTATTGATTTTAAACAATTTGTAACAAGCTATCAATTATATCAAAATTAAGATACAAACAATCAGACAAAAATCAGGTCAGGATGATTCGAATGTATAAATAGCGGGTGATCTATCAATTTTTTCTATAGGAAACTTTAGGTAGATTAAGTGATATACTGCATCACTCCGGCAAACTTCCCGTGTTAGTCCATTTCTGCTCTTGTTAGCGTTTGAAAAGTTGCCTTTCCAGTGGGCATGTCACTGTGCTTCAGTGAGAAGACCGCCCCACCATTTTCAGTCACATGTTACCTATTCAACATTAATAACAGTTTGTAAATTGCACAGTCTTGCCTAAGTGCAGGCGATAGGAGTCCACACCATTTATTTTTAATGTATGCAAAGCGTTTCTTTTAAGATAGACACCTCTTTCTAATCAGATTATGTTGTTTAATTTATAAGTTCCCTGACCATCGGGGAAGCTACATTCAGCCAGTAATATGCTAATAGTTTCCTAGCCTGATAGAGGATCGTTGAGATGCCGAAGAGTGGCCAAATCAACAGATTGATATATTTTAAAAACAAAACAAAAACACTGGTAAGCCCAGACATTCAAAAAGACCTGGATATCCAAGGAAGACAACAATGATAGATGATCACAGAATTGTTTCCACGATAAACCCAATTCACAACATCCACCCAAATGAGGAAAACTCTCCAGGAAGTAGATGTTTCAGTATCTAAGTCACTTCATAAGACCAAATACCGAGGATTTGAACCTCTTTAATAAAAGCTGAAAGTCTTTACTTCAATTGCATTTCAGTTTTATTTTAAATAGAATTAGTTTTACTGGTAATTCGGTTTCTAGGAACCTTCCATGACCACAGCATCGGAAACATAAAGAAGTTAAATACCCCTCCCCTTCCTGCAACCACCAGTGTTTTTCCAGACACACTAGCATGAATAGTTACCACCAAAGTGCAGGAATCATCCAATAAAAACATCAGATAGGGAGGGAAATTAGTGCTTTCATGGAAGGTTCCTAGAAACCAAATTACCAGTAATACTAATTCTATTTTCTCTAGTCACCTTCCACGACAGCAGCATCGTAGGAATACCAACAAATAATTTATAGGGAGGGATAACAGCCTGCAGGACTCTCCTGCCGAACGTAAGATCCCTATTAAAGACCAGTCTGTAATGTCTGGTGAAAGTATGGATGAAGGACCATGTGGCGGCTCTGCCGATCTGTTCTGTAGATGCGTATCCTCTCTCCACTTATGAGGTCAATACAGACCTGGTGGAATGAGCCATCAGCTTCTCAGGTGGTGATAAAGCTTGCTGTGTGTATGCAGTACAGATGGCTTTTTAATCAAGTTGGCATAAGTGCCATTAGAGGCTTCCTTTCCTTTATTGCAGCCAATGGGCTGAATGAATAAATTCTGGTCAATTCTGAAACTGTCCGTCAGTTGTAGATAATGAAGGACAGTTCTACATACATCAAGCTTATAAAAGTTCTCTTCTTCAGAGTTTGAAGGATTGGGACAAAATGAAGGAAGGACAATATCTTGGTTTCTGTGGATGTCCGGGACCACCTTAGGCAAGAATGAGGGATCTACAGTCATGACCAAAAGTATTGACACCCCTGCAATTCTGTAAGATAATACTCAGTTTCTTCATGAAAATGATTGCAATCACAAATTCTTTGGTATTATTATCTTCATTTAATTTGACTTCAATGAAAAAATACAAAAGAGAATGAAGCAAAAAGCAAAACAATGATCATTTCACACACAACTCCAAAAATGGGCCGGACAAAAGTATTGGCACCCTCAGCCTAATGCTTGGTTGCACAACCTTTAGCCAAAATAACTGCGATCAACCGCTTCCGGTAACCATCAATGAGTTTCTTACAATGCTCTGCTGGAATTTTAGACCATTCTTCTTTGGCAAACTGCTCAGGTCCCTGATATTTGAAGGGTGCCTTCTCCAAACTGCCATTTTTAGATCTCTCCACAGGTGTTGTATGGTATTCAGGTCTGGACTCATTGCTGACCACCTTAGAAGTCTCCAGTGCTTTCTCTCAAACCATTTTCTAGCGCTTTTTGAAGTGTGTTTTGGGTCATTGTCCTGCTGGAACACCCATGACCTTTGAGGGAGACCCAGCTTTCTCACACTGAGCCATACATTATGCTGCAAAATTTGTTGGTAGTCTTCAGACTACATAATGCCATGCACACGGTCAAGCAGTCCAGTGCCAGAGGCAGCAAAGCAACCCCAAAACATCAGGGAACCTCCACCATGTTTGACTGTAGGGACCGTGTTCTTTTCTTTGAATGCCTTTTTTTTTCTCCTGTAAACTCTATGTTGATGCCTTTGCCCAAAAAGAGAGAACATTCTTCCAAAACGTTTTAGGTTTTCTCAGGTAAGTTTTGGCAACCTCCAGCCGGGCTTTTTTTTTTTCCCATAATTAATTTTTATTGAATGACAATAGAACATAGTCAAGGACATGTTACAATATAACAAAAAAGAAACACAAAAAGAAGTGGTAAGAACTCAGCCGGGCTTTTTTATGTCTCGGGGTAAGAAGTGGGGTCTTCCTGGATCTCCTACCATACAGTCCTTTTTCATTCAGACGCCGACGAATAGTACGGGTTGACACTGTTGTACCCTCGGACTGCAGGGCAGCTTGAACTTGTTTGGATGTTAGTCGAGGTTCTTTATCCACCATCCGCACAATCTTGTGTTGAAATCTCTCGTCAATTTTTCTTTTCCGTCCATATCTAGGGAAGTTAGCCACAGTGCTATGGGCTTTAAACTTCTTGATGACATTGCGCACGGTAGACACATGAACATTCAGGTCTTTGGAGATGGACTTGTAGCCTTGAGATTGCTCATGCTTCCTCACAATTTGGTTTCTCAAGTCCTCAGACAGTTCTTTGGTCTTCTTTCTTTTCTCCATGCTCAATGTGGTACACACAAACACACAGGACAGAGGTTGAGTCAACTTTAATCCATGTCAACTGGCTGCAAGTGTTATTTAGTTATTGCCAACACCTGTTAGGTGCCACAGGTAAGTTATAGGTGCTGTTAATTACACAAATTAGAGAAGCATCACATGATTTTTCTAAGGGTGCCAATACTTTTGTCCAACCCCTTTTTTATGTTTGGTGTGGAATTAGATCCAATTTGGCTTTAGGACAATTCTTTTTGTGCTTTTTTCATTGAAGACAAATTAAATGAAGATAATAATACCAAAGAATTTGTGATTGCAATCATTTTCAGGAAGAAATTGAGTATTATATGACAGAATTGCAGGGGTGTCAATACTTTTGGCCATGACTGTAAATGGAGCACAGAACTAGCCTCCAGGATTTTTAGGTAGGGTTCTCTAATTGAGAGGCCCTGGAGCTCTCCGTTTCTTGTAGCTGAGGTAATGTTGACCAAGAAGGCAGTCTTTTGGGAGAGTATCTGTAAATTAGAAGACAAAAATTTGAAGGGTGACTGTGTTAGTCCATTGAGCACTATGTTGAGATCCCAAAGAGGGACTCGATTGTGGAGTCTTGGCCTGAGCCTGCTGGCTGCTGTCATGAATCGTTTAATCCAACGATGATTGGCAAGGCTCTCGTCGAAAAAGTAAATAAGTGCTGATATTTTAACCTTGAAGGTACTGGGTGTAAGGCACCAGGACACAAACCTTTTCCAGATTTTGCCATAAATGGCATTATTCATGGGTTTTTTACTTTTTTGTAGAGTGTGTACAACACTGTGAGAGAGACCTTTGGTTTTCAGAATCCTTTCTCAGTAGCCAGGCCACTAGGCTCAATTCCCGAAGGTTTGTATAAACAATGGATCCTTGGTGAACCAGGTTGTCCTGTAGAGTTATAGGGAACGGTCTCCCCTGAGCCAGGTCTGTACCAGCTCCTTCCTGCCCAGAGAGGTGCCACTTAGATAATGGGAACACGGTCTTTGTTCATCTTCTGTAAAGTACTGGGAAGGACAGGAATCGGGGAAAGGCGTAGGCCTATGGATGAGAAAAGGCATCTACTCCCAGTACTCCACCTTTGGGGTTTAGAGAGAAAAGTTTTCTACCTTTGTATTGAGATGGGTGGCAAAGGGGTCCACGTCCGGATGACCCCATCTGGCCACCAGAGATCTGAAGACATCCTGGTTCAGACACCACTCTGCTTGATTAATGTCTCGCCTGCTGAAGAAGTCTACTTGTATTTTGGCGGATCCCTTTAGATGGACAGCCATCAGGGACAGGAGATGGTTTTCTGCCCAGTAAAAATTTTTTGTAGAAATTGCTTTTAGACTCTCGAACTTTGTGCCCCCTTGGTGACGAAGATAGGCAACTGTGGTGACATTGTCCGAAAATACTTTCACATGATGACCTTGGAGCAGGCTGACTGCTGTCTTTAGAGCTTCTTCCACCACATTCAGTTTCCTGAAGTTTGAACATCTGGCGCTGATTGTAGGGGGCTATCTGTCCTGAAAGTGATGTCCCGTTACCATGGTGAGTCCCTTTTGCTGGCGTCTGTCGTTACAGTCAACAGTGGAGATTGGTCTCAGGCGACACTTTTTCGGAGGTTGAGAGGATTCAGCCACCAGGCCAGGGAGGACTACACATGTCCTGGAAGAACTACCATCTTTGATAGAGAATTTGGAAACCTGTGTAAGCGGACAGGACATGTTCTTGTAGGACTCTTGTATGTGCCTGAGCCCAGGACACTGCCTGAAAGCAAGCAGTCAACGACCCTAGAGTTGACATCATGTCCCTCAGGATAGGATTTCTCTGGTGTTGAAACTTGTGGATCTTCTGTATACGTTCTAGATGACAGTCGTCAGGCAGAAAGGAGGCTTGCTTCTTGGACTTCAGGAATAAAGCACTTAAAAGGAAAGTGTTTATCCGTGGGATTATGTGAGTGCAGCAAGTTGTTGAAACCGCTCACCTGTTCGGGTTGTGAGACGTCACAACCCCCTCATAAACCTGTGACAACTGTAGATGTCAAGCTGTATGGTCTGCAGCAGTCCTCCCACAAGTTGAACCTTCAAATGTGCTTAGGAGAAATGGGAATACGAACCGCGCTCCCGCTCCAAGGAATCCAATGATTCAGGTTGTTAGAAATACAAATGGATGTTTATTACGTGTTTCGGGGTCAAGCCCCTTCCTCCAATAGCACCACACGAAATAAGATGTATATCTTATTTCATGTGGTGTTATCTGAAGTAGGGGCTTGACTCCGAAATGCGCAATAAACCACTATTCGTATTTCTAACAACCTGAATCATTGGATTCCTTGGAGCGGGAGTGCGATTCATGATCCTATTTCTTCTAAGCACATTTGAAGGTTCTTGGAGCCCATGAGAACACCTAGGAATTTTTTCAGAGTGGAAGGGATCAGGTCAGACTTCTCTAGATTCGGAATCGACCCCTGGGAACATAGGATCTGTAAGGTTGTGGCCACAGCTTGATTAAACTGAAGAACCGAAGATGCAAGTATCAGAAAATTGTCGAGATACGGAACAATGTAAATCCCAATACCCTGATGAAGGTCACTACTCCTGCCATGATTTTTGAAAAAACCCGAGAGGCAGAAGAGATGCCGAATGGGAGGTTGTTGTATTGGTACTAATATACATGCTGGTCCTGCAAAATTGTGAATCTAAGGAATTTCCGATGGTCTGGATGAATTTGAACATGATAGTACGCATCCCTCAGATCGATCGTGGCCATTTCCCAATCCTGGCTGATCAAAGAAATTGTGGTTTTGACACACTCCATCTTGAATCGACGGTAAGTCACCGATCAGTTCAAGGGCTTCCAATTTATTATGATCTGATAAGACCCTGATGGCTTCTTCACTAGGAAGTGGCACGAGTAGTAACCCCTGCCTTTCTAATGGGTGGGAACATGAGAGATCACCCCCGACTTCAGAAGGTCCTGAAGACCCCAATGTATGGAATCTTGTAGATATTTGGAAGGCAGGGAGGTGACCTTTAGACATTGTGGAGGGTAGGTTTTGAACTCTACCCTCAAACCCACCTGAATGGCGCAAAGCACCCACTGGTTTGAGGAGATGGAACGCTACTGAGGAAGGCAGTTTGAGAGCCAACCCCTCACAATGTCACAGTCACTGTTTATCTTGCTACTGTTGTTGCTGATTAACAAGGATGTTCTTGCCCTTTCCCCCTTTAAGGTAGCTCCAGTGCCCCAAGTTCTCTTTCTCTCTGTATGAAGGGGTCTGATCACGGGAGGGAAGAAAAATAAACCCTTCCTAGAGATCTTCTGTTCAGGAAGGGACTTCTTCTTGTCCGTGGCCTTATCAAGTATGTTATCAAGGGCTGGGCCGAAGACAAGTTCCACTTGGAATGTGATGGAGCAAAGTTTGACTTTTGATGTTATATCACAATTCCACAATTTAAACAATAGGGCACTCCTAGCCAAGTTGGAGAGGGCCGCTGATTTTGCAGCTACTCTAACAGATTCCCCAGAGATGTCTGCCAAGAACCCTGTTGCCTTTTGTAAAAGCAGGAGAGAATCAAGAATCTTTTCCCTGGAGGTATCCTGAGAGATATGTTCCTCTATTTGAGTAAGCCAGCGAGACCTAACTACACAGGTAGCAGCTACGTTAGTTTGCAACAGGTGTAAGGAAGTGTCCCAGGATTTCCTAAGTAGTCCCTCGATGTTATGATCCATGGGGTCTTTTAGTTGCGAAGAGTTCTCAAATGGAAGAGTGGTTTTCTTTGCAACTGTCGAAACCTGGACATCTACCTTAGGGATTTCCCACTTAGAGCAATCGCCATCAAGAGGGAACCCATTTTTCAGCTCAGACAGAACACTGATGCATTTTTCATGTGAACCCCATTCATGCAGAATAAGTTGGATGTCCTCGTGCACTGGGCCCCCTTCCGGGTTTCTGCTTTAAGACCCCCAAACATCTCGTCTTGTACCGAGTGTCTTCACTTCCTCATCTTCCACCCCCATAGTGGTTCTCACCATGATGACTAATTCCTCCATGTTGTCAGAAGAAAATAAATACTTTTTCCTATCTGAATGACCAGAAGTGGTAGTAGTGTAGCACGTTCTGCTGGACTGCTGCCTATTAATTATAAGGTCCAGACCTCTCTCACTGAAAGCTAGCTGCTGTTGCCCCCCCTGTAGTTGAAAAGCAAATTACTGCTTGTCTGACTCTAGCAAGTTGGGTCGGCGGGCCTACAACGTTCCCTAGCTCCGCAGAGCAGGAGGAGAAGTGAGAAGAAGTAGATCAAGGATCCACCACTTGTATAGCAAAGTATCTCTGTTTTTTCCCCCTATTTATTAGTCTGTTTTGTACTTAGTACTCTAATGATTTGTTGATACTGATTTACTCTACATGGTTCTGTGAGTTGTAGTAGTTACTTATGTAGCTGGTTCTGTGAGTACCATCAGATAGGTTGTAGTCAGAGTTTACCAACACTATTATATTATTACTATTATTATTTACCACTCACTATTATAAAACAGTTGGACTGCTTTCTAGTTGGAGAGCTGTTATACTGAGACCTCCTACCTAGATTTCGAGACTGGCCAATAACTCAACCCAAACTGCTTGGGTGCCTAAGTAATAGTTACCTTGATTACCAGTTTTATAAGAAAGCATATTTTTCTTCAATACTTGGGGAAATACCCTGATTGTCTCACGTGCAAGGGATTTACCATTACACACCTATAATATAATGGCTCCTAAACTAAAACCTAGCAGCGTTACCAAACCTAACAATCCTGACTTATCTATAGAAAATAAAAATAAAAAGGATGATATAGGTTCTTTATCTGTGAGGGGGGAGGATGACCAGTGGACAGTGGAGTGGTCTAGAGATGGAGCCATACTGCCTTCGGAGGAACCAAAAATTCCTCTGAGGGAGAGATGACCTGCGAGTCCTCACAACATGTAAATAAACGTAAGCTAATGGGACATCGTACAACTAGTAACCCTACTAATAAACAGACAGAGGGATTGGACTCCGAGGGAGACTCCCCTCTCAAAAGTCCACTCCGACAAAAGCAAAGGAAAAGCTTTGTGGAGGGAGATTCTCTTAGAAACTTGGAAGGTGGGCGACCTTTGGACACGGATCTTTTCTTGAAACATTTTACAGCATTCCAACAATCTGTGACTGATGAAATCTCTAGGCAATTTCAGGATTTCCGAGTTTCTCTCTCCTCTATTTTAACCAGGACAGAGGTAACTGAAAAAGAGGTTCAGATTCTTAAAGGGGATAATGAAGGTATTAAACAAGAACAAGATAAAATTAAAAAAGAGTTGCAGCAGTTAAAGGACAAATTGACAGATAGAGAAGACAGGGACAGAAGAAGCAATCTTAAATTCAGGGGGATTCCGGAAAAAATTAAGAACCAGGAACTCCTAGATTACATGAAAAACATAATTAAAAAAACGGTACCATCTCTTCCAGAGATTGAGTATTCAATTGAAAGAGCACATAGATTGCCCAAACCGATACGTCTCTTGGAAGAAGTTCCTAGGGACGTCATAGTTAAATTCACGTTCTACCAAACGAGAGATCAGATAACCAACTTTTTGAGACTTCACAAATCTCTACCACAACCATATGATAAGATCAGAGTTTTTACAGATATTTCTAAAGAAACTATGTTCAAAAGACGTACCCTGAAACCAATTACAGATATTTTACGAACGAAAGACATCTCTTATAGATGGGGGCGCCCGTCCACTTCAGTTATTTTCACGTATAAACAAAAAACATTAGTTATTGAGGATACTGAAAAAGGAATCAGAACTCTCAGGGACCTTGGTTTAACGGAAGGCGCTACTTAAATTATTGGGGCTCCCTCTTCCTCACTCTCTGTTACGGTCATACGGTATACCACTTTATATATAATTTGGTCTAAATGAGCACATAAGGCTAAAACGTGAGCCTCAAGGAAGTTACCACCGGTTCACATAGAACCCTTCCATTTGAACACTAAGATACTCTAGTTGTTAATTGTTGAAATGTTTGAAATGTTTGATTGTTCCCTCATGTCTCGTGCTGTTTCTATACTTAACATAACTACCAATAACCTTTTTGTCATATTGCCAGTCCAAGTTCTGAGTCTCAAGACCGACCCATCTCTGCTCAATTATGGCTAATAAATTTGTATCTTTGAATGTCCATGGTCTCAATTCGCCTCAAAAGAGACATTTAGTTTGGAAGGAACTTATACAATTACATGAAGATATTGCAGCCCTGCAAGAAACCAAATTCTCGACTGTCAACCCTCCGAAGTTTGATAATAAGAAGTTTCCCCATATTTATTTTTCTTCTGGTGAAAAGAAGAAGGCTGGTGTCGCAATTATAGTTAAAGATACGGTTAAATTTGAAGAGATAGAGGTAATCAAAGACGAAGATGGTAGGTTTTTGATTTTAATTTGTAAGGTTGATGATGTGATTTTTACTCTGGCAAACATCTATGCTCCCAATAGGGGCCAAATCGGCTTCCTGAACAAATTTATTAAGATTATTCAGCAACAAAAGAAAGGTCATCTGATAATAGTTGGAGATTTCAATGCAGTACCCAACCCGGAAATTGACTCCTCAAACAAGTCAAGAAACTCTAATACATCTCTGAATTCATGGATAGATAAAGAGGAACTATTTGATGTCTTCCGTTGCTTAAATTCTTCCTCAATAGAATTTACACACTATTCAGAGGCTCATAAGTCCTTCGCCCGAATAGACTTGGTCTTGACAGACATACACACGTTACACAAATTTAAAAAAATTAGTATTCTTCCCAGATCTTGGTCAGATCATTCACCAGTAGTATTTGAATTGACCCCACTCACTGCCCATATATCCCAGGGAAATTGGAGAGCTAACTCTTACCTGTTCCATCACCCACAATATAAAGAATTAATACAAAATTCTATTGGCCTATACTTCAAAGAGAACGACACTGCGGATGTCTCGATATCCACACTTTGGGCGGCCCATAAGGCTGTACTAAGAGGGCAACTTATGCAACTCAATTCTAGATTGAAACGCATGAACTCTAAAGATACTGAAATGATTGTTAAAAGAATTAGAGAGTTGGAAGTGTCCCTACTCCAATCTAACAAAGAGGAAATCCATAAAGAAATCCTAAAATTAAGACTGCAGCTTAAAACATTGCTGACCTCCGACTATGACAAAATTATAAGAGTTTCCAAAGCTAGCTTTTACTACTGCATGAATAAGCAAACCAAACTCTTTGCCAAACGGATAAAAACACATAGACTTAAAACAAGGATAATACAAATTAAAGATAACCATGATACTGTCCAAAAAAATCCTAAAAACATCTCGGAAATTTTCGCAAACTTCTATAGGAAACTATATAACCTCAAACTAGAAAAACAGGAACCCCTCCATGAAATCCAAGACATAAACAAATTTCTAGACTTCATCCAGCTTCCTTCTATCTCAGAAGAAGAACTAAAATTTCTAAACTCTCCCTTTACGGTTTCTGAAATTTTAGAAACCATCAAAACATTAAAAAAAGGTAAATCCCCGGGTCCCGATGGATTCCAGAATGAATATTATTTAACATTCCAATCCTCTCTCGCACCTTACTTAACAAAATTGGCGAATTCTCTCACTATCAATAAAGGTGCTCTCCCGGCAGAAATGCAGGAAGCTCTAATCTCGGTTATTTACAAAATAAAGGAGATAGGGATAATGTTACCAACTACCGGCCAATATCACTCCTTAACTCAGACTTTAAAATTATTACCAAAACAATTAATAACCGATTACAGAAAGTTACCCCCAACGTATTACAGGGAGATCAGGTGGGGTTTGTACCGGGCAGAAATACTACTGATGCTACGAGGCGAGCTCTTAATTTGATTTCTTGTATAGAGGAAATGAAGATACCAGCACTAGTAGTGGCTGTCGATGCCGAAAAGGCATTTGATAGAGTGCATTGGAATTACCTTTTCCAAACACTACACAAATTTGGTCTTCAGGGAGGAATCCTAAATGCAATTGAATCACTATATTCCCAACCTTCGGCCAAAATATTAACTAATAACACTTTATCTGATAAATTTACCCTTTCTAACGGAACTAGGCAGGGCTGCCCTCTTTCTCCCACCCTTTTTTATTTAATTATAGAGCCATTGGCTGAAATGATATGTATGAATCCTTTTATAAAAGGGATCCCCCTCAAACATAGGCAATTTAAAATCTCGCTGTTTGCTGATGACATCCTCCTGACAATAACGGACCCTTTAGTTTCAATGCGACATCTCCTAGACACCATACAAAATTTTTCCAGAGTTTCTCATTATAAAATCAACCTTGCAAAGACACAAATCTTACCTCTTAACATTGACCAACCAACACTGGAGATTCTTAAGTTGGAGTTTCCCTTATCCTGGGAACACAACACTCTCGACTACTTAGGGATTAAGATTTCCAAGCCACTCTCAAATATCATAGACATTAATTACGCAGAAATTTATAAAACCATACAAATAGACCTTCTCCACACGAAAAAAATTGGAATGTCTTGGTTAGGGAAAATCAACGCTTATAAGATGTGTATTTTCCCAAAACTTCTCTACTTATTTAGATCTATTCCCCTCAAAATTCCTTGTAAATGGCTGCAAAAACTCCAGATGCAGATCTCCAAGTTTGTCTGGAATGACGGTAAGCCTAGAGTTGCCAAGACTACACTTATGAAAGGGAGAACTAGAGGTGGACTAGCCCTTCCAAATTTATATGCTTACCATCATGCTATCTTGATCAAAAATAGTCATAACTGGTGGAGGGAACATGACCGACCTAATTGGTTAGAACTTGAAGAACCCAAAAACATGAGGAATAAAATGGGCCTAGTGGTTATAGCTTATCTCTGTGATAAAAAGAGACCACTTCCTAAAAATCCAATCACTAAAACCATAATCCAATCCTGGAAATTGCTACTCAATTATTCAAGCAAAACGCATAAATATTTCTCCCCGTCCAGGATACCCATTGAAGTATTTGAAGTGATTGCCCCAAAATTGAACTAGGGTTATGGAAATTAAAGGGAATTAGTTATATATCTGATATTGTAGACGGTAATAATTTACTCCTCCCATTCCATGCAATCAGAAACAAATTTGATTTGGATCCCTCAGAAATTAGCAAGTGGACTAAATTAGGAAAACTGGTTCAGACTCATGATCTTAAATTCTCTCTGCACAAAACCTAGTTCAAATGGTTCAATACTTCCAAAGCGACGTGTTCTGGAAAACCAGTACTATTTACCAATCCTTTAACTTAGATATTATTACTCAAAAAACAACAAACTTGGTGGCATGGGAAAAGGAACTTGCCCTAGATATTAGTCTGGACCAAATACAACATATTTTTGATAACATATATTCTGCTGTTCCCTGTTACTCGTTAATTGAAACCAATTACAAAATCTTTACCAGATGGTATTTAACCCCATATAGACTACACCTTATTCATGGCCAAAATTCCCCATTGTGTTGGAGAAATTGTATGGAGGTTGGTTCTTTATCACATATATTTTGGCACTGCAAATCCCTCAGACCATATTGGGAAAAAATAAACCTTCTAATAAATGATGTTACAGGACTTCAGATTCAACTCACGGAGGAATTAGTCCTTTTACTTATTGGAATTGACCTAATTCCCAAACTTCATAGACCAATTGTGTCCCATATTGTATTAACTGCAAAAAACAACATAGCTACTAAGTGGAGAGATCCTCTTTCTCCGAGCTTTGAGGATTCTATTGATAAAATAGGATCCCATAATGTCTATGAATATGCTTACTCATTTAGGCATAACCTTTTAAGAAAATATAAAAAGAAATGGCGTTATTGGAATGCCTTTATGCCCTCTCCACATATTCCCAGAGACATGGACAACGTATACTAACTGCTTAGATACATTAAGACCACCTTGCTTGAGACTCACTTGGATCTTAGGTCACTTATGTTTATGGCTTTATTGACTACCCCACTTAAGGATAGCGCGTTACATGATATGTACATAGTTCATTTGTTAATGTATATTTGACGGAGTAATTCTGTTATGAACAATTCGTTCTATCTGTAATTGTTAATATTATCTTCTTATTCCTGACATTGTAATTAATGTTTCTAATTGTACATGTTATTGTATTATTATTATCGAATTGTATACTCTATTCTTTAATTGATACGCTTAGTAATGTACTCGTGAGCTACCTGTTTTGTACAGTAAATTCAATAAAAATCATTTGAAAACAGAAGTGGTAGTAGAATCCTCTGCTTCACCTACAGTAAGTCCTCAGGGTCTGAGGACAGGACTTCAGCTGACACGGAGTTAGGGTCCTCAAGGGATACTTTCCTCTTTTTAGCTGCAGGGATTTTGAGAGGAGGTGGAGGTGGGTGAGCGATGGAAGGCATGGAGGATTGGACCTCCTGCTTAATAAGGGTCTTAATGCTGTCCATAAGGGACAGTTGCTTGGCACGTAAGATGTGATCTGTGCAGGGATGGCACAACTTCTTATGTGAAGTAGGCAGTTTGGCAGAGCACACTGCACATTTGCATGTAGAACCCTTTCTCCTTCCTGGGGCCAGAAACCTCGTCTCCCCAAAATAGAGAGAGAAAGATAACGCATCCCTCAGGAAATCCCAGTATAAGTAGATGAACGGGAAATACCCTATCCGCTACTCACAGTAGGGGGATGAACGCTGGGCTCTGCAGTTGCAAACATAGGGTGCCATTACACGGGGCGACACCACCCATAACAGAGGCCACGTCCCCACGTCGCCTATCGCCAGCGTCATCACCCCTACGTCGCCTCATGTGAAGGGGCGATGTCGCGGTGAAACCAGGCGACCATCATGGGGCGATGTGCACACATGGCCACATGTAACCAGGCGCCGGCGACCTGTCAGGCGATGGGAGCCATAGGCTCCCATTGTCCTGCATCGCCGCTGGGGTTTCCAGACACCCCAGCGGCGATGCCACCTGACAGATCGCCGGCATGGGGCTGGAGGAGTCGCCCCGTCTAAACGGGGGGCGTCGACGCTGGCGGAGGCAGCAAGAGCGTGCGCGCCCCCGCCATTCGCCAGCGACATCTCCAGCCCCGTCGCCCCGTGTAACGGCACCCATAGGGGGTTTCTCACTGTCCATGGTCAATCCCTAGCAGTCACACAAACACTGATCTGATCTTACCTGAAGGTGCAGCTAGACCGGGCTTTATCTGGCCGGGTCCTCAGCATAACAGTATGTCGTGGCTCCTCCCGCGGGTTGTCAGAAGGGGGTCCCCGCTTCCAGCAGCAGCTGTAGGGATCTGAAATGGCCGTAGGGAAGGAACGCCAACAGCGAGTGCGCTCCAGCGTGGAGTGCAACCCGGAAGTGACTCGTTAAACTCAGGAACGTCAATTCCAACAATGGAAGAGAAGAATGCTGGGGAGTTCGAAGAGGTCACCCAGCCACATCGCCACTCTGCTTTACTTCCCAGGGAGAGCATAGGAGGAGCAGGACGGTCCCGAGTTACATGCCATGCATGGAGACAGGAGCAGCACCAGGAGGAGGAGAGCCGAAACCTCCAACCTCAGTTGCCCGGTATGTAGAAATGATCCAGGTGTCCCTATTCACTGTCCACAGACAGCACTATCAAGGAACCTCTTTGTGCCCCATAGGGGACAGAAAAAACACTAGTGGTTGCAAGAAGGGGAGCAGTATTTAACCTCTTTGTGTTTCCTGTTCCCTATTTAGGGCAAGGAGACAACCTCCGATGCGGCTGTCGTGGAAGAAATAAATTAGTGGCATGCAGATCCCAAATTACGAAAATTTGGATTCTGTCCAAATATTTCTGGAGCCAACTATAGCACTAGATCTGTGAGATTGGATGAACAGCGTCTGTAAACAGCAGTTTCTAAGTGTTGGCACAGATTCTCAATTGGATTTAGGTCTGGACCATGACACTCAAAAGACAAAGATATGCTTTGATGTAAAATCTCCATTTGTAGTCCCGGAAGGATGTTAACAATTGTTGTCCTACTGGAAGGTGAATTTACAACCCAGTCTCAAATGTTTTCCAGCCTCTAACAAGTTTTCCTCCAGAATTGCCCTGTATTTAGCTCAGAAAAAAAATCTTGTCAGCTCATGTTTGTTGTATTCAGTACCGCTTTACCACACCACACGGGTCCCACTTTTCTGTATTTAGCTCAATCCTTCTTCTCATCAACTCTGACAAGCCTCCCCACAGCATCATGCTGCAACAATCATCGTTTTAAGGTGAGGATTGTGTTTTCAAGGTGATGTGCAGTGTAAAAGTACCGTCACACGTGGCAACATTGCCAGCAACATTGTCGGCAACTCAGGGGAGTGTGCACTTTTTGGGCAGTTTTCCAAGATTGCTTTGGAGATGTCACACGCAGATATTATCTCCAGCAACTCAGCTACGATGTTGAAAGCAAATTTCGCTGGCAGGGTCAAACTCAACCCAGCGTCCGATACAAATCATTGAAGTGAATAGGGGAAGTTGCTTTCAACATTGCTATTGCGGTGTCACACAGGGAAATGCTAGAAGATTGCCTGAGCAACATTGCCTGGTTTCCCAACATGTTGAGAAACCTGGCAACTTCAGTCTAGCAACTTATTGCCGTTGAATTGCCCTGTTACACGTTGCTACTCTCTAGCAATGTTGCTTCAACTTCACCACGCCCCTGAGTTGCCGGCAATGTTGGTGGCAATGTTGCCGCGTGTGATGGTACCTTTAGTTTTCCACAGCACCACTCAAAAAGTTATACTTTGGTCTCACCTAACCAGCGCACCTTCCATATGCTAGCCGTTTCACCTACATGGCTTTTTGCAAGTAGGACTTCTTATGGCCTTTTAGATAATGGCTTTTTTTGAACAAGAAAAACAGGAACAGGTTTGTGGAGTACATGACTAATGGTTGTCTGTGGACAGATTCACCTACCTGAGACGTGGATCTCTGCAGTTCCAAAGTGAACATGGGCCTCATATTAGTGTTCTTGCTGTCGTTTAATGGACTTTTTTTTTTTTTTTTAAATATGGGAGTATCGGACTGCATAGGCTGAAGCACTCACTTTCAGCTTGGTTCCGGTTGCTGTGTGAAAGGTTATCAAGTTCACATGAACTCCAATAACTCCAGCATCACCTGGAACCTGGAGTTGCTCACTTAAGGCTGCGCTCTGGGTGCCGGGTGATGCTGGGGGTTACCTGAGTTCATGTGAACCCGATAACCTTTCACACAGCACCTGTCATTTCATACCTGCTAGTCTTTGCCAGCAGATGTCTTTGTTGGCAAAGATGTAGTAGAGCTGAGTGAAAATGATAAGAAGACCTAGGTTACGTTGGAGGAAGGTTTTTTCTTTTTTCTTTATTGTAATTCAATATGGAGTCCATAAAAGTGTTTTGTGTTTTATATCTAATAAAAACATTTTTTCTCTGTGTTGTGTGTCTTTTTTTATTTACTGTTTACTAGAAATTCATGGTGGCCATGTGTAAATTGGCGTGACACCATGTATTTTGGGCTTAGTACCAGATGAGAATACAAAGCTGGTATTAACACCATTATTACCCGGCGTGCCACCCCCCCACCAGGACCACTGGAAGAGCCGGGTAAAGCACGAGGAAAGGGCCATACCATGAATGCGCCATTTTCAGGGGTGGCTGCGGTTTTACCTGGCCGGTGATCAAAATATGGCAGTAGCCAACGCATTTTTTTTTAAATTATTTAAATAATTAAATACAAATATTTTGGCTTCCCTGTATTTTGATTGCCAGCCAAGGTAAAGCCAGCCAAGGGGTGGCAGCCAGTAGCTGTCCGCTTTATCTATTCTGAGAATCAAAAATACCGTGAAGCGCTACTTCATTTTTTAAAATTATTTATTTTTACACTACTATATGTTTGACGGACCCAGCAGCCAATCACACACGCTGTCGTAGAGAATAGGCATCTATGATTGGCTGCTGGACTGAGCTGAAACCAGCTCATACATTCTAGTATGTATACTAGACATATAGAATGTATACTGTACATACTAGAATGTATGGGCTGATTGCAAATTACTCGAACAGCCAATTACAGATGTCCATTCTGTATGACAGCATGTGTAATTGGCTATTGGATCCGTCACACATATAGTAGTGTAAAAAAAAAAAAAAGACGTAGTGCTTTGCAGTATTTTTTATCTCAGCGAAGATAAAACAAATAGCTACGGGCTGCCACCCCCAGCTGCCTGTCTTTACTTTGGTTGGCAAACAAAATACAGGAAGTCCCAATATTTGCTTTTAATTCAGGCACACTAACCACCCTGAAGAGGACCTGCATACGAAACTTGTGTAGGGGCCAGCAAAGTCAGTCCAATTAGTGCAAAAGCTCTCCAAGGTGTGATCACTACTTTTTAGATGCAGACTAGCAAGCAGATCTAATTTGATGCTCGGTGTTAGTTTTGGGAATGAAAATTTACAGTGTGATGCCATATTTCTTTCCTCAGAATTGAGTGATTCTATAATTTTTTCCCTCTGCTTGGTCTGAAAAAAAATTACCCTTACCATATTTTTTACCTTGATTTCTTTTAGTGTTTCTTAAAGCCATACAGTTCCACTTGAAATGACTTTAGTTCTGTGCCATGTCTGTGACCTGCTTTTTTTCTACAACATTAAACAACTGAATGAACATCCTCCGAGCCAGGTGATTCCATAATTTTTGCCAGGTATTGGCAAAAAATACAAACATATGATATTGGTGCATAAACCAGTCCTGAGATCCACATTTCATAGTGTGCAGATTCAGGCAGAAATCTTGTGGTACCATCTGTCCCATACACTTAGTTTGTCCTATGTATCTGAACAGAAGGTGGGGTTATGATCACTGGACCCTATTTGTTGTGATTTTTCCATTCTACTAATTGTTACCACTCTGGTTGATATTTTCCTTCTATAAAAAATTCCACGGATCATTTTAAGTGGAAATTAACTTTACCAACGTTCCTTTATTTCTGTGATAGGTGGTGTAAGAAAGGGCATGATATTTCATTCTCTTTTCTCTTTTCCTTCTCTCTTTTTTTCATTCTTTTCTTTCTTCCCTAAATTTTCTTCTTTTTCCTTTTCTTTATTCCTGCCTCTTTCTTATTTTTCTTTTTGAATTGACTAGATTGTGCACATTGATGTATAGAGGGATTGAGAACTTATTATGTGTTTTCCTAAATCAAACCCTGTTCAGAATATATGGTAACAATTTACTGTTTACAACATTGTGTGGGTAGTTACTTCTGGAACTTTATGTTGCGTATTCAGTCGCCTCAGTGAGCCATGAGGCACCAATCTCAATTTAATCCTTGTAAATTCCTAATGAGGCCAAAGTATTTTTTCTGTGTGTTTCCTTTGTTATCTGTATTTATTACTATGTTGTTATGCTTGTTTTAAGCTCTTCAATAAAGATTGTATATTTTTTTATTCACCCAATTGTGTCTGGTGGGACTTTTTGATAAATGCTGTTGAGGCATGATTATGCCCTATGGGAGTTATGATTAACTTCCTCTGTATGGGAACCCTTGGCACTTTAAGATGGTGCCCAAGAGGCTTTCCTTTAGTCTTGTGAATTTATGACTTGGGGCGGCTGGGTGCTGAACTGTTGAGATGGGTTCCATCCCCACCTATACTTGTCCTCAGATGATGCTGTGTGCTCTAGTACAGTCCAGGGAGGGAGGCAGCCGACTACGAGACAGGCATCAGGTTAATGATGTAGGCCTCAGGCCTCAGAATGGTCTTCTGATTGTTTTCTTTGGTGTAGATGTCCAGGATCACCTCCCAGAGATCTCCCGGGTGTGTTGGGATAGATCAGGACGGTCAATGGAGCTTTGTCGGAATAGATTGGGATGGAATCCCGATGTCAAGGCAGAAGCTGCATCAGACACATCTGTCGGCATCGGCAGCCATTTTAAATCCTATGTTTTTTGTACTTCAATCCATGTGTGATGGACTGTTTCTGCAAATAGATGCTTTGATACTGCCCTACAGAGACTGGTGAACAATCCACAGGCTTCTGGCCGGGATGGTCTTTTGTATGAAAATGAAAGGCTCTACACAAACTCCTGTGGAATAGGGCTGGCAAAGTGCAGTCCTGAAGGGGCACAAACAGTGCATGTTTTAAGAATTTCCTTTAGCATTGCACAAGGGGCTGGCCCTCATGAGAATGACTGAGGTGTATGAGCGGGCAGTGGCGTAACTAGAGTCCGATGGGCCCCGGTGCGAAATTTGGACCTGGCCCCCCTTACCCCACGCACGCACACACGTTGGTCAGATGTACGGGCCCCGTGTAACATTCTAAATCATATAAAGACTCACAAATTGAACCTCTCTCCCCCTTCCTTATGTATTAATGTCCGTCATCCTGCTATATATGGTCCTCCTCCTGGAATATGACCTTATCCTGGTATATATGGTCCTCCATTATAGTATAATGCAGCCTCATAGCCCTCCATATAGTATAATACAGCCTCATAGCCCTCCATATAATGTAATGCATTCATATAGCCCTCTGTATAGTATAATGGAGCCTCATAGCCCTCCATATAGTATAATGCAGCCTAGTACCCTTCCATATAGTATAATGCAACCTCATAGCCATGCATATATTATAATGCAGCCTACTAGCCCTCCATCTAGCATAATACAGCCTCATAGCTCTCCAGGTAGCATAAATGCACCCAAACACAGACACACTGCCCCCCATATCACTCCCCCCACACACAGACATACTTCCCCCTGTATAACCCCCCCACACAGACATAGTGCCCCTGTGTAACCCCCACACACAGATATACTGCCCAAGTATAACCCCCCTCACACAGACATACTGCCCCTGTATAACCCCCCATGCAGACATACTGCCCCTGTATAACCCCCCACACACAGACATACTGCTCCTGTATAATCCCCTTCACACACAGACATACTGCCCCTGTATATACTTCACACACACATACTGCCCCTGTATAACCCCACCACACACACATACCACCTCCCCACACACATATACTGCCTCCTGTATATTCCCCCCCCCACACACGCAGACATACATACTGCCATATATTACCTCCCCTCACACACATATTGGCCCCTGTATATCCGCCTTACACACACACGCAGACATGCTGCCCCATACCACCTCCCCACACACATATATTGGCCCCTGTATATCTCCCCCCCACACACACACACACAGACAGAGTTACTGTCCCATACCCCCTTCCCAGTAAATGTCGGGACTTAGACTCTTCAGCTCCTGCATGGAGCGCACACCTACCACTCCCACTGGACGCTACATCCTGTGATGAGGTCACAGTGTGATGACCTCATCACGGTGCTGCTCATAGCGGCCAGTAGGATGACATAGTCTCCCAGCCACCATTTAAGTTACAGTACCATTTCTCTGGCGACTTTGTGCAGCTGCCTGGGGGACCAGTCCGAGCATACTTGTTCACAGTGACATGGATATGTGTCCTCGGGGGATGCACATCCATGTGAAGCAGGCACTCAGGTCGGGGGTTAACGGGGGCATGGGTCCCTGTACCACCGGCCCTGTCACAGTTGCGATCCAGGTTGTTACGCCCATGTCCTCCATCTTGCTATATACAATATATATGGTCTCACATCCTGCTATATATGTTATATGGTTTCCATACTGTTAGATAAATATTCTCTGCTGCCTGCCTTCAACAAAAAGCTGCTTCAAATGTTTCCTCCACTGCTCACATTGTATAGGACTGATTCTATGGCATCCTCCCCTTCCCAGATCCCAAACTTTCCCTGGCAGATCAGTGAATCTCACTAATAGACACTGTCAGTCACTGAACACAGTGAGGGACAGGGGAGGCAGAGTAAACGTTCAGCTGTACACAGCCTGTGCTGCTGGGAGGAGCAGGCAGACAAGGTTCGTCTGCTTCACATACTTTGTGACACTGTGCATTAAACTAACACTGCTGCCCTCACCTGTGGATATATCTTCTGCAAAGGCCGGGATAACATTGGAGAGCCAGAGTCCACAGCATCACAGGCAACAGACTAGACGGGGCAGTGCCAGGCGCTGCCTGGCTGCTTGTAAAAGGAAGGTGCAGGAAGTCAGGAACAGCACAGCTCCCAATGACAGGAGCTGCTGCTTCTCTGCAGGGCAGCCCAGGCCCCAACACTGCCAGGCCCGGTCGCACTTGCGACCTCTGCAAATTCAGTAGTTACGACACTGGGAGTGGGCCTGGAAGCATGGCGACTGTGACAGCGGTGCTGAAGTAACAGTGTAGGAAGATATTGTCTGTGCCAAAATATCAGGACTTCACTGGAAAATGGTTTCAGCTGTGTTTGGCCCTTGTTTTTGCCTCCCATTGATTTGAATGGGGTTCAGAAGTTTAGCGAATGTATGCTTATTCGGCGAACCATACCGAATCCGAACTTCAAAAGCTTCCCTCATCTCTATTCATAATTACTGCTCGACCCAGTTCATTGCTTCCTGCCTAGAGAAGACAGGCAGATGAGCTACTGCTTTTGGGAATGAAGGACAGCACTGAGCTACCCACAAACATCCTGTATCAGGAGCTTGCACACCTCTTACACAGAAGGCCCATAGAAGGCCCATAGAAGGCCCATAGTGTGAATTACCCATTAACAGATTAATAATAATAATAATAATAAAGCTTTATTTATATAGCGCCAACATATTCCGCAGTGCTTTACAATGTAGGGTTAGAGTACAGAAAATATACAGTAAGTAATTATAGTAGAGAACAAATAAAGTACAATAATTGGATACAAAACAATAGGCATAGAATCAATGTGAAAAAAAAATACAATAAATAAAGCAAGAAATGAAGGTGACCCTGCTCAAAAGAGCTTACAATCTACAACGGGATAGGGGTTGCACAAGGTGCAGGGGCTTATTGCACTGATGGTCCAGGCATCTTGAGGAAATGGGGCATAGGGCTAAGCTTGCATGAATAGTCATTATACAGTCTGTGTAGACCTTTATGGTTTGGTGGAGTTTGTAGAAGAGAAATGTCCAGAGGGATAGCCCATTCACTGTCTACAGTGCAATGGACTTCTATTAGGGAGTATGATAGGCCTCCTTAAAAAGATGCGTTTTTAGGGATCATCTGAAGCCATGCAAGTTGTGGATAGTCCTGATTTCTTGGGGTAAAGCATTCCAGATGTTTGGTGCAGCTCTGGAGAAGTCTTGGAGCCGGGAGTGGGAGGATCGGATTAGTGCAGATGTTAGTCGAAGGTCATTTGAGGAACGTAGAGAGCGGGTGGGGTGATAGACAGAGATGAGGGAGGAGAGGTAGGGGGGTGCTGCTCTGTGAAGAGCTTTGTGGGTGAGAACAAGCAATTTGAATTTGATCCTGTAATATACGGGCAGCCAGTGCAATGACTGGCACAGAGCAGAGGCATCTAAGTAACGATTGGCCAGATGGGTGATCCTGGCTGCTGCATTAAGGATGGACTGGAGAGGAGAAAGTCTGGTGAGAGGGAGGCCGCTTAATAGAGAGTTGCAATAGTCAAGGCGGGAATGGATTAGGGCCACGGTGAGGGTTTTTGTTGTTTCCAGGGTGAGAAAGGGGCGGACTCTAGAGATATTCTTCAGGTGTAAGCGACAGGAGCGGACGAGAGATTGCGTGTGGGAGGAGAAGGAGAGATCGGTGTCAAACATAACACCCAGACAGCGAGCCTGCTGTCTAGATGTTATCGTGGTGCCGCAAACTGAGAGAGAGATGTCCGAGTTAGGGATGTTAGTGGATGGGGGGAGCAGAAGAAGTTCAGTTTTGGAAAGGTTTAGTTTCAAATAGAGAGTAGACATGATATTGGAAACTGCAGCTAGACAGTCATTGGTGTTCTTTAATACCGCAGGGGTAAGGTCAGGGGCTGAAGTGTATAGTTGTGTGTCATCAGCATAAAGATGGTACTGAAAGCCAAATCTGCTGATGGTCTGTCCAATCGGGGCCGTATAGAGAGAGAAGAGAAGAGGGCCAAGGACTAAACCGTGAGGGACCCCAATAGTGAGGGGAAGAGGGGAAGAAGTGGAGCCAGCAAAAGATACACTGAAAGAGCGGTCAGAAAGAGAGGAGAGCCAGGAGAGAGCAGTGTCCTTTATGCCAATGGAGTGCAGCATAAAGAGTAGGAGCTGATGGTCGACAGTGTCAAAAGCTGCAGAGAGATCAAGGAGAATAAGCAGAGAGTGGTCACCATTACGTTTTGCTTTCAGAAGGTCATTGGTCACTTTGATGAGGGCAGTTTCTGTAGCATGAAGGGGGCGGAAACCAGACTGTAATGGATCTAGAAGAGAGTGAGCGGAGAGGTAACGGGTGAGGCGGGAATAGACCAGGCGCTCCAAGAGTTTAGAGATGAAGGGGAGATTGGAGACTGGTCTGTAGTTATTTGTGCAGGTTGGGTCAAGAGTGGTTTTCTTTAATAATGGAGTAATGATCGAGTGTTTGAAGGAGGAGGGGAAAATGCCAGAAGAGAGGGAGAGATTGAAGATTTTGGTTAGATGAGTGGTGATGACTGGAGAGAGGGACTGGAGCAGGTGTGAGGGAATGGGGTCAGTAGTGCATGTGGTGGGACGAGAGGAAGAAAGGAGCCTTGAGACTTCTTCTTCTGTGACTGGGTCAAATGTGGAAAGTGAACTGGAGGAGATGTGGGGAAGAATGGGGGTGGCAGCGCTTGGAGGCTGAGAGTTGATTTCCTGGCGGATGTTGTCTATTTTCTCCATGAAGTAGGAAGCCAGGTCCATCAGCAGAGAGGTCAGTGATGGGGGCCTGCACTTTAGGACCGAGGAGAGAGTGAAAGGTGTCAAAGAGTTTTTTGGGATTGTTGGATAGTGAGGAGACCAGGATGGTGAAGTAGGTCTGTTTGGCAAGGTGAAGGGCAGAGTTGTAGGTTTTTAGCATGAATTTATAGTGGATAAAGTCTCCTGGTGAGCGAGTTTTCCTCCATAGACGTTCAGCACTGCTAGAGCATCGCTGGAGGAATCGAGTTTGTGGTGTGAGCCAGGGCTGTTTTGTTCTCTGTTTGGAGGTTCTGCGGGTGAGGGGCGCTACTTGGTCCAGGGAGCTTCTGAGAGAGTCATTGTAGTGATTTACTGCCTGATCTGGACAGGAGATTGAAGAGATTGGGGACAGAGATGAGATGAGGACGTCTGTGAGTGCTTGAGGGTTAATGGCCTGTAGATTTTAGGATGTGTGATAGGTAGGATTGGGCTGTGTTGGCCGAGGGTTAGTGAGTGAGAAGGAAAGAATGTTGTGGTCAGAGAGTAGAGTTGAGTTATCCAAGGGGGAGGATGAGCAGAGTCGGGTAAAGACAAGGTCAAGGGTGTTACCGTTTTCGTGTGTCTTAGAGGTTGAGAGCTGTGATTGGCCAAGAGAGGTAGTTAGAGATAGGAGCTGGGATGCAGATGGGGAGATGGTGCTGTTTATGGGAATGTTAAAGTCTCCCAGAATAAGGGTTGGTAAATCTGAGGACATGAAATGCGGGAGCCAAGTGGAGAAATGGTCGAGGAACAGGGTGGGTGACCCTGGGGGGCAGTATACCACTGCTACTTTGAGGGGGAGGGGATGGAATAGCCTAATGGTATGGACCGCAAAAGAAGGGAATGAGAGTGATGGGGCTGGAGGAATGACCTGGAAAGTACATTGTGGGGACAGGAGGAGGCCAACTCCACCGCCACGTCTGTTCCCAGGTCTAGGGGAGTGAGAGAAGTGTAAGCCGCCGTAAGAAATAGCAGCAGGGGAAGCAGTGTCTGAATCCTGGATCCAGGTTTCAGTGAGAGCCAGGAGGTTGAGAGAGTTAATGAGAAAGTAGTTATGAATGAAGGGAAGTTTGTTGCATACAGACCGTGGATTCCAGAGAGCGCAATTAAAAGAGGGAGATGAAGGTGTGCAGGTGATATTAATAAGGTTAGTGAGGTTTCTGTGTGAGGTGGGAGAGGGGTTGAAGTTAGCAGAGGGTGGACCAGGGTTGGGAGAGATATCACCTGAGAGGAGCAGCAGTAAAAAGAGAAAGAGCAGATAGTTTTTGGAATTAGGACATGATTTATTATGACAAACTTTGGAATATGATGGGCTGAGAGTCTTCAGTAAACTGAAGATAGCATGGGAGCTGTACATAGAGTAGGGCAGGAGAGAGGGGCTGATGTGAATGAGTGGTGATGGAGGGGGGATGTCGGTAATGGCCTGAGGGTATGTGCATACAATGCATATGCAGTGGCTTTTTTGTGAAAGTCTCTGTATGTAAGCAGTAGTGTTCATGTCTACAGGGTTAATTGATCAGAGCTTTAGCCCTTACTGAAATGAATGCCATGTCTGCACTTTTTCAGAAAAGATATCCTCAGCTGTATTTAGCACTGCAGATTTCGTTGCAGTTTTTCCTTCACTTGAGAGCTACACCAAAATGGTCCCATGCACACCTTCACCCAATATATGTCTAAAGAGTTTATATTGTCAATGTGACTAATAATTTGTCACCAGCTTTTTTTTTGTTACCCCATCTGACAACAGCATATTATAGAGGCAGAGACCCTGATTTCAGTGACGCATTGCTTACTGGGATGATTGCGACATATATTTTTTTATTATTATATAAAGTCTGTTTTATCTGCTGTGGATCTACACTCCCTGACAGAACTTATGTCGCTTATCCATGTTATGTAAATAAAAGCTTATAACCTGACGTTAAATTCATTCATTGGTTGTATAAATTACTCTTTTGAAAGCTGAAACCCTCCGAAATGTGGTTTAGCTTAAGAAAATAAATTGCCATCAATGCTGAAATATTGATCATTTAATGAACATAAAATGGTCAGATTTTGGCAAGGCATAAGTTTTGTCGCCCACAGAAAGTAATGTGATTTTCAAACAAAAAATTAACTTAAAATACAAATATATGTTGCTTAACTTTGGTGAATGACGTTATGGTGCTATTAGAGTCATATTTAATATTTTGTATGACTTCCATGAGCTTAAAGGACTGTATCCATGCGGTTCAGCAATGAGTCATACAATTTATTAATGAAGTCATCTGGAATAGCAAAGAATGCAGTCTTACATGCCTCCCAGCATTCATCTAGATTCTTTGGTTTTGTCTTTCAAGCTGTCACATCGCCATAGGACTCGGTGGCTGGTGTTCCTGCCTCGGAGCTGGGAGGCGCCGGATTCCTTTGGCTGATGGTGTCGGTGATAGGAGGACCATGTCCTCATATGGACCTGCTCCTTCGACGTCTGCCTCTGTCGCTGAACGCCGCCGTGTTTCTCCTTTGGGTGATGTTGGTTGCAGAGGAGCGGGCCCTGCAGAGATGTCTGATAGGCACAGCCTTTGTTCTTCTGTCAGAAATGGGGTGGTTGGTGCCAGTCCTGCATCACCATCTGGCCTGGTTCTAGGGGCGATCCGGATGAGATCATCAGGCTGTGAGCTCCAGCCTATGGGAGGTAACCGCGCCCTTCAAATACATTGGAGCCTGTCTTGCAGACCACCAGATATAGTCTTGGTTCCCCAGTGATATAGTGTGTGTTTAGTTTTGACTCTGACCTTTGCCTGGATTTTCGACTCTGCTACAGCCTGTCGATTTTGTACCTTAGCTGCCCTCTCGGTTTTGACTCGGACTCCTGACTACGTTTTTCGGGTCCTGATTTTTCCCTTCCTGGCGCCCTTCCTGCTCTGCTGCTCATAATAGGCAGCTACCTCCTGGGCTCCGCTGTAATTCCAGATCCCTGTATAGGGGTTAAGGGTCTCGGGGTTTCTCGGGGTGCTGCCTTACCAGCAGCTCAGCCTCACAGCAGATGGTCGTCACACAAGCTTCCTCTTTCATCCCACCCCAGACATGCTCAATAATATTTATATCTGGTGACTGGGCTGGCCAGTCCTTGAGCACCCTGATCTTTTTTTTTGAACCATCATTTTTATTGGTTTTAAGATAAAAAAAAATACAACAGTATAAGTAGATCTTAATCCATCAATCAGTATACATGAAGAAATCTTTGAATGACAATAAACAATCAGTTTACAATAGATTCAATTACCCGCGATACTATAACATCATCGCTGCATACTGGATGAAATTAAAATTAAGACTAAACAAGTACTAACCCTCTCCGTAACTTTCCCCTGAGTATGTTTTACTGCATCTTATTAATCATATACCTTATGTTAACAAATGTCTATTTGGTATGTAAAATATAAATTCAAAGACAAGCGGTAGATTAGAGAGAGTGTCACTACCTAGAAAATTCTCTGACTTGATCAATCAACGCATTTCAACTTTCCCAACGTTCCTCCCAGGTCTTCCAGGGCATACCAGATACGGTAGTGTTCTTATAGGGTTTCATAAACATCTTAATTTCTGTGTCTGTCAGTTCTCCTTCGATAAATGGTCTCCACTTGGAAAATAACTTTTTTGCCATTTTCTCCGTATTTCTAAGTGTTTCTATGGATTCAAGAGAGAGAACCCTTATCAAATTTTCCCTCACTGAATCCAACCCTGGGACCAAATTACCGTATATACTCGTGTATAAGCCGAGTTTTTCAGCCCAAAAATTGGGCTGAAAAGTGCCCCCCTCGGCTTATACGCGAGTCAATACGGCCCCCTCAAAGTTTGGCGCCCCCACCTCCCTTTCTGGGCCCCCCCCGCATGCAGCGCTGCGCATATACATTACCGGTCTAGCAGCTGTCACCCTCCGATGGCGGATCGCGGCTCCCGGCTCCGGGCTCCATCTTCCTCGCTGTCTTCCTGCTTGTCAGGTGACCGGCCGGCGTCGCGATGACGTCATCGCGATGCGCGATGAGCCCCGGTCACAAGGCAGGAAGACAGCGAGGAAGATGGAGCCCGGAGCCGGGAGCCGCGATCCGCCATCGGAGGGTGACAGCTGCTAGACCGGTAATGTATAAACAGAGAGCTTTTTGTGTGATTCCTGTGCGGATTTTTTGCACTGATTTTTTGCAGATTTTCTGGTGGTGGATGAATGCGGTTATTAATCGCATTCATCAGTGTTTGGACTACTCATTATTGTTTGGTGATTGTATTTCTCCTGTTCGCAGGAAAGGGAAGTGACCCACCCTTCCCCTATGAGTAGTCCACACATAAGCTGTTTCACAGGTAAAAAGCCCACAGAGTGGAGTCCTGGCTGGAGCCTGGATTGAGGTATTGTTCACACACTCAGGTTTTAAATGCACACATCAGCTAGGGACTGTCTCGCTAGGGCAACCGTGACGAGGTGAGACAGCTTACGTATATTTTTTGCAAAAAACGTACAGACCAATAGCCCTGTTTTTGATACTTTTTTGATAGCACTTGCTACAAACTGGAAAAAATATTTATTATAAACAGAGAGCTTTTTGTGTGATTCCTGTGCGGATTTTTTGCACTGATTTTTTGCAGATTTTCTGGTGGTGGATGAATGCGGTTATTAATCGCATTCATCAGTGTTTGGACTGCTCATTATTGTTTGGTTATGTTAACAAATGTCTATTTGGTATGTAAAATATAAATTCAAAGACAAGCGGTAGATTAGAGTGTCACTACCTAGAAAATTCTCTGACTTGATCAATCAACGCATTTCAACTTTCCCAACGTTCCTCCCAGGTCTTCCAGGGCATACCAGATACGGTAGTGTTCTTATAGGGTTTCATAAACATCTTAATTTCTGTGTCTGTCAGTTCTCCTTCGATAAATGGTCTCCACTTGGAAAATAACTTTTTTGCCATTTTCTCCGTATTTCTAAGTGTTTCTATGGATTCAAGAGAGAGAACCCTTATCAAATTTTCCCTCACTGAATCCAACCCTGGGACCAAATTACCGTATATACTCGTGTATAAGCCGAGTTTTTCAGCCCAAAAATTGGGCTGAAAAGTGCCCCCCTCGGCTTATACGCGAGTCAATACGGCCCCCTCAAAGTTTGGCGCCCCCACCTCCCTTTCTGGGCCCCCCCCGCATGCAGCGCTGCGCATATACATTACCGGTCTAGCAGCTGTCACCCTCCGATGGCGGATCGCGGCTCCCGGCTCCGGGCTCCATCTTCCTCGCTGTCTTCCTGCTTGTCAGGTGACCGGCCGGCGTCGCGATGACGTCATCGCGATGCGCGATGAGCCCCGGTCACAAGGCAGGAAGACAGCGAGGAAGGTTGAGCCCGGAGCCGGGAGCCGCGATCCGCCATCGGAGGGTGACAGCTGCTAGACCGGTAATGTATATGCGCAGCGCTGCATGCGGGGGGGGCCCAGAAAGGGAGGTGGGGGCGCCAAATTATGAGGGGGGCCCTGCTGGGGCCATGTATACTACCACTGGGGCTATATACTACCACTGGGGTGTATACTATTACTGGGGCTGTATGAATACTACCACTGGGGCTATATACTACCACTGGGGCTGTATACTACCACTGGGGCTGTATACTACTACTGGGGCTGTATGTATACTACCACTGGGGCTATATACTACCACTGGGGCTGTATACTACCACTGGGGCTGAATATACCACTGGGGCTGCTGTATACTACCACTGGGGCTGTATACTACCACTGGGGCTGCATACTACTACTGGGGCTGTATGTATACTACCACTGGGGCTATATACTACCACTGGGGCTGTATACTACCACTGGGGCTGTATACTACTACTGGGGCTGTATGTATACTACCACTGGGGCTATATACTACCACTGGGGCTATATACTACCACTGGGGCTGTATGTATACTACCACTGGGGCTATATACTACCACTGGGGCTGTATACTAACACTGGGGCTGAATATACCACTGGGGCTGCTGTATACTACCACTGGGGCTGTATACTACCACTGGGGCTGTATACTACCACTGGGGCTGTATACTACTACTGGGGCTGTATGTATACTACCACTGGGGCTATATACTACCACTGGGGCTGTATACTACCACTGGGGCTGTATACTACTACTGGGGCTGTATGTATACTACCACTGGGGCTATATACTACCACTGGGGCTGTATACTACCACTGGGGCTGTATACTACCACTGGGGCTGTATACTACTACTGGGGCTGTATGTATACTACCACTGGGACTGTATATACCACTGGGGCTGCTGTATACTACCACTGGGGCTGTATACTACCACTGGGGCTGTATTTACCACTGGGGATGCTGTATACTACCACTGGGGCTGAATATACCACTGGGGCTGCTGTATACTACCACTGGGGCTGTATACTACCACTGGGGCTGTATATACTACTGGGGCTGCGTGTATACTACCACTGGGGCTGTATATACTACTGGGGCTGCGTGTATACTACCACTGGGGCTGCTGCTGTATACTACCACTGGAGCTGCTGTATATACCTCTGGGGCTGCTGTATACTACCACTGGGGCTGCTGCTGTATATACCACTGGGGCTGCTGCTGTAACACTGCTGGGGCCTGTATATACCACTGGGGAGGCTGCTGTATACCACACTGCTGGGGGCTGTATACCTGTGCTGGGGTCCACCCTCGGCTTATACACGAGTCAATAGATTTTCCCAGGTTTTGGGGGCAAAAGTAGGGGGATCGGCTTATACACGGGTCGGCTTATACACGAGTATATACGGTACTGAGCCAATTTTGAAGTAAAAGTCTTTTTGCTACCACAGGAATTGTATGGAAATAAACGTGTGCTTGGCGGGCGTTAGCCCCCTCTTCTCTGCAGTGAAATAGCCACAACATTGGGTTTAGCCTATCCTCAGTATTAATATTAATAAGTCTCGAGGTCATCGTCTCGACTTTCTCCCAAAAAAAGTTTCGTCTCCCCACACGACCAAATTCCATGTTTTAAGTCTGTCTTATGAGTTTTACACTTAGGGCAATGTATCCATCTTCCCTGGTTGTCTGGTGTGGGTGGAATGTTAAACCGCTGAATGGAACCGTGCATAAGCCTGAACTGGGAGTCTCTCCATTTTTCATTGGTTATAAATTTCCTGATCGTCCCCCATCCCTCCAGTATTTTCTGTGTTAAATCGGGGTTATTGAAATGTTTTTTCCATTGGAGAATAACTTTTCAGGGGTATTAGGTTTAAGAATGTTTTGGAGTTTGCCGTAGAGTAGTGAAATGGACATGTCTGACTCACTTATGTCCATTAACTCATCCCAAAGTGAATGCTTCAGCTCACCCGCAACGTCAGTCAATTGAGACAAGAGGGCATAACGTAATTGATGATACTGTATTATATGCGACCTAGGAAGATTAGATTTAATTAAGATTTCCTCACCCGTCAGCCATCTCCTTTCCCCAGCATGCATAAAGTCATTCATAGTCGTGACTCCCTTTGTTTTCCAGAGTTGGAAAAGCTTATTTTCGTGACCTAATTTAAAGGCAGGACATGTCCAGGGATTTAATCTTTTAGATATTATCCAGGAGAGTTTTAATTTTTTTCTCACCTCTTTCCAGGATATTATTGTATCTCTGTATATGGTCGAAAGTTTGATGCTGTTTGGGAGATGTAAGAATGGGGTATGTAACAGTGAGTACAAGTCCGACGGTTTTGACATCTCTCCTTCCAGTGAGATGTCAGAAAATCTATTTGTTTTTCTAGCCCAATCAAGTACATTACGAAACAAACACGCCAAATTATACCCTCTCACATCTGGAAGTTGGAGTCCTCCCTTCTCCCTACTCAGCATTAATGTGTTTATGGCTATTCTAGCTCGTTTCCCCTTCCAAAGAAATCTTGAGAAGGCCGTGTTTAATTTCTTAACATCTACGTGTTTCAAGAGCATTGGTATTGTCTGAAGCGGGTATAGTAGCCTAGGAACGCTTATCATCTTAATGAGATGACAGCATCCCAGCAAGGACAAAGGAAGACTCCTCCACCCGTTCAGTTCTTTGTCTATTTTGTTTATGATCGGAGTGAAATTCAATCTATAGATTTGTCCGGGAGTCCTCGCTAAGTGTACTCCTAGGTATTTAACATTGTCTTTAGCCTTTTTTATTCCGCACAATGTATCGCCTAGTGAGTTGCCTTTATCTTTCTCAAGAAATAAGATTTCGCATTTATGTTTATTTAAGCTAAGGCCAGACAACTTCCCTATTCTTTCTATGTCCGCCAAAATGGCCGGAAGATCTCTCACCGGGTCTTGGACAAATAATATAATGTCATCTGCAAAGAGGGACAGTTTTATTTCTTTGCCACCTATTTTAAGACCTTCATAATGGGTTTGTGATTCAAGGAAGATTGCCAAAGGTTCTACCGCCAGGTGAAAAAGTAGAGGCGATAGAGGGCAGCCCTGACGTGTACCCTTTTCCAATTTAAACGTGTCAGAGAGGAAACCTGGAATGCCGATACATGCTCTCGGATTAGTATAGAGAGATCGCAAAAATTGACGAAAAGGGCCCTTCAAACCCAATGGCATCTAGGACTTGATCCAGCCATGACCACCTCACATTATCGAAAGCTTTTTCTGCATCAAGGGTGATCATGGCCGGATTTCCTACCCTCCCCTCAGTCCGTCTTCCCACCGCATCCAAAAGAAGCATCGCCCTCCTGATATTGGTGGTTGTCGATCGACCCTTAATAAAGCCTGCTTGATGAGGTAGGATCAATTTAGGAAGAATCTGTGATAATCTGTCAGCTAGAATTTTAGACAGTAGTTTGAGGTTCTGGTTGATAAGCGAAATGGGCCTATAACTCGCTGGGTCTAAAGGTGATTTATCTGGTTTAGGAAGAAGTTTTATGTGGGCCATATTCATTCTATCAGGGATAGGGTTGCCTTGTAGAATACCATTAAACAGGTCCTTCAGTACAGGAGAGATTTGGTCTTTTAATGTTTTGAAAAAGGCTCCATTGTAGCCATCCAGCCCAGGGGCTTTACAAGGATTCAAAAGCTTGATAGTGAGCTCTATTTCTTCTACAGAGATAGGACTGTTTAGAATTTGGTCATCTTCCTCTGATAGTTTAGGTAGTGTAATTGAGGTTAGCCATGATCCCCCCTCAGCCTCATGTCCACCCTTCTCTTTATATAGTGAAGCATAATATTTCCCCAATGTTTGAGCAATGTCCCTGGGATCGGATAGGATCTTGCCAAATTTGTCTTTAATCGCTCTAATTGGAGCTGAAGTTTGTCTACCCTTGGCTAATCTTGCCAGCAAGCGGCCGGCTTTATCTCCAAACCCTTTGCAAGTCCAATTCTAGTCTACTTCTATATAGGTCCTCCCGCTTTCCAGCCCACAGATTGAAGTCCTTTTTGGCTGACAACCACCTTTCTCTATTTGAGTCATTCATCTCCATTTTATAGAAGGAGTATGCCTCCCTTACTGCCGAGCTAACTTTTACATATTGTTCTTTGACCTGTTTTTTAAGTCTCATACTATACGCCATAATATGACCCCGTAGCACAGCTTTAGATGTTTCCCAAAAAGAAATAGGATTAGATCAATGAATATCATTATTAACAGAGAAATCCGACCACCATTCTTTAAGGCATTTAACAAAATTCTCTTCACGTAGCAGTGTATCAGGAAATCTCCATAGATAATCAGTTCCTTTTTGGAATTTGTCTCTTGTCTCCATAACCAGAGGGCTGTGATCGGAAATGACCATGTCCTCCACCACAACCTCCGTCACTCTTTGAAAAAGCGAGGGTGAGGTGAAAAACATGTCCAACCTCGACCATGAACTGTGGACATGAGAGAAGTGGGTGAATTCTCGCTCTAGGGGGTGTAATGTTCTCCATGTGTCGTTCATATTGCAGTTGGCAAAGACATTTTCTAAAAAACTCCCTCCCGGTGTGGCTGCATCTCTACGTGTCGTGGATAACGAAAGTTTGCCATGCTTTCTATCCTCATCCTCATTTGCTACCATGTTAAAGTCCCCCCCAACTAGTCATTTGCTGACCTGATCAGTTAAGAAGTGATTTTGTAGATTTTAGAGGAATGTCTTTTTGGCCACATTGAGGGCATATAAGTTGTAAACACTGTATGTGTCATCATGGATCTGGAGGGTCAGATGAATAAACCTGCCCTCTTGGTCTGTGTCTGTAGTCAACACTGTTTGTGCCAGGGATTTATTTATTAGTATAAGGACTCCAGCTTTCCTATCAAAAGCACTGGATCCATAAATTTTGCCTACCCACAACTTTTTTAGCCTGAAAAAGTCATCAGATGTCAGGTGAGTCTCCTGGAGCATGGCAACATCAACACGTAGTCGTTTAAGGTGGCGTAAAATCATCATGCGTTTTGTTGGGGAACGCAACCCTTCCCATTCCAGGAGACCCACCTAACCATAGTCCCAGTGCAAAAACAGGTAAATTTGATGATCAAGTAGCGTTATACGAATCCACTTTTCTTGACTAAGAACATTACTTCGATATCTCAAGAGAGTCATTTGACCGTATGATAGACAAATTGTTAATATGAAAACATCACTCATTCCCTCCCTCTCTTTTTCCCATAACTCCCCCTCCAACCCTCCCCCATCCCCCCCAAGACATCGTCTCATGACTTCACTTTTTTCCTTCCTGAAACTAGGCACAAACGCCCCTAACCCGCCAACTACCCCAAGTAGAAACATATGGTCATGAAATGAAGTGATATGAATCCCGAGCCTCGATCAGTCTCATGGAGCCATTGGCTTTAGAATATAAATCCCCCAGTCCCAACTGCGTTAGTAAAGTCTCTATAGCGCTACAAGTGTTCCAAGAGCAAGTCTACCATAAAATAGGAGAAAAAAGAGAGAAAGAAGGAGAAAAAAAAAGTAGTTTCACATCTCCTGGGGCTAATCAGGGCAAGCAGTTCCAGAAATTTTATCAGTTTGAGTCAGGTGGTAAAATGATGGCGCAATAGGTGACTCCACCCCTATATCACGGGAGAAATAAGAAAGAAAAAAAAAAAAAAGAGGGGGGGGGGAGAAGAGAGAGGGGGAGGGGGAGGAGGGAGGGGATGGGGGTGAGAGTGGGGGAAGGGGGGAAGAAGGAAGAAAGTAAGGAATACAGGGGGAGGGGGGAACAACATCAAGGATAGAAGGGGGAAAAAAATGTCGGAGGGATGGAGGGAAGGGGAGGGGCCCCAAATGCGCCCAATGTTTCATCTTCTCATCGCTGCCTGCAGATCCATCGCTACATCAGCCCTACTAATATAGTGGCAAAAGACTGACAGATGTCCGGAAAAACCAGGATGGCAAATAAAGAACTTCACTTCTCTTTTCTTTAACTACATTCCTGTGGATTGTTCCGTTTTCTTCTTATTCCATCTTGAGGTGGATTGTCTTTGTTGTCTTGATGTAGATCAGGGGTCTCAAACATGCGGCCCGCGAGGCTTCATACTGCGGCCCGGGGCTCCATAGAAACAAAAGCCATGCTCCGGTTCATTATGCAGGGAGCCGCCGCGGTACCCAGTTTATCGTGACTTCTGGGTACCGCCTACACAAGCTCCTTCACGCTTGTACATCAATGAGAGGCGGCGGACCAATCAGAAGCCTCCTGACGCCGACGTCCGCTGCAGGCTTCTGATTGGTCCGCCGGCTTGCATTGATGTACAAGCCATGAAGGAGCTTGTGTGGGCGGTACCAGGAAGTCATGATAAAGCGGGTACCGCGGCGGCTCCCTGCATATGCATAATGGACCACAGCATCACAGCATCAGAAAGGTGTGTTTGATTGAGAGTGTGTGAATGAGTGTGTGTGTGTATGTGTGAGTGTATTTGTGAGTGTGTATATGTGTGGCAGCTGTGATGGTGAGAAGGACAGAGGAGGCAGTTATGGTGAGGAGGAGGAGTATGGAGGGGGCAGGTGTGATGGTGAGGAGGAGGACGGAGGAGGCAGTTATGGTGAGGAGGAGGAGGATGGAGGGGCAGGTGTGATGGTGAGGAGGAGGACGGAGGAGACAGTTATGGTGAGGAGGAGGAGGATGGAAGGGGCAGGTGTGATGGTGAAGAGGACAGAAGGGGCAGATGTGATTGTGAGGAGGACGGAGGTGGCAGTTGCTATGGTCAAGAGGACAGAGGAGGCAGTTGCTATGGTGAAGAGGACAGAAGGGGCAGGTGTGATTGTGAAGAGGACAGAAGGGGCAGGTGTGATTGTGAGGAGGACGGAGGAGGCAGTTGCTATGGTGAAGAGGACAGAAGGGGCAGGTGTGATTGTGAAGAGGACAGAAGGGGCAGTTGCTATGGTGAAGAGGACAGAAGGGGCAGGTGTGATGGTGAAGAGGACAGAAGGGGCAGGTGTGATGGAGAAGAGGACAGAAGGGGCAGGTGTAATGGTGAAGAGGACAGAAGGGGCAGGTGTGATGGTGAAGAGGACAGAAGGGGCAGGTGTGATGGTGAAGAGGACAGAAGGGGCAGGTGTGATGGTGAGGAGGACAGAAGGGGCAGGTGTGATGGTGAGGAGGACAGAAGGGGCAGGTGTGATGGTGAGGAGGACAGAAGGGGCAGGTGTGATTGTGAGGAGGACGGAGGGGGCAGGTGTGATGGTGAGGAGGAGGATGGAGGGGGCAGTTATGGTGAGGAGGATGGAGGGGGCAGGTGTGATAGTGTATGTGTGTAAGTATGCGTGTGTGTGAGTCTGAATGTATGTGTGAGTATGTGTAAGGCCGGCTTCACACTGCGGCATGATCCGGTCCGGTTCTGTCCGGGAGGACTCAGACAGCTGTGGACCGGATCATCACACAGGATGGGGGGCTATTATGCCCTCCGGTCCTGACCTGTCAGCGGCCTCAGCTGCGTGCGCTGCGCACAGGACCGGAGGGCATAATAGCCCCCCAGTCCTGTGTGATGATCCGGTCCGCAGCTGTCTGGGTCCTCCCGGACAGAACCGGACCGGATCATGCTGCAGTGTGAAGCGGCCCTTAGTGTGTGTGTGAATGTCTGAGTGCGTGAATGTGTGTATGTGTGAGTCTATGTATTTGTGTGAATATGTCTGAGTGTGCGTATATGTGTGTGTGTATATGTGAGTGAGTATGTGTGTGAATGAGTATGTATGTGTATATTTGTGAGTGTGTGTGTTTATGTGTGTGAATGTATGAGTATGTGTGTGTGTATGTGTTTATATGTCTGAGAATGTGTGGGTGTATATGTGGGTGTATGTGTGTGCATGTGAATGAGTGTGTATATGTATGAGTATGTATATGTGTGTGTATATGTGAGTGTGTGCATATGTGTGAGTGAGAGAGAACAAAAAGAACAGAGACCAGGTTATGGGGACATCATCGTAAAAGCGGATCAGGATGTGGGGACAGCACTACAAAATGGCTTCAGGATGGGGGACATTACTGCAAGATGACAAGGGAGGGAACATTACTAAAAGATGGGGACATTACTACAAGATGAGGACTAGGATGGGGGACATTAATATATGATGGGGACCATTATGGGGACATTATTACAAGAAGGGGAACAGGAAGGGGGCATTACTACATGATGAGGACCAGGTAGGAACATTACTACATGAGGAGGACCAGGATGGTTCATTACTAAACATAGGGACCAGGAAGAAACATTACTTCAAGAAGGGGACCAGGATGGGGACATTACTACAAGAAGAGGACCAAGATGGGGACATTACTACAAGAAGAGGACCAAGATGGGGACATTACTACAAGAAGAGGACCAAGATGGGGACATTACAAGAAGAGGACCAGGATGGGGACATTACAAGAAGAGGACCAGGATGGGGACATTCCTACAAGAAGAGGACCAGGATGGGGACATTCCTACAAGAAGAGGACCAGGATGGGGACATTCCTACAAGAAGAGGACCAGGATGGGGATATTCCTACAAGAAGAGGACCAGGATGGGGACATTCCTACAAGAAGAGGACCAGGATGGGGACATTCCTACAAGAAGAAGACCAGGATGGGGACATTCCTACAAGAAGAGGACCAGGATGGGGACATTCTTACAAGAAGAGGACCAGGATGGGGACATTCCTACAAGAAGAGGACCAGGATGGGGACATTCCTACAAGAAGGGAACCAGGATGGGGGCATTCCTACAAGAAGAGGACCAGGATGGGGACATTCCTACAAGAAGAGGACCAGGATGGGGACATTCCTACAAGAAGAGGACCAGGATGGGGACATTACATGAAGAGGACCAGGATGGGGACATTACTACAAGAGAGGACCAGGATGGGGACATTCCTACAAGAGGAGGACCAGGATGGGGACATTCCTACAAGAAGAGGACCAGGATGGGGACATTCCTACAAGAAGAGGACCAGGATAGGGACATTCCTACAAGAAGAGGACCAGGATGGGGACATTCCTACAAGAAGAGGACCAGGATGGGGACATTCCTACAAGAAGAGGACCAGGATGGGGACATTCCTACAAGAAGAGGACCAGGATGGGGACATTCCTACAAGAAGAGGACCAGGATGGGGACATTCCTACAAGAAGGGAACCAGGATGGGGACATTCCTACAAGAAGGGAACCAGGATGGGGACATTCCTACAAGAAGAGGACCAGGATGGGGACATTCCTACAAGAAGGGAACCAGGATGGGGACATTACTACAAGAAGAGGACCAGGATGGGACATTACTACAAGACGGGGATATTCCTACATAAAGGAGATGAGGGTGGGGACATTCCTACAAGAAGATGATCAGGATTTGTACTTTACTATATTGAGCAAAAATTCTGGCATTGCTAAAATGTCACTTAGTCCTACAAGGAATGCGGCCCCCGATATCACTTTTTTCTATGTGCGGCCCACCAACCCAACCGAGTTTGAGACCCCTGATGTAGCCCTCATCTAGCAGAGTATCAGAGTGTAGCCTGTATGCTCTCACAGGATCTTGATCTCGACTCCCAGAATGGCTGGGTTCAGAGGTCACCTCCGGTTCATTGTCCAAACGCCTCGGGCTGCTTGATGTCGCTCTGTCTCTATAGGGTGATTTGGGCGACTTGTTGTTTCTCATAATTATTGACAGGGCCTCGTCAGGGTCTGTGAACGATAACATCCCTCCTTCTGGTGATCTAAAGCGCAGAGTTGCTGGGTAATTGGAAGCGAATGTTCCTTTTGTAAAGAGTGGTGCACACCTCGCTAAAAGCTCTCCTGCGTCTGGTCACTTCAATGGAGTAGTCTGCAAACAGCAGGGTTTTGTGTCCCATAATCATGAGAGGGTTCCTTTTAGCCTTGTAAGCCCGCAGGATTTCTTCCTTATCTCTATGATTTAAGAACTTGGCTATAGCATGGCACGGCTTATTGCTGTCCTTGTTTTGTATGGATCTACCCCCTCTCTCCTCCTGAGGGGGATCTCTCGGTGGACAGATTCTGTGGGTGCGCTCTGTTTTACATCTATGCATCAGACCCAGAGCTTTTGGGAGTTCCACTTCAAATATATCCTCTAATTGTCCTAGGGAGACATTTTCAGGGAGACCAACTAATTTCAAATTACTCCTGCGAGCCCTGTTCTCTATGTCTTCTAGCTTGTTCATAGAGTGTGTTGCCTGTTTCTGCAGGGCCTGGACCTGATGTTCTAAGTCTATAACTCTGTCTTCTGCCACCGCTATTTTAGTCTCTGCTTCTTGTAATTGTTGGTCATGTTGACCTAGTTTAGTGGAAAGCTCATGAGTGGAAGCTGCAACTAGCTCAGAGACCGCATGTTTAAAGTCCTCCAGCATGTATTGTTCTATCTTTTTAGCCAGTGATTTATAGTCTAGTAGCTGCAGTGGGGTCTCTTGTGTGCACAAACCCACAGCATCCTCACATTCCTTCCCATCTGCAGCATGTTGTACTGTGTCTTTTGTGGGGCACTGTTGCACTGCTATTTCATGTGCTCCCTTGCAGCTCCGCTCCATATCTCCCTCCTCACCCCCCGCCTCACATGTGGATCCCTCTTGCCTTGTTGCCGCCTCCATTGTTTTCCTCGCGGCTTCTCCTTCTACCCTCTCGTGGTTCCCGCCGCCGGAAGCACCCTCTCCGCCTCTTGTCACATAGCAATCCATCGTCGCCGTGCCACTGCCTATGTCTCCACTCATTGTGGGGGGATAAGGTTCTCCAAGGCTCGGGGATTGAGCTTGGGGTTTGTGGCGGGCTCCGGAGCTTCCTTACTTGCGGCCGTTCATGGAGGCGCCGGAACCGGAAGTACCCTGATCTTTTTTGCCTGGAGGAACTTTGTTGTAGAGATGGATGTATGAGATGGAGCACCATCCTGCTGCAGAATTTGACTCCTTTTTTGATTTGGAATATAAGCGTTAGTTAATACTTCTTGATATTTTAGGCTATTGATATTGCCTTCCACTTTGAAAATGTTTTGCGCACTCCCATACTGAATGTAACCCCAGACCATGATCTTTCCACCACCAAGTTTAACTGTTTTCTGGGTGTATTTTGGATCCATACGGGCTACAGTAGGTCTCCTGCAGTATTTGCGGCGGCTGCGGTGTAATTCTACTGAAAATTCATCAGAGAAATCCACTTGCATACAGGAGGAAAATAAGCACCGGTTTCAGCATAAGCTTCTTAGCCGGGCTAGACAGTGAGCGGGCACAATCCGGGTTGCCAGGTCCAAAGGCAACTAAGTCTAAATGAGATTTAGGCAGAAAAAGACGGCACTCACCAATTGCATGTGCAGGTGATTCTTTATTCAAGCTGGCCGTGTTACATGGTGCATGGAGGGGCTGGACCCGTAGAATCGCATACCCGTGCGAAACAGTGCCGTCGTCCGCTCTGCTACCCCCTCCCTGCACCATGTAACACCGCCAGCTTGAATAAAGAGTCACCTGCACATGTATCCGGTGAGTGCCGTCTTTTTCTGCCTAAATCTCATCACAGAAATCCACCTTCTGCCACTTTTCCAGCGTCCATCTGTTTAGCAGGCTGTGGGACTTTGCAAATGCCACACGTTTTTTTATTTACCCTTTGTTTAGTGATTGCTTCTGGGCATGGATTCGACCATGCAGGCCATTTTGAGAAAGAATCCTACAAACTATTCTAGTTGACACAGGGACTTGAGGTGACCAGGCCTGTTGGAGCTCTGCTGCAGTGGAAGAGGGGATTGCTTTGGATTTTCTAACCAACAAATGTTCCTCCTGATCAGTTGTCTGGCGGGGTCTGCCGGACCTGGGCTTGTCAAACACATCTCCAGTCTCTTCAAATCTTTTTTTAATTCTTTGTACTTGACGCTGAGACACATTAAAGGTGCCATCCACCTCTGCAGTGGATCTGGTCTTCAGCCTCTTGATAATCAAGGTTCTGGTTGCAGGGTGGATTTTTGGCTTGTTGTCAGAGCTCAAGTTGCAGTTTAAGTGAAGGTCTGGGGTGTTGGGTTTCTTTTTATGCACACCCACTAATAAACAAATCATTTACTGGGCACAGGCGAGGATGTAAACTAGGATTGGGTGCATTATATGACCAGGCGATAAAACATTTGTCATGCTAAAATCTGACCATTCTGTGTTCATTAAATGATCAATATTTCAGCATTGATGCCAATTTATTTTCTTAACCTAAACCACATTTGGAAGGGTTTCAGCTTTCAAAAGAGTAATTTATAAAACCAATGGATGAATTTAAAGGGAACCAACCACCCCAAATGACCCCCCGGACTATTAATATCGTTCCCTACACCCAGCACATACATGTGCTGCAAGGTTTTTTGCTAAAAAAACTGCTTTTTAAAAGTTGAGATAATGATTTATAAAGTATTTAACGAAGGGACGGGTGGGCGTTACTTAGCTGGGGCTAAAGCCGGGTTGCAGCTGCCAGTCATCATCCTGTCTCCCCTCGCAGCAGTAACAGCCAGCCCTTTCTTGTCGTCACAGCCTGCTGAGCCTGGTGCACGGGATCTCATGCCCGTGCACACGTCATCAGCTACAGCCGGGTCGCGAGCGCGCACTCTGACTTCCACAGCCGAGCGCAGGAAGTCAGAGCGTGTGCTCGCGACCGGCTGTAGCTGATGACGTGTGAACGGGCATGAGATCGCGTGCACCCGGCTCAGCAGGCTGTGACGACAAGAAAGGGCTGGCCGTTACTGCTGCGAGGGGAGACAGGAGGATGACTGGCAGCTGCAACCCGGCTTTAGCCCCAGCTAAGTAACGCCCACCCGTCCCTTCGTTAAATACTTTATAAATCATTATCTCAACTTTTAAAAAGCAGTTTTTTTAGCAAAAAACCTTGCAGCACATGTATGTGCTGGGTGTAGGGAACGATATTAATAGTCCGGGGGGGTCATTTGGGGTGGTTGGTTCCCTTTAACGTCAGGTTTTAAGCTTTTATTTACATAACATGGATAAGGGACATAAATTCTGTCAGGGAGTGTTTTTTCCTCCTGTTTTGGCATTATAGTGCATATTAGGTTCTTTAAAGGGAACCTGACCCCTCCAAATCACCCCAACCCTATTAATACCTGTCCCTGCACCCTGAAAGATCATTAGCAGCGGTCCTTTTCTGTAAAACATGCATTCTGTGACATTGTGAAAAACACCATTATACACTTACATAGCTGCGACTTCTTCACATTGAATAAGTCTCACAGGGCATTCCCTGTGAGACTCTAAACCCTCGTGAGATTGAACAAGCGATGAATGCTTGATATGAGCTCGGGCTCCCATATCTGCGATGTCACGATCAAGCGATTTTACATTGTAAAATCGCTTGATTGCACGCAGCGATGCACAAACGATATCGCTTAAGCGATCAAAAAGCAGATCGCTTAAACGATATCATTCGCAATATTAAACCGTGTGACAGCCGCCTAACATGTATGTTGCTTATTAAGCCAACATGAACAGATGTTTTATATTCATTATTTATTATAGGCGAACAGCATTTTTCCTACCTGAAGGATTCTCTGAAGGTTAATTATTCTTAATTTACTGCTCAGTGGTACGTGATAATGACAACCCAGTCATAATTCCAGTTTATCCTGTTTACAGCTAATAGGATAGGAATTCATGAAATGTGAGAGTTGAATGAAAAAAAGTAGATATGTTAAAGTGGTTGATCACTACTAGTCAGCCACAGCTTAATCACTTCAGGGACCCGTATAAAATAAAGATAGTGGATTCTCAACCCTTGTAGCCGAGCTGTTCCAGCAATGTTGCACCACTTTTCCTGGAGGCTTATGTGACCGTGTTGCGTGACAGGTCTGCCGCACCCGTTATTTGCCTCTAATAGTAGTTAGTGGAGATGAACTTCATTTTGGGGGACATGTCATTCCATGTGCCGTCCCTTGTGACAAGATCGGAAGGTTTCGTTCGTTGTAGTAATAGTTAGAGGCCTACTGAAAGAACCATGACTGTTCTTTTAAAAAAGACCAGCCTGGGGGGTGGCATTCATAGGCAGCCTCGGACTGCTCTGGCGGGTAACCGGGTAAAACTCATGGTGGGCCCTTAGGTCTAGAGGCCCTGCCCACCTAGCCCCGCCTCTCACTACCCCCTACTGCGGTGCGAGTGCACACCCGCCCCTGCTACTATTCCCACTATCATTTAGCAAGTGCGCACTGTCTGCAGCCGACGGTGCTGCCGCCACCCGCAATGAACACAGAACACAGCCGCAGCGCCTTCCGCTGTACTGGAGGATCCCCCTGTGGCCCCTGACTTCCAGTCTCCCTGCTCAGCTTGTAGCACATAACGGTGCGGAGGCATCTTCCTCATCTCGGCTCCATTATTGCACTATAAATCCTTTGCATACAGAGGTTGGGGTGAGCAGGCTCAGGCTGCAGTGACCGTGCACCGGATGGGTCTTCTCTCTCCAGCCCCGGGAGTCTGTGCATAGGATGGGAGGGAGGTTCAGTACAACCATCACCCCTGCTCTGCTCTCACTGCTCCCAGACTCTACAGCAGCGCCCCATCCTCCAGCACTGACCTGTACATGCAGATAGGAGAGTGCTGTAATTACAGGTGCAGGAGGAGACCAAGAGGAAGCAATAAAGAACTTGTGTCCTTTCCTGCACTGCTGTCTGTGAAGGTCTGCAGTCGGTACTGGCAGGAGGGGGAGGGGAGTCTCCAGAATCACAAGATGTCAGACCTGAAGTGAGTACTGGAGATTCCTCCATTATGTCTGTATATCCCACTACCCACGACTCTACTCTCTTCCACCAAAGCTGCACTCTCCTGTCCTCTTCTATCCTCTGTTAAAGGCTGCACACCCCTGTCCTCCTCACCTATCCTCCGCCAAAAGCTCTATTCTCCTGTCCTTCTCTGCTATCCTCCGCCAAAGGCTGCACTGTCCTGTCCTCTCTCTCCACCAAAGGCTGCACTGTCCTGTCCTATCTCTCCACCAAAGGCTGCACTCTCCTGCCCTCCAAAGTCTGCACTCTCCTGTCCTCCTCTTGTCCTGCAAAGTCTGCACTCTCCTGTCCTCTTCTCGTCTCCTCTGCTATCTTCTGCCAAAGGCTGCACTCTCTTGTCCTCCTATCCTCCGCCAAAAGCTCCATTCTCCTGTCCTCCTCTCCTATCCTCTGCCAAAGGCTGCACTATCCTGTCCTCCTCTCCTCCACCAAAGGCTGCACTCTTCTATCCTCCTCCCCTATCCTCCGCCAAAGGCTGCACACTCCTCCCTTCCTCTGCTCCACCAAAAGCTGCACTCTCCTGACCTCTTCTGCTATCCTTCTCCAAAGGCTGCACCTCTCCTGTCCTCCTCTCTTATCCTCCGCCAAAAACTCCATTCTCCAGTCCTTCTTTGTCATCCTCTGCCAAAGGCTGCGCAGTCTTGTCCTCCTCTTTTCTCCTCCACCAAAGGTTGCACTCTCCTGTCCTCCTCTCCTATCCTCCACCAAAGGCTGCACTCTCCTCTCTTCCTCTCCTTCGCCAAAGGCTGCACTCTCCTGTCCTCCTCTCCTATCGTCCAAAAGCTCCATTCTCCTGTGCTTCTTTGTCATCCTCCGCCAAAGGCTGCAATGTCCTGTCCTCCTCTTCTCAGGCTCAGGCTGCACTCTGTAGATGCATCCTGAATCACCCGCACTCTGACCTCCATTGTGTTCCTGCGCATGCGCACTTCTCTCTACCCTGCTGAGGGCAAAGGAGAGTATTGTAATACGCATGCACGGGAAAAGGTCAAAGAACACGCTACATGGGCTTAGCATGGCAGAGAGAAGTGCGGAAGCGCAGGAGCACAATAGAGGTCAGTGTGTGGGTGAAGTAGGACGCCTCACTCACATAAAGCAGAGGAGGATGCAATCGCAAAAAGAAAGGAGGCGCCGGACAAAGACCAGCAACACCCAGGGGAGTATAATAAAACCTGTTTTTTACATTATACAGATCAGCTTGCGGACTTTCCATATTTTTTGCTTTATAAGATGCACCGGATTCTAAAATGCCCCACAAATTTGGTGCAAGGAAAAAAAATATTATTTTATGTTAAATGAGGTCTGTCTTATAATGCCAGTGTCCGTCTTATAATTAGTGTATATGTCCCCCATCCTGATGGTACATAGCAGCCCCCATACTGATGGTGCATAGCCTCCCCCTTTCCTGGTGGTACATAGCAGCGCCCCCCATCCTGGTGGTACATAGCCCCCTCCATCCTGGTAGTACCTAGCAGCCGCTCATCCTGGGCCCACCATGGCCTACTGTGAGTTGGTTGTGGGGGTGGAGCGGGGCTGCCTGAGGCAGTTTTATGGGTCCACAGAGGGTGGGGCTAAACCAAGAGCTGTGAGGGGGTCGCAGCAGTTTCTAGTGGACGCCGCCATTATTCATGTCCCAGCATGCATTGCTGAGCTGCAATTCGTGCTCTATTATCCAGACTTCCAGAAAATGGCTGTGGAGGCGGCACATGTGCAGATCAAGATCTACAGCCATTTACTGGAAGCCCTGGACATTAGAACACAAATTGCAGCTTGGCAATGTATGCTGGGACATGGATAATGCGGTGCCCACTGGACACCGACACCCCCGCCCCCAGCAGCTCCAAGCTTCGCCTCCCACCCACTGTGGACCTGTGAAATCTGCCTCCTGCACCCCGCTCCATGTCTGCAACCCCTCAGTAAGATTTGTTTTTAAAATAAGATTTTAAGACACACCCCGTTTTCCCCCCAATTTAGGCGGGGGGGGGGGGGGGGAGTGTGTTTTATAATCCGAAAAATATGGTATATACAATATTCTAGAATGCTGTAAATAAGGGCTAACTAGTGGTGTCTGCAGCTTATAGGGGAAAACACTGCTGCAAGGTTCACTTTAATAAAAGTAAATCATTAAAGGGGTCCCATTTCAAAGATGCCTTCAAAACCTCAGGGTCCCAAAACACAAAAAATCTCAGGATTCCTCTCTCTCTGCTTTTTGTAGATCAGCTGTGAAGTGCCATTTGTAGCGCTGCCATCAATCACTGGACTCAGCGTTTCATATAGATATCACTAGTGCTTTTTTTTTGGTAAAAAAATAATTGCCGGTACTGAGGCGGGTTGGGATGGGCGGCTTGGGGGGGTTTCCTGTGCACCAGGCAGTGGGCAGCATGTAGTCGTTCAGTGGGTGGCGGCACGTACCCCCACAAAAAAAGCACTGGATATCACAAACTAGTGAGGTGAGTTATAACTTACAGTGCTGCAGACGTGCAGTCACCGCTGCAGACAATCAACATAGGCCAAAGCACAATATTACAAGACGCTTCAGAAAAACACCTGTCATGTTCCTGAAGACTCTTTCTATAGCAATATGCGTAGAAGCTCGGTTGTTTTCTTTTTTGTACCAATGGAGTTAATAATCTTTTACGGGACAACCCCTTAAATGATATGTACCCTCAGGATCACATTGGTATTCGGGGACGTTATTCCAGTAAATATGATGAAACTGATGTCTGAGACTCAGTTTACGTTTGATAAATGTAAGTAGGAGGTTAATTTTTCAAATTTCATGGTATTTAATTACCAACTTCAGGAGATATATAAAAAGAATCTTTATTTAAATTCCTTTAAAAAGGTCTAAAGGACCCAAATGTGCAAACAAAGAAAACATACAGCATAAAAACCATGAGTTGCATCAGTTATACAGAACAGCTCTTTTTTATCCCTATAGCTGTCTCTACCTTGCAATGGATGTTTTTTACACCCTAAGGTTAGTGGTGCCCCCACTCCACGAAGACTCTCCCTAGATATGGCCCTGCCAGGAGATCTTGTTGAGCAGCAGAGTTATACAATAGGGTCAATTTTTCAGAGGTAGGACTTAACTCAGTCCAAAATAATAATGATAATAATAATTTATTCATTTATATAGCCCTATTAATTCAATAGCACTTTACATACATCAGTAATGCTGTCTCTCTTGGAGCTCACAATCTAAATATCCTATCAGTATGTCTTTACAATGTGGGAGGAAACCAGAGTGCCCAGAGGAAACCCACGCAAACACAGGGAGAACATACAAACTCCTTGCAGATGTTGTCCTTAGTGTCCTTGGTGGGAATTGAACCAAGGACCTCAAGACCCCAGAACTGCAAAGGCTGCAGTGCTAACCACTTGAGCCACCATGCTGTATTAACCATCCATGGTGTATGTATTCAGCACAGTTGCAGCCCCAAGGTGAATAGGTTTCTCCCAGTTTAACGCGTTTCACCTTGTCTTACCATACAAGGATCATCAGAAGACGGAGATATTATATAGATTTGCCTTGTCACTATATTCTCAGAGGAAAGGTGTCTGAAAAAATGCGTGAAAAAAGTGAGAATTCACCTAAATTAGGTATGCATCCGGGGAGGAGGATACAGCAGCCCCAGGTGACCAAACAAACACGGACATCCACCACGAAGACCTGGTGCCAGTTTAAGTCAAGCTTAATTGGAGCAACCAGGAGGTAAAATCTACACCTATCTAGGCTTTTTTAATGATGCCCGACCATAGGGTAAAATAGCTTCAATGGCTATCCAGCTGGCAACCAGGAGCATAGGTGGAGTGTAAACTAACCTTAGGGTGTAAAAAACATCCATTGCAAGGTAGAGACAGCTATAGGGATAAAAAAGAGCTGTTCTGTATAACTGATGCAACTCATGGTTTTTATGCTGTATGTTTTCTTTGTTTGTACATTTGGGTCCCTTAGACCTTTTTAAAGGAATTTAAAAATAGATTCTTTTTATATGTCTCCTGAAGTTGGTAATTGTATATCTTGAAAAATGATGTCTGAGACTCCTAATAAATACGACAACATGAGTGTGAACCTAGCCTAAACATTAGAAATTACAGTGGGCCCCTAGAGTCAGTTCTACTGGTGGGCCCTAAGCACCCCAGTCCGACACTGTTCATAGGAGACTGCAATTTTTACTATGTATATTAATACTGCATATAGTACAAACAATCAGAGATTGTTCTAGTCCTCTAAGAGGACCACAAAATTAAAAGAAGTAAAGAAAAAAATAGATTAGAATTGGGCATTTGTTTCGCCCTTTTAAAAATAAAGCAATACAGAACAAAAATATATTTGGTATCTCTGTATTAATAAAAATCCAGTCTATCAACTGAAATAACCCAGTTGGTAAACACCATGATGTTAAAATAAATTTGAAATGTCAGAATGGTTGTTTTTTGGTGACTGTAACAACACAAGAATTGGAATATGAAATATGAAGCAATCAAAATGTCTGTATTCATCACAATATAGTATCTTTGAGAAGTCAAATTCAAACCTAATTCACAATTTGTAATTTCACAGCATTTGGAGGAATTTTTTTTCCCATTTTCCACTTATATTAAATGGTAAAATAATTGGTGTCATTCAAAACTAAAGCTTGTCCTGCAAAACACAAGCTCTCAAACGTCTATGTGAACAGATAAGTTGTGGTTCTTGGGAAAAGGGAAGAAAAATGTAAAATCACCATGTCAGGAAAGGGTTAAATGTTAATTTTCTAAATGATTGATACCAGTAGTGACTCTTGTAATGTATATATTTGTACTCAGAGTATTGCTATGCCGTTCTCTGTTCACAGCCTCGTGCAGATCCTATCCCTATTTGTAGTTTTTGCCTTGGGACAAAGGAATCCAACAGAGAAAAAAAGCCAGAAGAGCTCATATCATGTGCTGACTGTGGTAGCAGCGGTAAGTGACCATTTACAATGTAAAAAATAAATCCAGCCAATAACTTTAAAGCTATCGTTGGTTTGGCACTGTATGTAGTAACGATAAAACTTTCAGTTTTTAACAGAAAATCAAAGCATTGCTCTCCCTGTAGTAAAAAAAACGGCACACAAATGAAGAAAAATGGACAAGTGTTAGGGTACCGTCACACAAGGTGTCGTCGCCGGAGATATCAGCAGCGACGAGCGGGAGCGTGCACGTTTTTGGCGCCCCACCAGCGTCGCCGTTGCATGTTTACATGCTGCTATACCTCCGGCGACGCACCGGCGATCTTACAGGCACCATCGCCGCTGAGGTGTCCAAAAACCCCAGCGGTGATCCTGTAACATGGGAGCCTATGGCTCCCATCGCCTGTAAGATAGCCGTCCCCCTGTTACATGGGCGATGTGTGCACATCGCCCCAGAGTGCTCGCCTGGTTTCAGAGCACTGCTGAGAGAAACCAGGCGACCACTCAAAGGAGTCGCCATCGCCTATTTACATTGGGCGACGCACAGGCCATGTCGGAGGCGATAGGCCAAGCCCCTGCGTCGCCTATAAAATCGCCGCCGATATGGCCTCATGTGACAGTACCCTTGTGTGAATTATTATTATAGCCAACTCGTAAAAAGAGAGAAACCAACATCTTGGCTCATAGGAGCCTTAATCAAGGAATATCTGGGTACTGAAATAAAATACGTATTGCTTATAAAAATTCACCAAATACAATTTTGACTTTCAAGAAAAAAAAGAAAATATATACTGTATAAAAATTTACAAACAAATGAATATTGTAGACGTGATAAGAAGGCTAGAGCATCTATAACTGAATCGGATCATATTCATTTATATAAGTCACACCTGAAAATAATAGGTATATATCAATGCATGCAGAGAGATGAGACCCATAGGGATAACCACAGTATAATAGTTTGTGCATAGACAGGCAACCTAATGATTGGTAATAATATACCATATTTTTCTGATTATAACACACACTTTTTCCCCCAAAATTGTGGGGAAAACGGAACTGCGTCTTATAATCCAGATCTTGTGTTAAAAAAAAAAAAACTTACTTGGGAGGTTGCAGTGATGGAGCGGGGGTGCTGGATCCATGGAGAGTGGATGCAAAGCTGAGACCCCGATGCTGCCGGGGGGTTGAGCCTGTATATGGTCGGGGCCACTATTTTCCATGTGCCTGTATTGCCAAGCTGCAACTCGGTCTCTAGCATCTAGACTTGCAGAAAATGGCTATGGATCTCCATTTGCGCATGTGCCGCCTCTGCGGCCATTTTCTGAAAGTCTGGACACTAGAGGTCAAGTTGCAGCTAAGCAATGCATGGAAAATGGCTGCTCCTACTGCACTCCGCCACAACCTACCCCGACCGCAGCTCCAGGGCCTCAGCCTTGCCACTACCCTCCGTGGACCCTGCAAACCTGCCTCCTGCACTACCGCAACCCTTCCTCAGTAATCCATGGTGGTTTCAGGATGGGGGCATGTACCAGGATGGGGCATATATATACCAGGAGTGAGGAGTGAGTCACCTACAAGGATGACGGACATATATACTGATTGTAAAACGGACACTGGCATTATGAGATGGACTACAAATTTTTGACTACCAGCTTCAAAAAATAAATTTAAAAGTATCTTTATTAAATTCTTTAAAATGGTCAGTGGACCCAAAAGCAAGGTATACAAACTATACAAGGTGTAATATATACAGTCAATTTGGAGTTGCCTATGCAGATAACAATGGACAAGGTACAAATATCAATGCCCTTTTAAGACACCTGCCCCTATGTGCTGTTACTGCTCAGCAATCGAGGTAGAAACACCCTAAAGGTAAGTGGTGCCTTCACTCAACGGTGGCTCTCCCTATGTCTAACCCTGTGGGTGATGAATACAATAAGCAGTATACAGTATAAACAGGCAGGGCCGATATCTTGGGGGCTGAACTTAACTCATGGTGGAGTAATTTGTCTGGCAGCCCCAGTGATGTCCGTGCGAGTTTTAGCAAACTCCAGTGGTGAATTTCTAAAAGAGTGGTGATTTCTCCAGGCTTGACACGTTTCACCTTAACTTATATGCAAGGCTCATCAGAAGAGGAAGGAGATGGCATATAGGTTTATCTACAAGTAGAAGGATCGTCAACACAAAGCCTAATTAATACACTTACAAAGAACCGTAAACAAGGAGTAATTGAATAAACATTATCCACTCACATTTGGTCCACTGACTTAAAGAATTTAATAAAGATTCTTTTAAATTTATTTTTTGAAGTTGGTAGTCAAATATTTGTAGCCCTTAGAGAAAATTCTTCCTCCTAGACCATATATATATTTTATACTACCATTATGAGATGGACCCAATTCAACATTAAAAATTATTTTTTTCTCTTTTCCCTCACCAAATTTGGGGTGTCTTTTATATTCCGGAGTGTTTTATAAAGCAGAAAATACAGTAGTTGAATAGGAACTAGTGGTATGTCTTTTGCCATGAATTATTATACTATTTAAGCACTCAAAATAGTATTTTAGTCAATCCAAGAATGTCAGGAATAGATATGAGCGAACCTTTTGAAGTTCAAATTAGGAAAAGTACCATCTATTCCCCAAAGTTAACATTTTCAAAATGGTGCATTATAGATGCCTGGGACAAGGCCTGGACCTGCATTTCAAGCTTCATCATTGATCAGGAACAGGGTGGATGAGTGACAGGTGTAGGCATTGTGCTCAGAGTGCCCTGCTAAATTTAGGAAACAGACAAGAAGGAGACTTCAAGACACTAGACCATATATATATTTTATACTACCATTATGAGATGGACCCAATTTAACATTAAAAATTATTTTTTTCTCTTTTCCTTCACCAAATTTGGGGTGTGTTTTATAATCCGGAGTGTTTTATAAAGCAGAAAATACGGTAGTTGAATAGGAACTAGTGGTATCTCTTTTGCCTGGGACAAGGCCTGGACCTGCATTTTAAGCTTCATCATTGATCAGGAACAGGGTGGATGAGTGACAGAGAGCCCTGCTAAATTTAGGAAACAGACAAGAAGGAGACTTCAAAAATAGTAATGGGCGAACTCGCCTAAGTTTGTGTTCTGTGGACTCGCCTGCACTTTTTTTTAAACATGTGAAGAGGGGTGGGGAAGTGCCGCTCACCTCATGATACACTCTTGGATTCCCAGGTCCTGGTTAGGTGGCTGGCTTCCCCACATGAACATCAAAAAAAAATAAGCCAGGACCACATGTCCATAGGTTTTTTCCTTTATATAGAATGGTTTTAATGTGATGTATAAGCTGATGAGTAAGTAATGTGCTTCCGAAAAGCATCCTGGCCGAATGCGTATGTTTTTATGCGGAATCTAATAAAGGAACCCTAAAATCTACTGATATTTGGCCCTGGCTTATCCTTTTTTGACTTTTTGTTTAAGTATGGATTCGGGGCCGAACGTGACTTGAACTTGAGTCCGAACCCCGAACTCAGACTTTAAAGTTATTGATGTTGTGAAATAAAGTATAAAGTTATTAAACATCATCATCATACTCACCAGGTTTCGCCGCCACTTATACTACATGGCATGCTCATTAACATCCGGGACATTCAGTGCAGAGGGGCCCAAAAGCCAATTACAGATGCTGTCATACAGAATGGGTGTCTATGATTGACTGTTGGAAAAATATGGACTCAGCTGTGATAGAGCCACTCACAGCTGCCAATTCCAGGTAGACACAGGAAGCCTTGCCTGATAAACGTCCGGTTTATTGCTGTCATAAACCGTATGAAAACGACCAAAGTAAGGATCAGCTTCTTAGGCTCAGAGCTGCACACTGCTGCACTCCAAACTCACACCAGAGAAAAAAAAACAGAAGTGAACATTTAACTTCTCTGACCACACCTCAGGGAGGGAGGGACATGGTGAATCAGCCCCAGCTCACATAACTGGGTTCATCAATCTGGCTGACACATATCTCCCATCCATTACGGTACCAGTAATCATATTACACAGCTCATACATTTCAGTATGGTAGAATGTATTGGCTGGTTTTTGGTTACTCCAGCAACCAATCACAGATGCCCATTTTCTATGACAGCGTCTGTGATTGGCTGTTGGGTCCCTCACCCATTGACTGACATCATTGTACTGAAAAATAAATAATTTAAAAATGTTTGCATAGTGCTTCTGTGGCACCCTTGCAGGGGATTGCCACTGGATCCACTGGTGCAAGGAGGGATTTACACCTTGGTGCACATAACACCTTCCACCCAGACCTGAAGGGGGAGCTCTACTGGCTGCCTTAAGCCAGTGTCCCTTTAACAGATCCAGGCCTGAGGGGAGGAGTCAGTTAGTCCCAGGAGTTAGTTCCAGTCAGGCAGTGGAGAGAGCTGGAGTGAGGAGCTGGTCGCTGGGAAGGATTCAGGCCCAGGACCAGGGAACACTGACCGCTGTGCTGCACCCTTGGGAAAGGGTCGGAGGCCAGTGGAGAGTAGGAGAATCAAGGAAGGGAACCAGTCAAGGTTTCCTTGTAGTACTCCCGTACACCAGAGTCCGACGCTGCCAGCATCTATTGTAACAGCAAAAGCCTGGAAGGTCCAGGAGGAGTTAACCCCTGAAGAAAAGCAAAGTAAGAGACACTTAAAACTGACCAGGTTCAAGACCAGGGGCCATAGGAGGAATAAGGACCCGCAGAAGGACCTCATTGTCAGTTTAGAGCTAAGCCCTGAGAGGGAGAAGGAGCGGTGGGTTCAGTCACAGGCAGGAGTTACCCCAAACCACAGAGCTCAGAGACAGAGGAGGCCTCACAACTTTCTAAGGTGGAAGTCCCAAGTTGCACCGGGGACCTGGTTACTTCTCTGGACTGTACCTGTTACCCAGTCACCATTAAAAGGTACCGAAACAAAGATGACTGTGTGTGTGTGCCTGCTTAACCGCCGCTATTCACCGCTTTGACTATACAGACGCAACTACAACTCCCCTCATTCATTCCTGCTGCCCTGAGGTAAAGCTCCACCTGTGCGGAGCTGTACCACACTCTGCTGCACCCACCATCACCTCAGCGGCCGGCTGCAGCGCTGGTATACCCGTTACCAAGAAGTACAGGTGGCGTCACGTTAACAATCCCCTTATTCCCCACCATTCCCCGTCATTGAGGGTCTAGGGCACGGGACCGGGGACCGACCAGCCGTGATTCCCCATCAAAGTCGGTCATCAGCCCCGGTACCCGAGTACCCCCTACCCTGTCGACCGCCTCACTACCTGGCTTCACGAACAGGATCCCGTGCCCTGTAAAACCGGGTACTGTGTGCGAAAAGTTGAACTTTATTAACTGTTTGTGAACAGTAAAACCGGGCCACCATTATAGAGTTGAACTGTGTTACAGCGCTTGCGGAAAAGAGCAGGAAGATAAGCACCACCCCTTCACTCTGCCGGAGATTAGTGAAATGTAGTGCCCAGTTCCGGAAAGACCCGAGGTGCTCAAGTCCCCCTGCAAGCCGACGACGATCGGAAAAGTTTGCTTTACCTCTCCGGCTGGCAGCGATTAACTAGGGGGGCCCCATCATAAGTGACTTGGACGACGCACAGGTCCCAGATAGAGGGGATGCCCGGAATGCAACACCTGGAGCAGCGGTCCAAATAATGCCAATAGCCTTGCCGTACATACCGGGTGCCAAATAGTTACGAACATATGAAGGCAAACCCGGTACCTTAGCAGCCTTTAAGCAAAACATGTGTGCAATGCTGGACATGTATACGATGACAGATAAGCAGCGAGCCACCGTTGTGGTCGAACAATTAACAGGCGCAGCGGAGTTGGAGGCTGAGTCCTGGAGTGATGCTTATAGGGACTCTGCTGCTAAAGTGTTTGATAAGCTCAAAATTGTCTTTGAAAAATGCACATAGTCTGAATTGAGGATGTTGTTCTACCACTGCAAGCAGAGACCGCAGGATACCATCAGAGACTTTGCCCTCCGTTTACAAGGGGCACTCCGGTCCTTAAAGCAGGTAGACCCGGCAAGTGTGCTGGAAGAGGATAACATGCTTGCAGAGCAGTTTACAGAGGGATTGAGGTCAGATTACCATCGCCAACAGGTACACATGTGGTTTTTGGATCATCCAACTGTGAATTTTAATGACTTAAAAGATCATGCTATAACAGTGTTACGGGATCCAGTGCCTGCAGAGCCTGCAATACAATCCTGGCAGGTTAACACCTCTCCCATAGACTTTAAACCCGTTTCTAAAGATCCTGCAAAAGTGGAAAGAAGCTGTAGCAAATAACTCAGATGATGACCTGCGCAACCAGGTGCTGCAGCTAACCAAAAATATAGACTATGTACTAAAGCTCTTGCAAGCCTTGCCTGGGGCACCACCACCAAGCCAAATCCAACTAGCTGATTGCCCTGAGGATGTCCCATGGATGAGGAGGAAGAACAAGTCGCCCGTGCAGGGGACCAATGCACCATTCCAACGTAGACCCATGTCGCCCGTGGAGGGGACCAACAAGTCGCCCGTTCAGGGGACCAAAGCACCATTCCAACACAGAGCCAGGGACTACACGGATTCTTCAGGACAACCCATCTGCCTGCAATGCAACAAACCAGGCCACTTTGCAAGAGGATAGTATATAATAGCCATGGCACACTTGTTATTTTGGACAATGATGATCAGGAGACGTCAACTCAGACTATCAAAGTTTTATTCAAAAATAAATGTAGCTCTGCCCTTGCCGGTTCGACCACACAGGTCTTCGCAGAGGATACAGGAGCTGTGGCAGTGTGTAAAAAAAAATAAAACAAAAACAACAGTCAGTTCTTGACACATAGTACTAGGAAGTCAAAAAACAATCCTAACATAAAGTGATTAATGAAAATACAATTTACTAGATGAAAGAAACATTCAGCTGCAGTTGTAATTATTGCATATCATAAAGTCGGGTATATACACCCGGGTGCATAGGCCCGTTACTATAACTTATTTACAGTGGTTAGTGACAAGTATACCGAGATATAGTGTTGTGTCAGTGTAGAAACAGAAAATAATCTTTTCTATTCGTGCCTATATGCCAAAAATGACAAAAGGGGGAAAAAAATCCCAGAAGCCAGACCAAATAGGGGATAAATAAGTGAAAGGTGAGATGGTATAGGGCTACTACCTGTGATTAGGAGAGGCATGGAATTTAGTGCAACCTCCTGTATTGTAGGAGTATACTGCACCTATAATCATTAGATAGCAGGTTATAGTATAAAATCACCAGTAAAGGGTTAAAGGAATCATGCAAAAGATAAATAGATGCTACCTATGTCAGTGGTGTGGAATAAAGTATCCATTTGTGGCCACTCATATCAGGCCAGAAATGGCCAATGATTTATGCTGTTAAGAGGAAAAAAGGAGATCAATCAATACTGGTAATCTAAGGAAACTTGTATCCTAATATACTGGTAGTGCCAATAGATACCTTTAGGGCTGATGGGCTATGAAAGGAGAATGGTATCTAAAAGTATAATGCAATTGGTTACTGGCAGATTCAGGCATTAACAAAGGGGTTAACAGTGTGCAGAGTGATGATACTATACCTCCGTGCGGCTGGGCGGCTGGTGCATGAGTGGCAGTGAGCACTGTGGAAGCGCGTCCTTATGACGCGGATAGGTGAGACTAAGCTGGCCTGCTTCCGGTAATTGGAACGTAGGTATCCGGCATCTGATGTGCAAGTCGCGCATGTGGCGTACAAGCCGCGCGTGTGCAATGCGGCGTATAAGCCGCACATGCGCATTGCGGCGATTAAGCCGTGAATGCGCAGTGGTATTACATGGTGAAACGCTGTAACAACAGCGTATAAGTGCATCTACTCAAAGGATACAGTGCTTAACCATGCACGAAGTCTGGTGCAGTGAGAGATAGAGTGCTCCATAGTGATAAGTCTGTCATGACATAGGATATTGAGGTATCTGTGGGAGAGAAGGGAGAAAATTAGCACATGAATATGAGAACCTATAAAAAGGAGACAATAGATTATCAATGCAATTTTTCAGAACACCAAGCCATATATTATGATAATAAGTCTGCTATAGTTATAACAACTAGGGGTCACAGTCTACAGTAGTGAATGCAGGAGGAGGTGGGTGGGACCCTCAGAATGAGAATAGGTGCTCAATATAATGAATCTATATAGCTATATGGCATATAGACACGAATAGAAAAGATTCTTTTCTGTTTCTACACTGACACAACACTATATCTCGGTATACTTGTCACTAACCACTGTAAATAATTTATAGTAACGGGCCTATGCACCCGGGTGTATATACCCGACTTTATGATATGCAATAATTAAAACTGCAGCTGAATGTTTCTTTCATCTAGTAAGCTGTATTTTCCTTAATCACTTTATGTTAGGATTGTTTTTTGACTTCCTAGTACTATGTGTCAAGAACTGACTGTTGTTTTTGTTTTATTTTGTACACACTGCCACAGCTCCTGTATCCTCTGCGAAGACCTGTGTGGTCGAACCGGCAAGGACAGAGCTACATTTATTTTTGAATAAAACTTTGATAGTCTGAGTTGACGTCTCCTGATCATCATTGTCCAAAATAACAAGTGTGCCAGGGCTATTATATACTATTGATACTGATTTTCCCTGGGCACCTTACCTACAGGGTTTAGAGCCAGACCTTTTAAATTTTACTTTGCAAGAGGATGTCCTTTAAACATGAGATTCCTGGGCCCGAGGGCCAGCCCCCATGAGTAGGACAACTGGGCCCATATGACTGGCGTAATCGGTACGTGGGAGGCCGTCCGTACCTCAACATTACGCTAGAAGGAATCCCCATGTCGGCCCTACTGAATACCGGGTCGCAGGTTACCACCATCCCACATATCCTTTACAAACAATTTTGGTCTGACACTGATCTTAGACCCTCGGACCCTAACTTTGTAATTCTTGCAGCTAATGGGCAACCACAGAATCAGGTGGGGTTCAGAGAAGTGACAATAAAGCTGGGGAGGGTAGAGTGCCGGGCGCTACCGCCTTTGGGACTGACTGTAATGTCATAAAGGTTCCGTTGGCAAATGTTAATACGGTTATATATGTTATCAGATGTAATACTGTGATTTATGTGGTTCTGATGTAAATTCTGTTTGGTATATTGGGTTCTGTGTATTACGATCTCTGTAAATATGTTGGGTTTTATGTATAATGATCCCTGTAAATATGTTGGGCTTTGTGTATAATAATCCCTGTAAATATGTTGGGCTTTGTGTGTAATGATCCCTGTAAATATATTCCATTGATCACAAATTATGTAACTAATGCTGGATGGGCATAGCCGCCATTAGAACAGACTAAAATGGCTATAATGTTCTGTTGGCATGCAAGATGTCCTGTGAACTGTACATTATGCTCAGTTTATGATGTATTTAATAAACTAGTGGACATTCTGTTACTGTTAAGCACGGCTGGTTGCATTTGTTCTCGTGCCAAGCGAGTCCTCCGGGTCCCCCAAGCAAGCGCTACCTCGCACCATATAGGGACATGGTCTGATCATGTCACATCTCCTGGACAAGGGAGGAAGTAAAAAAGTATACAGACATTAAAACACGGGATCACAAATAATTCTGTCTTTGAGATAATGCATTTTTTTAAAAAAATAACAAAATGTTTTACCTCACAAAAAAAATCAGTGATGATCCTGTGCTATACTGTATTTATACTCTTCTAATTTCTCCCCTGCCCAGGGAATGTGGTATGATCACACCATATTCCTGTATGGTCAGACATGGCAATTACACAGTACATAGCAGAAGCACATTTCTAAGATTATATCAGTGCAGGAAAAATTTTTTTTTAAATACATAACACGTAACTGCTTTCCAATCATGTGAAACACAACTTGGACTCCACTCTCCTCACCCTCTCTCACTTCTTGGAAGACACAGCTTGTGTTGACTCCTGCCACTCTCTGATTGGCGGTATGCCATTTCTTTGTCGTTTTGCATGGCCTCATTTATATGTTTATCATTGGGCATGTTTAAGGATGAATGATGGGGAATGGGGAATAGGGAAGCTCACCCCTCTTTCTGATCAGTGGATCCGGTCAGGTGCACAGCGGCGGCCGGCCACCGCCTAGAATCCAGACATATAAACAAAGAAGCTGGCACCTGTTTCCATATGATGAATTTTGCTTTATTTAGTAGAAATCACATTTAAAATAGAGGCATCTTTTCAGGCATCATGCCCCGTCAACGGGGATACATAAAGCAAAATTCATCATATTGAAACAGGTGCCAGCTTATTCGTTTATATGCCATATTTAAGGATACTTGTATGCCTTACAGTCTGTGAGCCCTTGTCGGCAGGGTCCTCTCTCCACCTGTACCTGTCTGTGCCTTGTGTTGTTCATAATTATTTGTATTTGTCTATGTATACCCCTTTCCCACTTGTAAGACGCCATGGAATAAATGGCGCTATACTAATAATACTTCCTGCTGGTCTGGCACCATACCCCCTTATAAAGGCAACACGCTGAAAAGCATGTTCAGATCTGGCGCCAGCGCTGCAGGAGGAGATGTCTACAGGTGTTTCTACTTTATTTCTTTATTTTCACCCACTTTTGGCTACAAGCCTGGTCACCCCTATTATTTACACCACAATGATGGCCGTATGACTTAGGCTGTGTTCACACGTTGCGTATTTGTGCATTTACGCAGCGCTTTTTGTGCTTGAATAGATGCAGTGAAACACAACGCTAGAAGCGCATCCCAGCAAAAGCTATGGCTTTTGCTGAAATGCATTCAGACACTGCGTATTTTGGCATCTTTTTGCGGACGTGCTTTCACTTCAAAGCATGTCCGCAAAAAGAATGACCATGTCAATTCTTTGCACTCTTTTCAGCGTGCTTTTCCCATAGGCCACATTATAAAATGGACTCGGGGAAAAGCACAGCGTGTAAGTGCAGTTGTGCTTTTTTGCACAAAACGCGCACAAAAACACGCAACCGCATAAATTCCCGACGAATACTCAGCGTGTGAACGTAGCCTTAAAGCGTCGGGAAAAGAGGATACTTCATCTGATCCGAACATTTAAATAGTTAGAAAAAAAAGTTTGTAGTGACCACACCATCGGAAAATCTCTGGGATTTCAGTTACTGGGGGTAGCTGAGACCCTGGAGATCACGAAATGAGACTTTTTTTTTTCGGCCCAGTCACATGATCGCTGGTATAACACCGTATATGTATGATCATGTGAAAAAAATTACATCGCCAGTAAAAAATTATTTCTCTGACACCATCAAACATGTCAGATGGAAGAGAAATGTCCTCCCTTGGTCCCTTGCAATCCTCTGGTATCACTAAAGTCCCCCCTCAGCTTACAAAATTGCGGAGACCAAAAACACCCACCTCCTGTTGATTTGCCAGATGGGAGAGAAATGTCCTTTCCTGCGCCTCACCCTTCGGTCTCCCCACCCCCTGTACCTCCATCCCTCTGATTCCGTCTGATCGATTCCCTAGTGGCTTTCCTCCTGAGCTTTTTTCAAGTAGATGGCAGGTGCCTGCAAAGAGCATCCTCTGTCAGGACAATGACATATAATAACCTCAGCAAGGAAATTATAGGTCAGGATCCTTGGGTCACACCGGGGTCAAGTGTGATCCTGTGGTAATATCAAGTGCCAGCTGTAGAGATTTCCATGGATCACACTGTCCCCGGTGTGACACGAGGGTCTTGACCTGCAGCGACCTCACTGAGCTCACTGCAGGTCAGTCTGCTTTCAGGGTGCCTGCTCTTACAGCATATAGGTTGAATGCCCTCACATGCTGTAAGGCTGAGAGTCGTCGAGGGACATCCCACTGAACTATTTTGGATTTTTTCTGGGGGGGCGGAGATTTCTTTCAAACAAATTGGGGAAGGAGGGTTTGTGCTGGGGAGTGTTTATTTATATACATTTTTTGTGTATATTTGGTTAGTAGTGTCGGATGTGACGACCATCCGCTATGAGGCTGAGCTGCTGGTAAGACCGCACCTGGAGAAACCCTGAGACCCTGTAACCCTATAGAGGGATCTGGAATTACAGCGGAGCCCAGGAGGTAGCTGCCTATGATGAGCAGCGGACTGGAGCAGGAGAGTCGCCAGGAAGGGAATATTAAATAGGACCCGAAAGTGTAGTCAGGAGTCAGGGTCAAAACCAGGAGGGCAGCTAAGGGACAAAATCGGTGGTCAGTAGAAGGGTCAATAACCCAGGCAAATGTCAGTCAAGAACCGGGAGGGCAGCAAAGGTACAAAATCAACAGGCTATAGAAGGGTAAAAAATCCAGGCAAAAGGTCAGAGTCAACATAAAACACACACTAGATTGCTGGGGAAACCAAGACTATATCTGACGGCCTGCAGGACAGGCTCCAAGGTATTTGAAGGGCATGGTTTCCTCTCATAGGCTGGAGTTCACAGCCTGATGGCCAGAAGGTGATGCATGACTGGTACCAACCACCCTACTTCTGCTAGAAGAGCGAAGCCTGTGCCTACCAGACGCCTCTGCAGGAACCTCTCTTCTGGTACCAGCACCACTCACAGGAGAAACACGTTGATGCCCAGGGGCAGAGGCAGGTGTCAAAGGAACAAGTCCATATGAAGACCAGGCCCTCCTATCACGGGCACCACCAGCCAAAGGAACCCGGTGCCTCCCAGTGGCCGGGTCAGGAACACCAGCCACCGAGCCCAACAGCGATGTTACATCGGATATCTGATTGATGCCTCGACATGAGTAACCTCAGGGCTTGATCCCAGCTGGCATCAACCTGAATTACCATTACCTCGACTGCAACCGCACCAGGGCAGTGGGAAGAGCTTGATATTTTTGAGCTGGAGATTGCCAAAAACCATGGTACTTTCCACTCTGAGATTACCAGACCCCAGCTGTCGGCTTTACCTTGACTGCTTTTCTAAAATGGGGGAGATCCTATCCCCTTTTCTTAAATTATTTATAATAAGTATTATGAAAAAATAGTGTGGGGTGACCTCTGTTTTGGATTATCAGCCAATGTAATGCTGCAATGGTCTGCAGGCTGCAGCCATAGGCTCGTGATCAAAAATAAGGGCAACCTGATGTAATCATTTAAAATTATTTATTTTTTTGGCTCAGTACAACACTAAACACCCTTTAGTGGCCACAGGAAAGGCACCAAAGAGTGCACGTTTACAATATGTAGGGGGGGTGACATTATATAGCTGTGTGACATGTATCTATCCATCTATCTAGCTATTCTAGCTTTTTAGAGGATGTAACAGATGATGTAAAAAAAAATTGTGTGTGTGATCCGTGTGCCACACCTTTTCTCATGCACATTGACTTGTATTGGCAAAATAGGCAGCCACTTGCACCATGCTGCAATTTGCCCCACATGCAGAATTTTGAGTAGAAAGAATTAGCAGATATGCTTTGACCTACTGGTGCGAGTGCAATGCAATGTTTTCTTACATTGCACTCGCAGATTTTATACTCAGATGTGAGTGAACCCTCAAGGATTTTATCTAGGGGTATAGTGAGTATTTTGAACCCTTATGTAAACTATTTCAGCCAAATTTGTGTTCCAAATTTCAAATAGCGCTCCTTCCCTTCTGATCCCTTCCGTTTGCTCAAGCAGAGGTTTATGACCATATGTGGGGCATCGTCGTGTTCAGAAGAAACTGCGTAAAAAACTTTGGCATTCATTTTTCATTCAATCCCTTGTAAAAGTGAATAAATTGAGGCTAAGCAACCTTTTTAAACTGTAAATGCATTTAGTTTTTCATTCCGCTTTGCATTCATTGCGGTAAAGCACCTGAAGAGTTAACAAACTTCTTCAATGTGGTTTTGAGCTGTCTGAGGGGTGCAGTTTTTAGAACGGTTGTTATTTTTTGGTATTTTCTGTAATGTAGGCCCCTCAGTCACTTCAAATGTAATGTGGTCCCTAAAAAAATGGCTTTGTAAATTTTGAGGTAAAAATGACAAATTGTTGATGAACTTTGAACAGCTTCTAAATTCCTAACAACTAAAAAAAATAGTTTCCAAAATTGTGCTGATGTAAAGTAGACATGTGAGAAATGTTGTTTATGAACTTTTTTGAGTGACATTACTCTCTGTCTGGTTTGATGGTATAAAAATTCAAAGTTTGAAAATTCAGAAATTTTCAACATTTTTGCCAAAATTCCATTTGTTTCACAAAAAATATTGTCCTAAATTTACCACTGTTATGAAGTCCAATATGTCATATAAAAAACATTCTCAGAATCACTTGGATTCATTGAAGTATTCCAGAGTTATAACCTCTGTGACACTGGACAGAGTTGTAAAATTTGGTCTGGTCATTAAGATGAAAATTTACTCCATCACTAAGGGGTTAATCATAATTGTAATTTGGCAATAGTGTGTATTTTATGCGTTGGTTATACCATAACCCTTTGGTAAATTATTAATTCTATATGGAACTGCTCATTGTGTTGAGATGAATGTAACTCTTGTTGGGAGATATATCTATATTCTAAAAGGTTTCTTGTTTGTACTACCATTAGATATGCTTCATGCATGATAATGATTTTCTCACAGAATGATTGCTCACATACTATATAGCCATCTGTTATCAATCTCTTCACTTAGTGACTTGACATTCTGATATATTTTTTGTCCCCTTCTGCTGATTCAAATTTTTTTTACTTTGCAATTTTTGAAATATATGCAATAAAGATTGATATTTGCAATCCTTTAGGGATTTTTTTGTGAATAGGTAATTCAGATTTCTCTTTATATACCGTATATACTCGTGTATAAGCCGACCCGTGTATAAGCCGACCCCCCTACTTTTGCCCCCAAAATCTGGGATAACCTATTGACTCGTGTATAAGCCGCAGGTGGACCCCAGCACAGGTATACAGCCCCCAGCAGTGTGGTATACAGGCCTCCCCCAGTGGTATACAGCAGCCCCAGCAGCCCCAGTGGTAGTATACAGCAGCCCCAGCAGCCCCAGTGGTAGTATACAGCAGCCCCAGCAGCCCCAGTGGTAGTATACAGCAGCCCCAGCAGCCCCAGTGGTAGTATACAGCAGCCCCAGTGTTAGTATACAGCAGCCCCAGCAGCCCCAGTGGTAGTATACAGCAGCCCCAGTGGTAGTATACAGCAGCCCCAGCAGCCCCAGTGGTAGTATACAGCAGCCCCAGTGGTAGTATACAGCAGCCCCAGTGGTAGTATACAGCAGCCCCAGTGGTAGTATACAGCAGCCCCAGTGGTAGTATACAGCAGCCCCAGTGGTAGTATACAGCACCCCCAGCAGCCCTAGTGGTAGTATACAGCAGCCCCAGTGGTAGTATACAGCAGCCCCAGCAGCCCCAGTGGTAGTATACAGCAGCCCCAGCAGCCCCAGTGGTAGTATACAGCAGCCCCAGCAGCCCCAATGGTAGTATACAGCAGCCCCAGTGGTAGTATACAGCAGCCCCAGAAGCCCCAGTGATAGTATACAGCAGCCCCAGTGGTAGTATACAGCAGCCGCAGCAGCCCCAGTGGTAGTATACAGCAGCCCCAGCAGCCCCAGTGGTAGTATACAGCAGCCCCAGCAGCCCCAGTGGTAGTATACAGCAGCCCAGTGGTAGTATACAGCAGCCCCAGTGGTAGTATACAGCAGCCCCAGTGGTAGTATACAGCAGCCCCAGTAGCCCCAGTGGTAGTATACAGCAGCCCCAGTGGTAGTATACAGCAGCCCCAGCAGCGCCAGTAGTAGTATACAGCAGCCCCAGCAGCCCCAGTGGTAGTATACAGCAGCCCCAGCAGCCCCAGTGGTAGTATACAGCAGCCCAGTGGTAGTATACAGCAGCCCCAGCAGCCCCAGTGGTAGTATACAGCAGCCCCAGCAGCCCCAGTGGTAGTATACAGCAGCCCCAGCAGCCCCAGTGGTAGTATACAGCAGCCCCAGCAGCCTCAGTAATCCAGGGCCCCCCCCTCGCGCTCCGGAAACCTGTAAAGTAAAATCTTTATACTTATCACTGTCCCCGCCGCTGCCGACATCACGATCCCCGGCTTCATCCGTCCGTCTTCTTCCTGCTTCCTGTTCGTCGCAGGCAATGACGTCATTGCCTGCGACGAACAGGAAGCCAGAAGAAGACGGATGGATGAAGCCGGGGATCGTGATGTCGGCAGCGGTGGGGACAGTGATAAGTATAAAGATTTTACTTTACAGGTTTCTGGAGCGCGAGGGGGGGGGGGCCCTGGATTACTGAGGCTGCTGGGGCTGCTGTATACGCAAGCCGTCACTGACTCACGTATAAGCCGAGGGGGTACTTTTCAGCCCAATTTTTGGGCTGAAAAACTCGGCTTATACGCAAGTATATACGGTAGGTCTTTTCTTACTTCCATTGTGCTGTGTGTATATATTATATCATATATACATTTGAAACAGACGTTTACATACACTATATAAAAACACACATATGGATGTTTTTCTTACTATCTGACATGAAATCAGAACAAACCTTTCCTGTTTTAGGTCAATTAGAATTACCATAATTATTTACCTACTGTATTTTTCGGACGATAAAACGCACCAGACTATAAAATGCACCCAGATTTTGGAAGAAGAAAATAGGGGGAAAAAAATTTAGCAAAACATGTGGTTATAATTAACTGTTATGGGGGGATGGGCTGATGACACTGTTATGGGGGAAATGTCCCCATCCTTGGCCCTGTACAGGTAATATATGTCCCCCATCCTGAATATAGCTTCCCATCATGATATATAGCCTCCCATCCTGGGATATTGCACCTCCCCCCCCATCTTGGGATATTGCACTCCCATCACTGTATATGCCCCACATCCCCCGTTGGGTGTTCTCACACCTGGTGCTTTGCCGCCTCCTTTTTGTATTTTCCGCCCTCTCTGCTGCCGTAATGCCCGGCTGGATCATTATATCCGGCCCGATGCATTGTGGGCCTAATCAATTGATCAGCCCAATGCATTGTGGGCCTAATCACGTGATCGGCCCGTCGTCAATATGCGCATTGCGCATGCATTGGAGCCGGGCCGATCATATGATTAGGCCCACAATCCACCCGACCGGATATGACGTTCAGACCGGGCATTAGAGCAGCAGAGAGGGTGGGAAATACAAAAAGGAGGTGGCAAAGCACCAGGAGCGAGGATGCTCAGCGGGGCATTCTAGGACACAGCGAGGAGGGGAGCATGGAGCCCGAAGCACATCTGTCCAGTCTCCTAGATGTAGACTGTATGTAAGTTATAAGTCATTTTTCATAATCGTTATAGGGCCCCTTAAGGTCAGACAGGGATGGTTAAGGAACAGCTACCAAGGTGCAGGGACAGGTAGTGATAGGAGAGAGTGGTATAGCGACCTGACAGGTTCCCTTTAAGGATAACAAAGTCCAAAGTCAATGTTTTGGAGTGGCCATCACAAAGCCCTTATCTCAAACCTATTAAAAATGTATGGGCAAAGCTGAAAAGGCAGTTGTGAACACAGCGACCTACAAATATGGCTCAGTTACACCAGTTCTGTCAAGAGGAATGGGCCCAAATTCCTACTAAGGCTGCTTTCACATAACGATTTTTTCAGTTCCGATGCTGTCCGATAAAAATCGGACAGCATCGGACCGATTTTCGGACCCCATGCAGGCCTATGGGCATCGGACCGAATCGGATGTGCACTAAATGCCATCCGATTTGGTCCGATCCGAATCTGTCCGATTTTTTTATCGGTGCAAAAATCGGAGCTTGCTCCGATTTTTGCACCGAAAATAAAATCTGACAGATTCGGATCGGACCAGATCGGATGGCATTTAGTGCACATCCGATCCGACCCGATCAATTTAGCATGGGGCCCTATGGAGCAGGGTCCGAGAAAACATGTGATGTCTCCTCGGACCGATTTTAGTGTACTGAGCATGCTCAGTACACTAAAATAGCTCCTAAAAGTAAATTAAGGGGTTAATAAAAAAAAACAAAACTATGCTCACCTGTCCACGAGGCCCACGTCGTCTCCCGGCGTCTCCGGTGTCTCCAGGTATCTTGCCGTCTGTGCTGATAAGACCTGCCGTGATGTCACAATCACATGACTGCCAGGAACCAATAGCAGGCAGTCATGTGATTGTGACATCACGAGAGGTCCTGGCAGCACTGAGACAGAACAGCAAGGCACCGGAGACGCGCGGGACCGTGCAGGAGTCGTGGACAGGTGAGAAAGGAGAGAAGGAGAGGGGAGGACAAGAGGAGGAGGACAAGAGGAGGAGGACAAGAGGAGGAGGACAAGAGGAGAGGAGGAGGACGCATAGGAGGACCGGGGGCCAAGAGGGGAGACACAGGGGATGAGAGGACCGGGGGCCAAGAGGTGAGACACAGCACCGGGGGCCAAGAGGGGAGACACAGGACCGGGGGCCAAGAGGGGAGACACAGGACCGGGGGCCAAGAGGGGAGACACAGGACCGGGGGCCAAGAGGGGAGACACAGGGGATGAGAGGACCGGGGGCCAAGAGGGGAGGACCGGGGGCCAAGAGGGGAGGACCGGGGGCCAAGAGGGGAGACACAGGGGATAAAGAAGAGGACCGGGGGAGAGACTGACAGCTCTCAGGGAGCGATCTGACAGGAGGGCGGGCATCCTATTTTCTGTCGGAATCGGATGCCTATTTGGCACCCGATTCCAGGCATTAGAAGAATCCGATGCTGTCCGATTTATATCGGACAGCATCGGATTTTACAAAAATCGTAGTGTGAAAGTAGCCTAACTATTGTGAGAAGCTTGTGGAAGGACATCCAAAATGTTTGACCCAAGTCATGTAGTGTAAGGCAATGGTACCAAATACTAATGAAATGTATGTAAACTTGTAACTTTGCAGAAAGTAATAAAATGCCTTAAAACATTCTCCCCTTCTCATTATTCTGGCATTTGGCAAATATTAATAATTGTGGTAATCCTATATGAACTAATGCGGAAAAGGTTTTTCTGATATCATGTCAGAAATTGAGAAAAACATGCATATGTGTCTTTTTATTTAAGTGTATGTAAACATCTTGTTTCAACTGTAGGTTAAATATTATTTATTATAACCTATTATAATTTATATGATACTGCACCAATTTTGGCTCACAATTGGTTTACATTGTAGTGCCCAGTACATTGTACTGCCTGCACCTCATGCCCAGCTTGAGCTTCTGGAGACCTGTCCCCTGTAAATATTTTAACTTCTGCTTTTCTGCTTACAATTTTTTCAGACAATTACCTAGATTCACGTTTAGTTTTGCCACTATTAATGATATAGTTGAATGGGTTGAAAATTGACACATTCTAGAAGATTCATTGTAGACTTTCCTATATGAATTTTATACATTGTTCTGTGCTAAATAACATATACCGTAAATCTTCTTTTATATGTTGTATAGGTGTTATGGATTTAAAACTGCCATAGAACTATACAGGTAATGGGTCAGAGTTCTGTGCTCTCATGGTCTGAGATTACTGATGATGGGCCCTTTCCGATATCAATTGGTGGTAGTGTTGAAGGGGGAGCAGGATTTGATATCTTCTTTTTTGACCAAAGTATCCAATCTTTATTGAAATAGACACAAAGCACCTTCAAATACGCATCACAAATGAACCGTGCAGACAGGGATATTTTTGGTGCGTTTTACTGACAATAGGTGCAGATTTTGGAAGTTCAAAATTTGCACCACAAATTCAATGTGTGAACAGGCCCTAAAGCTTCTCACTGAGGCTGGTGAGATCCAGCGTTCTGGTCAGCTTCAGAGCAGTGAGAGCCAGCTGTAGAGCATAAAGCTTAATCTTGCCGTGCAGTCCTTACCTAAGTAAGGCTAGCTTCACACTACGATTTTCTGCTGTTAGATTCTGTCCGATGCTTTGCAGGATGCACCGGACAGAACCTTACAGCCTCAGACAAAACAGAACTGGAGGGCAAATATGCCCTCCAATCCTGTTGTCTGCCGAAATCCTCCCTGTGCGCTGTTGCCGCTGTCCAAGTGCTGAAATATCAGCACAGTGGCTGCTGGGAGCTGGCCGCGGTGCTGATATTTCAGCCGGGGAGCTCTCCAGGTGCTGAAATTCAGCACCACTCTTTCAGCACCCGGCATCCAGGAACCGGTCTGATTTTTTTTGTAGGATTCGGCATGATCCGGAGCCCATCGACTCCTATGCTATGGGCGCCAGATCCGGAATGATCCGGTTTTGTGCTATTTTTGCCCCGGACACAAAAAATGCTGCAAGCTCCATTTTTGTGTCCAGGGCAAAAAACAAAAACAGCCAGATCCTGCTGGACAGACACAAAACCGGATGGCATATAACTGCCATCTGGCCCCATTCAGCCCCATAGGGATACAATACGGGCAAAAACGGAACGGTTCACACCGGACAGCCCTGGGTCCCACAAATCGTGGTGTGAAGCTGGCCTAATCTGTCAGGCTGGGACTGCAGTGGTGGCCAATAAACTGGGCAATGAGTTGTACATTAACCCTTCCCGACCTATGACGTTGTACAACGTCATGGGCTGATAAGGGGTGTTTGATATGAGCTCCGGCGCAGAGCACACATCAAACAGCCGACATCTCAGCTGATGTGATCAGCTGAGATGTCGGGCTAACAGCTCCGATCGGATATGGCATCCAATCGGCGCTGTTAACCCCTTGGATCCCGCTGTCAGTCACTGACAGCGGGATCCAAGGTGGCCGCGGCAGGGAATGCGCTGTTCCCCGCCTGCTCCTGAGATCCCGCAATAGTATTGCGGGATCTCTGGCACTCACATGACAGCCCGGGGTCCTGGCTAGACCCCAGATGCTGTCAGAGCGCAGTTTCCAACCACAGCAGGTCCGCGATTCTGGGAGATACAGATGAGCTGCAGCTCATCTGTATCTCCCAGAAGCAATCGGACTGTGCAGCAAGGTGCCTCTTAAAGAGGCAGTGTAAAAATAAGAATGAATAATGTTTTTAAAAACCTGTAAAAGAAATATATATATATATAAAAGTTCAAATCACCCCGCTTTACCCCCAATCACAATTAAAGTATAAAAAAAAATAATACACGTATCGCCGCGTTCAGAATCACCCGATTTATCATCGTATTAAATCCGTTAATGAGAGCCATAAACTCTGTAACGGAAAAAATGGTCCAAACGCCAAAATTCCGTTTTTTTTGGCAGACGCGACATTGGCGATGAAAACTGCGGATCCCCCCAAAAATTATATCATTAGAAACGTTAGCTCAAGACGCAAAAAATAAGCTGTCACACAGCCCCAGATCCTGAAAAATGAGAATGCTACGGGTCGCAGAACATGGCGCAAAAAGTCAGTTTTTGTTTTTTTTCTGAATTATTTTCACCACCTAGATACCAGTAAAGGTATACATGTTGGGTGTCTATGAACTTGTACCGACCTGAGGCATCACCCCATCACGTCGGTTTTACCATATAGTGAACGTGGCGACTAAAATACCCAAAAAACAAACATGTCATTGCACTTTTTTTGCAATTTCACTGCATTTAGATTTTTTTGCAATTTCCCTGTACACTATATGGTAAAATAAATTATTGCATATGAAAGTACAACTCGTCCCGCAAAAAAACAAGCCGTCATATGTCTATATTGACGGAAAAATAAAAAGGTTATGGCTCTTGGAAGCAGGGGAGCAAAAAAACGAAAATGAAAAATTCCCGGGTCAAGAAGGGGTTAAAATTAAGAATCAATCCATTCTTGAGAACGGAGAGGATTTTTAATAATGGGTAAATTGCGAACTTTCATGATTTCACAAGCACATTTAAATGTTACTTTTATGAGTTTATACAACCCCTTTAATTCTTCTCCATAGCCTCCAAATTTTTGTTGTTTCAAAAATTATTAGAAAAAACTTCCAGGCATGTTTTCTTGCCCGAAATGGAAACACTTTATTTTGTGAATGCAGCCTGGTATGTGGTTGTTGGGATATTCCTATAGTAGGCTCCATAGCAATGATAAGGACATTTTATGTATTTGTACTGTTTATTACATAACCTGATCTATTCCCTTGTTGTCTGTATGAAATAATGAATGCTCTAGCAGACATGTACACTGCACATCTCCAATGACTATTACCTTTAGAGCAAACGTTCACATTCTGCAGAATGTGACTATTAATATGCCCTTCAATATTCTATATAGGGTCTCATGTACATGGTACAAAGGTTGTATGGCAGTGTGCAGTACAGCTGCATGCTTCTGGTGCAGTGCTTTATAGGGTCTATATATGCAGATGTCTTCACTTGCAACAGTGTTTTTAGGGGAACATACCTCAGTACATATAGAGTTCTTAACATGTTGCACATTTTTGTTTGTGGAGGAGATGCAGACTATATATCCATTGCATAGTTAGGTACAGTAGGGATTCCAGCTTACTCTATGGCAGTGATGGCGAACCTTTACGAGCCCGAGTGCCCAATCTCCAACCCAAAACCTAATTTTTAGTAGCGAAGTGCCGATAGGGAAATTTACCCTAAAAGACAGAAGTGGGTGTCACAAGAGCTGTACAGGGGGGAGAGCCAGCAGCTGACAACTCTCTTGCCTGTACAGTGCTTGTAATCTTGACACCCTGATGAAAAGTTCTATTATTTTAACAATGAACTGATTTTAAACTTACCTTTGCAGTGTTCTCTTCTCTTCAGCAGTGGTCATCCAGCTCATGTGAACTTACTTCACATTGAAGCTGAGCCGCTCCCACTGCCCTTTCCAGACACAGCAGGTGACTTGATCTGTATGAAGAAAAAAAATAGAAGAATATTAGAGAGAGAGATTTTCCACACTGTAATCCTGGTCCCTATCTTGTACCATTGTCTCCATCCTGACCCCTCTTCTTTTAGTTATGTGCTCTATCCTGTCGCTCTTCGTAGCTATGTGCTCCATCCTGACCCTCTCCTTGTATCTATCTGCTCCATCCTGACCCTGTCCTTGTAGCTATGTGCACCATCCTGACCATCTCCTTGTAGCTATGTGTTCCATCCTGATGCTCTCCTCGTATTTATGTGCTCCCTCCTGACCCTCTTTTTGTATCTACGTGCTCCATCCTGACCCTCTCCTTGTAGTAATGTCTCCATCCTGACCATCTCCTTGTAGTTATATGCTCCATCCTTACCCTCTCCTCGTAGTTATGTGCTCCATCCTAACCCTCTTTTTGTATCTATGTGCTCCATTCTGTCCCTCTCCTTGTAGCTATGTGCTCAATCCTGACCTTTTCCTTGTAGTTATTTGCTCTATCCTTACTCTCTCCTGGCAGAAATGTCTTTATTCTGCCCCCTTTAATGTAGCAATATCCCCGTTCTTGTCCTCTTGTAGTAATGCCCCATCCTTGTCCACATTCAGTAGTGGCCCATAATGCCCCCTCCTTGTAGTAATGCCCCATCATGCCCCCTCCTTGCAGAAATGCCCCATAATGCCCCCTCTTTTAGTAATGCCCCATCATGCCCCTTTTGTAATAAATGCCCCATCATGCCCCCTCCTTGTAATAAATGCCCCATCATGCCTCCTCCTTGTAATAAATGCCCCATCATGCCTCCTCCTTGTAATAAATGCCCCATCATGCCTCCTCCTTGCAATAAATGCCACATCTTGCCTCCTCCTCGCAATAAATGCCACATCATGCCTCCTCCTTGCAATAAATGTCCCATCATGCCCTCTCCTTTTAATGCCACTCCTTGTAGTAACTGCCCCTTCCTTGAAATGCCGCCTCCTTGAAATGTACCCTCCTTGTAATACCCCCATCCTTGTAATGTCCCCCTGTAATGCCCCCATCATTTTAGTAAATGCCCCCTCCTTGTAATGTCCCCATCCTTGTAGTAAATGTCCCCATCCTTGTAGTAAATACCCCATCCTTTAAATGCCCCCTCCTTGTAATGCCCCCATCCTTGTAATGGCCCCCTCCTTGTAATGCCCCCAGCCTTGTAATGTCCTCTCCTCGTAATGGCCCCCTCCTTGTAATGCCCCTATCCTTGTAATGCCCTCTATTGTAATGCCCCTATCCTTGTAATGCCCCCATCCTTGTAATGCCCCCATCATTGTAATGGCCCCCTCCTTGTAATGCCCCCTCCTTGAAATGCCCCCATCCTTGTAGCAAATGCCCCCCTCCTTGTAGTAAGTGCCCCATCCTTGTGGTAATGGCCCCCTCATTGTAATACCCCCTCCTTGAAATGCCCCCATCCTTGTAGCAAATGCCCCCCTCCTTGTAGTAAGTGCCTCATCCTTGTGGTAACGGCCCCCTCCTTGTAATGGCCCCCTCATTGTAATGGCCCCCTCCTTGTAATGGCCCCCTCCTTGTAATGGCCCCCTCCTTGTAATGCCCCCCTCCTTGTAATGCCCCCCTCCTTGTAATGCCCCCAGCCTTGTAATGCCCTCTCCTTGTAATGGCCCCCTTCTTGTAATGCCCCCTCCTTGTAATGCCCCCATCCTTGTAATGCCCCCATCCTTGTAATGCCCCCATCATTGTAATGGCCCCCTCCTTGTAATGCCCCCATCCTTGTAATGCCCCCTCCTTGAAATGCCCCCATCCTTGTAGCAAATGCCCCCCTCCTTGTAGTAAGTGCCTCATCCTTGTGGTAACGGCCCCCTCCTTGTAATGGCCCCCTCCTTGTAATGGCCCCCTCCTTGTAATGGCCCCTTTATTGTAATGCCCCCTCCTAATTTTATAGTTGTAGTTATAGCTTTAAAAAAAAAAAAACTCATACTCACCTTCCTAGTCCTGTTTCCAGTGCCGGTTCTCGCTCCTCTTAGCTGCGTCTGTTCTTCTCGTGATGAGCGCGGTCACGTGACGCTGAGCGAGTCACATGACCGCGGTCACATGATGCTGGGCGGGCGGGGCTAAGAGACAGTGTCAGAGCGAGGAGAAATGTCTCCTCCGCCCTGACACATCTTTGAACTGCTGGCGCGATTTCGCCAGCAGTTCAAAGCGGCGAGGCCGCGTGCCACCAGAGAGGGCGCTGCGTGCCCTCTGTGGCACGCGTGCCATAGGTTCGCCATCACTGCTCTATGGGATGACATTTTATGGCACTGAACAAAACAGAGCTGTTTTACTGATGTGTATATGATTATAGTTGATGATTAACCCGCGAAATGGGAGTAGCATATATGAGCCTTGTCCTGTCTGTTCCATCAATAAGGTCCAGTGGACCATCATACAGCATCCAGTTACCTGTCACTGAGAGTGCCGGTAATTCTCAGTCTAGTATTTCTACACAACGCTATACATCAATGATACTAACTTGTTACTTGAGAAATGTTTTAATTGTTAGTATTTCTGTAATCTTTCTCTGGTTTAATGAAACATTTTAATAGTGACAGTCTGCATATTTTTGTTGATGTACTTCTCTGTGGTTTACAACATTGTGTTCTTCTCCTACAGGTCATCCATCATGTCTAAAGTTCTGCCCGGAGCTCACAACCAATGTCAAAGCTTTGAGGTGGCAGTGCATTGAATGCAAAACCTGCAGTGCCTGTAGGATTCAGGGGAAAAATGCTGTGAGTCTATTCCCCTGTGTTATAACATAATTACATATTCTAATGTTTTGTGACAACTTATGGGCAAATTGGCTCATTTAATTGACATTGTACAGGATAGATGGTTGGCACACCATGTACCATGCCAACACAGCAGGTTAGGTTAAAGCTATTCTATATTTTAAAAAAGTCACAATTGATGATCTAGCCAAACATATCTGGAATCATTAAACTGAGAACACAAAGTGGTTGAATAAAAAATTAACAACAAACAAAACAAACCAGGTGAACACATATAAAATAGACTTAAGAAAGGCGCAAATAGAATAAAGAATTGGTCTGGAACACACAAAACTAGGCAAAAAACAAGGCAATAATGAATCGGGGGCTAGCGTTCTAAACATGTTATTGCACAATAGCTGTCCAAACTGTATTGCCAAGCACCATAAAACAACACAGTTTATGCCATTCTTCATAGTGGTAATGACTCCCATATAGGCCAGCCATGTTTATTCTTCAGGATGGAAGCAGTTTTGGCTCTCTTTTTTCTATTGCCCAATGAGGCCCTTTAGCCAGTCAACAGCCTGGTCAATGAATGGATGGGGAGTGAATCCTTTTCTTTTCATTCCACCTTTACCTTTGTTCTGTGTTTGACACTTTCTGCACCTTATCAAATCAAGGGCATGATACTTAGATCTAATTCTCTGGCCCAGATGTCACCTCTCTGCTATCCGAAATCCTGGAGCGTCTGTCAGCCATATCCTCCTTCTCCTCCTCTCGTTTCCTAAAACTCAATGTAGAGAAAACCGAACTCATCATCTTTCCTCCATCTCATGTATCTTCCCTACCTGATCTATCTATTACAGTAAATGGCATCACGCGCTCTCCCGGACCTGAAATCCACTGCCTTGGAGTAACTCTCGACTCTGCCTGCCCTTCAAACCAAACATCCATACGCTCGCCACCTCCTGTCGCCTCCAGCTCAAAAATATTTCCAAAATTCATCCTTTCATCATCCCTCAATTTACTAAAACACTTGTACGTGCCCTCATCATCTCCTGCCTTGACTACTGCAACATCCTCCTCTGTGGCCTCCCTGCTAATACTCTTGCACCTCTCCAGTCTGTCCTCAACTCTGCTGCCCGACTGATCCAACTCTCTCCTCGCTACTTCCCTGTTTCTCCCATTTGCAAATACCTCCACTGGCTCCCAGTCCCCAAACAAATCCCTTTCAAACTCCTAACACTGACCTACAAAGCCATCCATAACCTTTCCCTTCCTTATATCTCTGAACTAATCTCCCAATATCTTCCCTCACGGAGTGTTCGATCCTCCCAAGACCTCCTCCTCTCTTCTACACTTATTTGTTCCTCACCCTATCGCCTCCAAGATTTCTCCCATATATGCCCCATTCTCTGGAGTTCACGCCACAACACGTCTGATTATCCACCACCCTCTGATCTTTCAGACGGAACCTGAAAACCCATCTCTTCAAAAAAAGCTTACAGCCTACAATGACCATTCTGCCACCTCACCATCACCAGAGCTTCCACCTCACCATCATCAGGAGCTGCCACCTCACCATCACCAGAGCTTCCACCTCACCATCATCGTGAGCTGCCCCCTCACCATCATCAGAGCTTCTGCACCCCCAACCTTCTGTCTCCTCCCCATTAACCTGTAAAATCTAAACCCGCAAGACCCGCAACGGCAGGGTTGTCTCCCATCTATACCAGTTTGTCATTGTTAGTTTGTTTACTGTAAACTATATCTATAATTTTGTATGTAACCCCTTCTCATGTACAGCACCAAGAAATTAATGGTGCTATATAAATAAATAATGATAATAATAACTTATAATGATTGAAGAGTAGCCTAAAATGTGCCCCACTTGAAAATATTTGCAAGCACATTTATACCATACAGTAAGAAGACTATTAGGTAGCATCAACTTAGATTAGAGTCTCAAAAGATACACAAAATGTATTAAATTGCGCAAAGCACTCTGGATTACAGCAACCAAACCAGGGAATATCGTTACATCTACAATGTGATTAAAAAGGTTTTAGTAAGGCATGGTTAAAAACAGTGGAACCACAAGAATGGAAACGTTCCTGACACGTTTCAGGTGCAAGGTGTTCCCCTAGACATAGAATACAGCTGACACTCCTGGATAAGTGTATATACATATATAATCAATTAGGTTAACAAGATAATTGAGAACAACTTGTTTCATGCACAAAAAGAGATGAGTATATGAGACAAATGCACCTTATTTATACAAGAATCATAAAACATTCATAAATATAATATAAATCATTTCTGTAACTTATACCAAGGGAATGCTTTATTTAAAATGTTAAAATCTATGAAGCCCCCTAGTTGTTCTATATTGTGCATAATTGCAAACATTTCAGCGATTGCCAGCACATCTGTAAAAACCTGACACAGTAAGCCAATTATGTGGAGTTTATTTGCTGGAATATAATTTTGGTGAAAGAGAATTCCTTTGAATATTGATTACATTTGGCTACACATCTGCCACTGTCAGTAATAATTTTACGAGGTCTTTGTACACTATAGGTAATTACTTTAATATGATGTTTTTTGCGTTGTTGAAATGGGCACTATACAGAGTGGAGAAAATAAGTGGTTGATTTTTATTAGTAGATTTGTATAAGGTATCAAGTCTAGACCAATATCGAACCTGATTGTAAGTGTGGCTAAGTGCATTTACATTATATCCCGTCGCCAGATCAGAATATCCCACACACTACACTGATTAGGGGCAGTTACCCCGAAATGCAGCGTCTGTAGTTTGGGGTTCTGATCTGGCATAAATCCCCTAGTCATATTAAAAAGCTTGTTGGAAAACAATTATGACTTTGAGGAGCTACCTAAAGGTGGCACTGGAGTTCTTCCACTTCCTTACTGAAGTGCAAATTTGCATTATATCCCTAGAAGAGCTTTCTGTCTGTGATTATTTTACTTTTTGTTTCAAACGGAGAATTCTTGGAACACATTATCCTAGCAAGGAAAAATTCTCCATAAGGTATGGAGTCAATAGAGTGGCAAAGGTAATGATTACTAGATAATAGAATGATATTGACATCAATTTCTTTACGATGGAGAAAAGTATCTACAATTTCTGTGACTGCACTACCAGTGAGGCAAATATCCAAGAATGGTACTTCATTACCAGTGTTAATGTCTCCTCAACCAGGAGGATATTACCTTGACCTGTCTGCAGCCAAATTACTGTAGATATTTTATGTATGCACGCATGCAGTAAGAATAAACAGACTTGATGCCAGTTCAAGTGCTAGAAAGTTCTGATCTTTTTTTTTTTTTTTTTTTAAACATCATGTTTATTGGAAAGTTTAACTTTTGAAAGTGACAGAAAGGAAAATAATCATGAATACAATGCAATATCACTATACAGGTTTATGACATTATACAAGAGAACATAGAATATCCCGTCATGAAAGTTACACTAATGTATATAACGATAAGACAAAATACCCCTAGGACTTAAGATGCAGTCAAGACATATTAACAGATATCGAAGACAAATATTTAATTAGGTAAATCCATGTCTTGAATTCCCAATGTACAAATTCCCCGTATTGGCGTTCTCCGAGCTAATTAATGGATATTCTCCGCTCCTTGGTCCCCTGCTATGCAACTTATCCCTCTCCCAGTTTCCCCAATGAGCCCTCCAAGTTTTTCAGTAGGTACCACGAGGTGTCTTTGAGAGGTTTCATGATGTTGTGAATCGCTTCCTTAGATTCTTTAGACTCTATGTAATTTCTCCATTTATTCATAAATGACCCCATTAGCACTTCTTTGTCACGTAACACCTCCCTTCTATCAATCTCCATCACTTTGTCAAGTCCTATCTCTATATCATGTTGTCTCGGAAGGTCGGGGCGCAACCAGTATGCAAGCAACATTCTTTTAGCTAACAGTATTAAGACATGTGTAAACCTCTGTGACATTTTGTTAATTTCCGATACCGTTATGTCCTGGAATATCCACTTCGTGGGTTCCATTTCACAACGGCATCCACAGTATTTGTATAACAAATCATTTATCGTAGTCCAAAACAGTTGGACTTTGGGACACGTCCAAAGGCCATGGATCATGTCAGTATTTCCTTGTTGACATTTAGGACAACATATCATTCGATCAGGGTTATTTACAGTTCGAGGAAAATTAAAACCGTAAACCATCCCGTGTATAATGCGAAAGTGAGAGTCCCTCCATCGTTCATTAAGAATATACCTCCTCACCTTAAGCCATCCCGCCAGAATACTTTCCGTCACTGTATCATCGACTAAAAATTTCCTCCACTTTGAAAACAGTCGTGAAGACCCATTCGGTGTTAGTATTCCCCTGATCTCTCGGTATATGGAAGATATGCTAAGCTGAGAAGATTCCAGGTTAATCAACTTGTCACATATATTAAAGGACGTTTCCATGGACACGTCCCTGAGATTAGACATAACATGTTGTTTCAATTGCATACACTGCAATCCCTGCGTCTCTCTTAAACCATATTTTCTCATAATTTCTACACCTGTCATCCAGCGTCCATCCGTCTCATGTAATAAGTCTCCCATCTTCCGCACACCCTTACCTCTCCATTCCTCAAACAACGCATTCTCCCTCCCCATTGCAAAGTCAGGGAAGGCCCAAGGATTGAGGTGCTTAGAAACTCTCCAAGACAGCCCACACTTCTTCCTCACTGCCTTCCAGGTTGCTATCGTATCTCTGCATATTGTAGCCCCTTTAATCTGCTTCGGAATGTGCACTAGGGAAGAGTGTAGTAAAGAGCAACGATCCCACGGGGCACAAAACTCCTCTTCAGATTGTCCTGCCGAATATCTGTTAGCCTTCGTGACCCATTCAATAACGTGCCTCAGTAAGCATGCCAAGTTATAACCACGTATATCTGGTAAATTTGCACCCCCTTCATTCCTAGGCAACATAAGAGTTCCCAAGCGTAGCCTGGGTCTGCGTCCCCTCCATATAAAATCGGAGAATGCTTTGTTGATCCTTTTAATATCAACGTGCCTTAACAATAGAGGTAATGTCTGCATAGGATAGAGGAGACGGGCAAAACTAATCATTTTTATCAAATGACATCTGCCCAGTAGTGATATTGGAAGATTTGCCCACCTCTTAAGTTCTTGGTCAATTTTGTTAAATAAAGGGGGATAGTTTAGCTTGTACACCTCTTTCGTAGTTCTACCTAGTTGGATCCCAAGGTATTTAATATGTGAACGGGCCAGAGTTATTCCCAATTGTTGTGCTAGTCGTTGCAAAGAGCTCCCTCCCCTAATACTCAATATCTCACATTTTCTTCTATTAAGGGAAAAACCGGTAAAAGTGCCAAAAGCCTCTATGTCCTTCATCAACAAAGGCAGGTCTCGCCCCGGGTCATTCATAAAAAGTACGACATCATCAGCAAATAAAGCAGATTTTATCTCACAGTGACCTACTGGGATACCGGAAAAAGAGCTGATATTATTAATGAATCTCGCCAGAGGTTCTAAAGCCAAATTGAATAACAGGGGAGATAATGGACACCCCTGCCTTGTCCCTTTTTTCAGTGGGAATTTTGGGGATAAGAATCCCGGTGTGCTCACTCTTGCCGTCGGATTAGAGTATAAGTTATCCAAAAAACAACGAAATCTACCCTTAATGCCTATACAATTTAGTACTAGACCCAGCCATGGCCACCTCACATTATCAAACGCCTTTTCCGCATCTAAGGCGACCACGGCTGGGTCATTTCCACCCCACTTCTCACTATTTCGTACCACATCTAACACCAAGAGTGCTTTACGGATATTGGAAACTGCCGAACGACCTTTAATGAAACCAGACTGATGATGTTCAATGAGATCTGGTAGAATTCGGGCCAGCCTGTCCGCCATTATTTTTGATAAAATTTTAAGGTCAACATTCACTAAAGATATGGGCCTATAGTTTGCCGGGTCCTCTCTATCCCTATCACCTTTAGGTAGCAGCTTGATGTATGCAACATTGGCTTCGTCCGGAATGGGTTCACCTTCCAGGTATTCGTTGAACAATCCCGTCAGAGTCGGTGTTACTTCTTCCCTTAGTATTTTGTAGAATTCTCCCGTGAACCCATCCGGCCCCGGAGCTTTACCACATCCTAAATTTCTAATGGCAAGATCCACTTCCGACTCCAAAATTTTTTGGTTCAGGAATTCTAAGTCTATGTCCGAGATTGTACTTAAATGTACCTTACGTAACCAGTCTTCTCCCCCTATAACCGGAGTTTCCTTGTCATCATATAGTTTGCGGTAAAAGTCTCCTAATATAGTATTTATGTCTCTAGGATTGGTCGTTATCCCTCCCTCCTTTTGGCGTAGCGCCATTATTGGATTGGGAAGTCGTCTACCCTTAGCTAGATTGGCCAATAGTTTTCCCGCCTTATCACCGTATCTATTTAAGTCCACTTCTAACTGATTATGCGTCATAATCTCCCTCATTTCTGCCCATCTGTCGTACTCTTGTTTGGCATCCAGCCATGTTTGTCGGTCTGTTGGGTCCTGCGTTAGACGATATGTCCTATAAGCGTCAGTTACTTTCACACTAGCTGTGGTGTATTGTTCCGTCATTTTCTTTTTTTGAGTTAGGGTATGAGCTATGATGTGGCCTCTGACTACCGCCTTCCCTGTTGCCCAATAAAGCCTGAGATCTGTCTTATGGATTTCGTTGTCTCTGGAAAACCCAAGCCACCACTCCTTCAATCTGGTTTTAAAGTCTCCCATTTTTGATAAATGTGCTGGGAATCGCCATATGATATCGGAGCCTTTGGGTTGGGTCTCAAGAATATCTAGGGATACTGGACTGTGGTCTGAAATTACCATTGTTTCGATCTCAACTGACTCAATCATACGCATCAATTTAGTACTTATCAGAAAAAAGTCAATCCGCGACCAAGAGGAGTGGGGGCAAGAAAAGTGTGAAAATTCTAATTCTTGGGGATGTAATGTCCGCCATATATCAATTAATCCTATTTGACCCATCACATCCGCCAACTGTCCCCCTCGTTTGTTGGAATCTGTTCTTACTGACATACTCGCGTCTTCTTTAGTAATCCTCTGTCTGTCTAGGTCATCTGTCATAACTTCGTTCCAATCCCCTCCTATGATGATGTTGGGTATCTGGTCTTCCAACAGTTTCACCTGCATTTCAGCAAAGAATCGACCTCTCGAGCTATTGGGAGCATAAATATTGTATAGGCTATATCTTTGGGATTTAATATCTAAGATCACATGTAGCATTCTTCCCTCTTGATCCCTAGTTACTGAAACTAATGTGTGTGCGAGATGCTTATTTACTAGTATTATCACTCCAGCCTTTCGATCTTGTGCCCCTGAGGCCCACCCCACCCCCACCCATTGCTTCAGCATATAGTGTAGTTCGTGTTGCTTTAAATGTGTTTCTTGTAAGAATGCGATGTCCGCCTTGAGTCTTTTAAGATGCCTCAACACCATATGTCGTTTGTTAGGGGACCTAAGCCCTTTGATATTCCACGTAATTACTCTAACCATTTTACACGTAAACATTGTATAAACATATCGGATCTCCACCATGTGGATTGACTGCATCCTCTCTGTCCTTTCTTACATACGAGGCGAGGGGCATTTGTGTGGCCTGCATATCGACCAGAATCTGTCGTGGATAACTTATCATAGTGATAGTGAAAATAAAAATAACAAGAATAAAAACCGAAAAAAGCATATGAAATACAAAAAACATCTGGAACAGAAGAAAACCCCCCCAACATACATCTCTTCCAATCCTTGGAAGCACGCGAGATGGTAGCACTATCCGTACTAAACCCACTCGGAAGAAACAAAACCTCCTTTGACCACATAGCTTCCTTTTTTCTGTTGCCGTGGCCCCACTCTCCACCACGTCGTATAAGTCTCACTGCTTGGAGCCATCCCAATAAAAGTGCACGTCCTCCCTCTCCCCCCTCAAATTGTATATTTGCGGATCAATCGTTGTTGTTATAGCATCCCCGTATTTTGGATACAATTAAAAAACACTCAACTAGTTTAAACCTTCCCCTCCGCTACCCCTCAAGTCATATTAAATTAGATTGATCTGGACCCCGAGCGGACCTATGGAAGAGAATAATGAAAGAAATAGGGTAAAATAGGAGAGATAAGAGATCTGTGATGTCTAAATAGAAGAGGGGGAATGAAGAGGGAAGATATAAGGTGTACATAAGAAAAGGAATGGAAAAGAGATAGAGATGAAAAAGAGATAGAGAAAGAGATGGAGAAGAGATGCTACTGTGTGTGCATAAGAAATGAGGGGGGTGTAGGGAGAAAAGAGGGCGGTAGTATATACAAGGCACTCAAAAAAGCAGGAGCAAGATATATTGAGAGGGATCAGACCAGGACCAAGTCCGCATGAAGGGATAAAGTTAGAGTGTTTGGGATGTCCCAAGATGCATATTAATGTTTGCAATACCCCTGGACGTGTATTTCCCTTTAGTAATCCATCCCCCTAAGTCTACTTTTCGGCCTTCTAAGAGAGATTATAATACCGAAGAAGTGATGAGAAATCTAAACCCTTCTGCAACCTATGTCCGCATAGACAAATAGATTATTGCATAACTGTAAATATGTATAGTCACCACCGTCCTCATACGTCCGTATCATTCACATCATTATCTGAGGCCAGTCCTGGCGATGATCGCATTTCCCTTGAGGAAATATCCTTGTTCGTGCGACTTGTGTGTCTACGGCTCTTTTGTTGTAACCAAGCTGTATCCTCAAATCCATGTTCTCGATCTCTATGTCCTGCTTTTCCTCCTATCGCTGCCTCCGCATATGACCTTCGTTGAGACGGTCTCGGGGATCTTTCTCTATCTCTCGGGTTTTGTCGAGCATTTGCAGATGTGTCCTCTCGTTGTATGAACTGCAGCGCTGCATTACTGTCTGTGAATGTTTTTATAGACCCCTTTGGGTCTCGGAATCGCAGCACCGCGGGAAATGCCAGCTGAAAACGAATGTTCTGTTTAAAGAGCAAGGAGCAGGCAGGGCTGAATAACTTCCTTTTACGGGCCACTGTTGCCGAGTAGTCCTCATAGATCCTAACCTTGTGACCACCGATGATTAGTGGTATTCTCCTGGATCTATATTCCCGTAGCAACCTCTCCTTTTCCTTATAGTCTAAGTATCTCACAATGACTTGCCGTGGTTTATCTTTTGGGTCTCGTGGTGGACCCACTCTGTGTGATCGTTCCACTCTACATTTATGTTGGAAGCCCAGAATTTTAGGCAATTCAGTCTCCCATATGGTGTCTAAGTGGGCGGGCAAGACCGACTCCGGTAATCCCACCATGCGAAGATTATTACGTCGGGAGCGATTTTCAAGTTCATCTATTTTATCCTCTGCATATACCGCTTTGTGTTGTAGTGCTTCTAACTGGCCTTCTAGCTGCAGAATCCTATCTTCAGCCTCTCCAACCCGACGTTCAGCCTCCGTTAATCTTTCCCCCTGCGCCGTCACAGTGGTTTGCAGCCCCAAAACCGCTCCTTCAATCGCCTCTTTGATTAGGGATGTTATGTCCGTTGCTAGATAGGGCACCACATCTTTGGCCAAAGCTTTAGCATCAATGGTGTGAGCACATGTGCAGGTACATCCTGCTGTCGGCCCAGGGGACTCTACCAAGGGGCTACTATTATCATGTTTCTCCCCTGTCTGTGGCGTCGCCATCGCCGACATTCCGGACCTCTCTGTTACCTTGTCTTTTGTCTGTGTTTCCCTCTGGCCTCCGGTATTGTTATTAGTCCCGCTTCCTCTGTGCCGCATGGCGTTTGTCTCTCGGGCACCGTCATCTTTCTTAGATGCCGCGCTTCCACTTGCAGCCGCCGCCATTTTACCCCGCGTCCCGCTCGCTCCCTTCTCCTTCTGGGCAGGCTGTTCTTTCCTGCCCGAGTGCCTCAGGACATATCTGTCCAGGGTCCCCGAGAATCGGGGGACGTGTGCCAGCGTGTATGCGGTCTGGATGGCTCCTCAGTCGCTTTGATTCCAGCGGATTAGTGACCCGGGTTCAGGAGCTCGTCTTCTAGGCAGCCATCAGCTCAGCGCCGGAACCGGAAGCCGTTCTGATCTTTATTACAGAAACAGGTCATTTTTATAATAGACAACCCCTCAGGGTCTCATTACTTTTCATTTTTTATACAAACGTTAAACACTATTGCCTGCTGGTTAATATTAGCTAAAATATAATTGTATTATACATAAACATTTCTGATTGGACGGATACATAGAATTAATTGTTCATTTGAAAACACATTATAATACATGAGAATGCAGTTATTTCTCTTCTCTCAAGATAATTTACCAGGCATTAGCTGGCTAGCTTTCCAGACTGAAGTAACAAAACTTCAACATTCTTTACTGATAATGGATGTGGGAAATATAATGATTACCTAAGCTTGGCTGAACTTCCAGAAACTTGTGAAGGACAAGATGAAGACATCTTTTGAACTAAAAGTCTATTCATTTCAATTCATAAACAAAATCCATTTATCCATTTAATAATTACTTATAAACATTATATACTTAAAGTAGAAGTTAAATTCATATATCAAAATATGCAATACAAAATACAAAAGTTATAAGATATCTTTGTCAATCTACATAATGGCCATTTCCACCACACCAGATGGACCAGCAATGAAACTTAAATTCAAATGATTTTTATGAATATAAGAATTGAAAGTCTGGTAGAACATGTGACACAGAGAAGACCTCCTGTGAGAGCTCCCCTCACCACTTCTAGGCTCGGCCTGGAAGTTCACCCTTCCCTTCATCACAAACTTTACAGCCAGGCCTAATACCTTGGATCTTCCTCTGTTTTCCACAATTATGATGACTTAAGACTTTTAACCCTGGATCCTCTGGGTCCAGATTTACACGTACTTCCTCAGCAGTAGGTCGTACTAAAAATACAGAAGAACCTATTGCCCCCGTGTTGACAAATTTGAGGGTCTCCAATCTCACTTGCAATTGTCCGTTTTTGCTTCATATATTTCTGCACATTCCTTGACACCTACACTTTTGCTTTAAGTCACAAAAGACTTTAAACTTTACTGAAGGGCTAGTTTATGAGGCATCAAAGAGTATAAACTGATGTCAAAAGTTTGAAAACAGTAGTTTTCACAATCATGGTATGTACAGTAATGGCAATGACCACATTTAAAATTTCCCACAGGTTGGAATTTGTTTAACCAATTAAAGGGACTTTCCATCCGATTGTGTACCAATAAGTCCCTTAGGTTGTGCTTAAGTCTATTGTGTGTTTTGCTGGTTATGTGTTATATGCTGTTAACTGTTTGGGGATCCAATAAAGCCTTAATATTGTTATTATTATTATTAGGTATTTATATAGCGCTATTAGGCGCTGTACAAGTTAGAGGGTAGACAAAGACAAGTGGTCGAAAAACGACGACAAATCGACAAAACAATCATACGGGTACAATAGGGCCAGGGATCCTGTCCGCGAGGGCTCACAGTCTAGAGGGAGTGGGGAGGGAGACAGTAGGAGGGGGAGAGGTGAGATGGTGCAGTGGATTGGGTCTCAGTGTATGTTGTAGGCTTGTAGGAAGAGGTGGGTCTTCAGGTTTTTCTTGAAGGTTCCCAGGGTAGGGGAGTGTCTGATGTGGTGGGGGAGGGAGTTCCAGAGTCTGCTGGAAGCACGAGAGAAGTCTTGTGTGCGGTTGTGGGAGGTGGAAATGCGGGGGGTTGAGAGAAGGAGTTCCTGAGAGGAGCGCAAGTTGCGTGAGGGGAGGTAGCGGGAGACTAGGTCGAAGATGTAGGGAGGGGACAGGTTGTGTATGGCCTTGTAGGTCAGGGTTAGGGTTTTGAAGCGAGATCGCTGGGGGATGGGGAGCCAGTGGAGGGCTCGGCGGAGACGGGAGGCGGGGGAGTAACGGGGAGATAGGTGGATGAGACGGGCAGCAGAGTTGAGGATGGTGCGGAGAGGGGCAAGGGAGGTGGCAGGGAGACCGGTGTACAGGAGGTTGCAGTAGTCCAGGCGGGAGATGACGAGGGTGTGGACAAGTGTCTTGGCCGTGTTGTGGTCAAGGAAGGAGCGGATGCGGGCAATGTTTTTTAATTGGAGTCGGCAGGAGGTGGTGAGGGCTTGGATGTGGGGCTTGAAGGAGAGGGAGGAGTCGAGGATTACCCCGAGGCACTTGGTGTGGGGGAGGGGTGAGAGTGTGCAGTCATTGACGGTGATAGATAGTTCAGGAAGCTGGGCGGGGTTGGTCGGGGGAAAGACGATAAATTCGGTCTTGTCCATGTTGAGTTTTAGGAAGCGGGTAGAAAAGAAGGATGCATTGGCGGATAGGCATGGAGGGATTTTGGATAAAAGGGAGGAGATTTCAGGGCCAGACAGATAGAGCTGGGTATCGTCAGCGTAGAGGTGGTATTGGAGTCCATGTGACTCGATGAGATTGCCTAGGTCAAGGGTGTAAATGGAGAAGAGTAGTGGTCCCAGGACCGAGCCTTGGGGAACACCTACATAGAGGGGGTGGGGCGAGGAGGAGGTGTGAGAGTGGGTGACGCTGAAGGTCGTGTCCATTAGGTAGGAGGAGATCCAGGAGAGGGCGAGGTCAGTAATGCCAAGAGACTCAAGAATTTGGAGTAAGAGGGAGTGGTCAACAGTGTCGAAGGCAGCAGAGAGGTCGAGAAGAATGAGGACGGAATAGTGTCGTTTTGTTCTTGGCGATCAGGAGGTCGTTTGTGACTTTGGTTAGGGCTGTCGGTGGAGTGGTGAGGTCGGAAGCCGGATTGTAGGCGATCGAAGAGAGTACAGGAAGAGAGGTGGGAGGACAGTTCGGAATAGACGTGTTGTTCAAGACGTTTAGAGGCAAACGGGAGGAGAGATATGGGGCGATAGTTGGAGACTGTTGTGGGGTCAAGGGATGGTTTTTTTAGGATGGGCGTGATTAGGGCATGTTTGAAGGATGAGGGGAATGTGCCGGATTTGAGTGAAATGTTGAAGAGGTGTGTTAGAGCAGGGATGAGGACTGAGGTGAGGTTAGGGATGAGGTGGGAGGGGAGCGGATCAAGGGCGCATGTGGTGAGGTGTGATCATGCTAGAAGGGAGGGGAGGTGGTCCTCTGTCACGAGAGTGAAACTGCGTTTTGGTGAGGGGGGGTGGGCTGGAGGTGGGATGGGGTGAGGGGAGTGTGGGTCGAAGCTTTGTCTGAGTTTGTCAATTTTGTCTTTGAAGAAGGTGGCGAAGTCGTCGGCAGAGATGAGGGGTGAGGGAGGGGGTGCAGGGGGACGAAGTAAAGAGTTGAAGGTTTTGAAGAGTTGTTTGGGGTTGTGAGACAGAGCAGTAATTAGGGAGGAGAAGTAGGCTTGTTTTGCGGAGTCAAGGGCAGTCTTGAAGGTATTGATGGAACGCTTGTATAGGGCGGAATGCTCTGCGGAGTGGGATTTCTTCCATTTCCGCTCGGCTTCCCTAGTTGTCCGTCTGAGTTTTTTGGTGAGGGTCGTGAGCCAGGGTTGTCGTTGTACTCGTGTTGTGTTAATTGTGAGGGGAGCAGCCTGGTCGAGGGCTGTGGTGAGAGTGGAGTTGTAAAGGGAGGCGGCAGAGTCAGCGTCTTGAGAAGAGGCCAAGTCTGAGAGGGGGAGGAGGGATTCTGAGAGTGAATGGAAGTCTATGAGCCTAAGGTTTCTGCGGGGGTGGGGGAGTTTCCGGAGAGGGGGTAGTGTGGTAGGGGGGGAGAGGGATGAGAATGTCAGTAGGTTATGGTCGGAGTGGGTGATGGTTGAGTGTGTAAGGTCGGTGAGAGAGCAGAGGCGGGTGAAGACTAGGTCAAGTGTCTGGCCGCCAGTGTGTGTGGCGGAGGAGATCCATTGGGAGAGGCTGAAGGAGGAGGTGAAGGATAGGAGTCTGGAGGCAGCGGCTTTGGGGGTGTCGATGGGGATATTGAAGTCACCCATGACGATGGTGGGGATGTCGGAGGAGAGGAGGTGGAGGAGCCAGGTTGTGAAGTGGTCAAAGAAGGTAGAGGGGGATCCAGGGGGGCGGTAGACAACGGCCAGTTGGAGGTTGCAGGGGGAGTAGATGCGAACAGCGTGTGCCTCGAAGGAGGGGAGGGGTGGTGGGGTAAGTGGGGAGAAGGAGCAGTCATTGGCCAGAAGTAGGCCAACGCCTCCGCCGCGGGTGTTGGTGGGGCGGGGAGTATGGGAGAGCGTGAATCCACTGTAGGAGAGGGCAGCCGGGGAGGTTGTGTCAGAGGGGGTAAGCCAGGTCTCTGTGAGACCGAGGAAGGAGAGTTTTCTGGAGATGAAGAGGTCATGGATGAGTGTGAGTTTGTTACAGAACGAGCGGGCGTTCCAGAGTGCGCCGGGTAAGGGGGCAGAGGAGGCAGGGGTGGGGGGAATGGGACAGAGGTTAAGGGGGTTACGGGGGTTGGTGGTGGGTCGTTGGAGTGGGGTGGAGGGGAGTGAGATGGTATGGTGGGGTGGGCCAGGATTAGGGGAAATGTCACCGGAGAGTAGGAGGAGCAGGGAGAGGGTTAGGAGGTGGGAGCAGGGGAGCTTGTGTGGTGGGCGTGTAAGTCTAGAGATGGTGGGTTGAAAGTAGGGAAATAGTGCGGAGCATTGTGTGAGGTGGGTAGGAAGGATGGAGGATGAGAGTAGGATTTCTTTGCTCAATGGAGGGATGGGTGGGGTAGTAGGAAGTGGAGAAGGATGGGGGTGAAGGTGAGAAGAAGCGGGAACATGGTGGGGTGAGTAGGGGAGGAGAGGTGGGTGAGGGCAGAGGTAGCCGGGGATTTGGTGTGGCAGGGGTGAGCTCCAGGTGATGGGTGGTCGGCCGCGGTTGGGGAGCGGCCAGGTGATGAGGTTTAGTCCGGGGAGGAGATGCAGTTCGGGGATGAGGGGGTGGGATACACCCAGGGGAGGAAGCAGCCAGAGGTGAGAGGCAGCCGGGAATGAGATGTAGAAGGGGTGGGATGCAGTCATTGATGGGATGAGATGCAGTCACAGGTGGGATGGGATGCGGCACAGGATGAGATGCAGCACAGGATGAGATGAAGATGCAGGTGCAGCCGCGGGTGAGATGAGGTGCAGCCGCGGGTGAGATGAGATGCAGATATTGTTGTTCCCTCACCCTGTGTTGTCTGAGTAGTGTTCCGCCCACAGTTAAGGGGCTCGGGCGTTTAGTTTGGGGATGAGCCCCGGTCCATGCTGTGTTGCTAAAGGCGGCTGGGCCAGCCGACGAGAGCACCCACTGACCCCCGTGTCTCCAGAATTGTACTAATTTTTGTTATTGATCCTGCACTACTGCACAAATTGGCTATTGGGAAGGCTCTTCTTGGTGTGGTCTGGATGAGCACTCCCGTAATGTAATACTGTGTTTGTTGCCGTACTCTTCCTGTGCATGCTAATGGTTAATTCAACATTGTTTACCTGAATCTTTACATTCAAAAACTCTTATTCTGCGCCTCCAAAGACGCATATGAACGTCATGTTCATTGAGTTCCGGTTTAAGTGAGAGACAAAGTTGAAGGTTTCCTTAAAACCGTCCCACACAACGAAAATGTCTTCCACATAGCGCCAAAGGTATTTAATGTGTTTGAAAATTGGATTGGATCCAGCAAACATGTAATTTCTCTCAAATTCGCCCAGGAAAATATTGGCAAAAATGCATGCAACTGGAGTGCCCAATGTAGTACCACCCACTTGTAAGTACCATTTGTCAAGAAATTTGATTTTAGACCTCCTCTCAAGGGTACTGACTCCCTTGTCATTTTTTTGTCAGTACAAAATGCAGAGATTCCGTCATGAAATCACGGTAACCTAAACTCTTACCCATACCATCTACCAATATCTACCAATGTATTTACCACCTTAATATCCTGCTCCTGAGGGATATGGGTATAGAGAGTCTCAAATCTATGTTGACTAGCTTAAAGCCATCATGCCACTCAATCCCATTTATCACAGACACGATAGGAAGGCTGGGTGGTCTCTCATGGTTCTTGTAAATTTTGCGGATATGATACCAGTGCAGTTTTGTGGGGAATTCAGGGAAGAGTTTTTCTGCCTGAATGATGACATGCGATTCTCCACTTATTTCCTAAGTAGATCTCTTAGTGGCTTTTTAAACAACTCTTATCGGGTCATGATCTAACAATTTATACACCTATTTTTTAGACAGCTGCTGTAAAGATTTTGCCAAATAATATTCCTTAGTTAGCAGTAGTGTGTTGCCGCCTTTATCCGCTTGGTGAGACATCGTAACCTGCCAACATTGCATGGATTTTAGAGCCCTCTTTTCTTTGTCAGAAATGTTACTAGTTAAAGATGGATAAATTAAAGTTTCTACATCCTGTAAAACCTTGTTTCGGAACAGATCAATTATATTGCCACTACTGGGGGGGGTAAAAAGATGATTTTAGACCTCCTCTGAAGGGTACTGACTTTCCATCACCCCCCAGAGGATCTTGATTTCTTACCCCTTCAGTTAATGTTAGAAGCATTTTTGCAACTCTAATTAGATCACTATCACCTAAAGGGGTCAAGCTAAACCCCAAAGGGCCAATTGTAACTGGTGTTTTCCCCTCAAAGGAACTTACCTCAGATTTAACATTCTTGAAATGTTTGTATAAATGAATTTTCCTGATTCCTTTGAACAGGTCAATTATCTTATAGTGTGAAAAGGTTAATAAAAATGTATGTGCACAATGCTTATACTGTGGAGGGGCCTGTGAGGGGCAGCTCGAGTGGTTTCAAATCACTACATTATTTTAATAAATTATTTAAATCCCCATCGGCTTTTGCCACTGGAGCTGGACTTGCGTTCCTGAAGTAGAGAACTGTCTGAATTGGTGTAAGTCCCACTCCAGCGGCAAAAGCGAGAAACTGACTGGCTGCTGTGAGCAGGGTGATATCACAGTCATGTTCGCTTCAGGTCAGCTGCAGCAATGAGGCCGAGCTGTGATCTGAGGTGAACCTGACTGTGTTGTCACCCCGCTCACAATGGTAGCCGGAAATCAGCCAGTTTCCGGTCCCGCCATGAGAGGCTGATGCAGAGGATTGTGGAGGTTTTTTGAGGGAGTAATAAAGTTGGGAATGTGGCTTTGTGTTTGTGTACTTTTTCCCAATAAAATTATTTTTCTCTCTCTCTGGTATTTATTATTTACTTTGAGGTTCCTAATGGCCCATTATGAACCTCCAGCTTAGTGCCAGCTGGCAATACATAGCTGGCATTAACCCCTTTATTGTCCAGTCTGCCAACACCACAGGGCAGCTGGAACAGGTGGGTAGAGCTCCAGAAATCGGTGCCATCTTCTGGGGTGCCTGCAGGCTACAATTTGGAGTGGAGGGACAGAGCGCTTTCTGAGGATTCCAGCCCTCCAACTGCCTAATTGTACCTGGCTAGCAAACAAAAATACGACAAAGTGCATGCCCATTTTTTCAATTATTTATTTATTGTTTTTTACAGCAATCTGATGTCAGTTTGGTTGCCATACAGGCAACCAGTCACAGATGTCGGCAGAGAGGGTGGGAAGGGCTAAATCTGACTTTAAGCACTCAAGAGGGGGGAATCAGTGACATTCATGAGCGGGCCTCGAACTCCAGAAGCATGGTGACAGTGGTGGCAAAGCTTGGTAAATAATACTGTAGTAAGCTAATGTCTGTGCAAAAAGAGCAGGGCTAAACTGTAAAATGGTTTGAACTGTGTTTGGCAGCTTTTGGGCCCCTTTGAAGGTGTTTTCTAGGCCCTTGATTTTGCCCCCATTGATTTGAATAGGATTCGGAAGTTCTGTTTCAGCGAACAGAGCCGAATCTGAACATCAAAAGGTTCGCTCATCTCTATTTAAGAATTCATTTAGAGAGTTAATGCTAGCAGCAAATGGGTGATGAGGAGCCAGGAAGACATTTTTATGAGATCTAGGGAGCCCATGAAATACGATGATTACCAGATAGTGTGGTATAAATTATTTTTTTAAAGGCATCCTGTCACCTCAAAACGCCACCTAAGCTACCAAAACACATCCCTGCAGCATCCTATGACTAATCTCACACTCCTTTTGTCTCCTAAACGAATCCTGTGAAAGTGCATAAAAACATTTTAATACTTACTCATTAGGTATTATAATTAGTAGGGGCTATATTCTTTAGCCCTTAGGATGTGTTCGTTATGTGCCTCCTCGTCATAAGATCACGCCCTAATGAGCGTGATCTTTTATTCATGGTCTATTCAGACGCCCTCCCTGGTCTGCACAGCGCTGGCTGGGCATTAACGATGCAAATCGCATGATTTCCGGTCAGTTGACGTCAGTATACCCACGCCGCTGTGTACTGCTTCAAGCACCATATGCGCAATGCGGTGCTTGAAGCCTAAAGAGCGGCGTGGGTGTACTGACGTCACCCAATCCCGGAAATAATGCAATTCGCGTCATTAATGCCCAGCCAGCGTCGTGCAGAGCAGGGAGGGCGCCTGAATAGATTATGAATAAAAGATCACGCTCATTAGGGCGTGATCTTATGACGAACAGGGCACGTAACGAACACGCCCTGAGGGCTAAAGAATATAGCCCCTGCTAATTATACTACCTAACAAGTAAGTATTAAAACGTTTTTATGCACTTTCACAGGATTCATTTAGGACACAAAAGGAGTGTGAGATTAGTAATAGGATGCTGCACGGACATGTTTTGGTAGATTAGGAGGCGTTTTGGAGGTGACAGGATCCCTTTAAGTCTATTCTGAAAAATGCCTTAAGTAATCCCCTTATCTATGATTTTCTAAAGTCTGCTCTGAAAATGCCTTAAGTAATACTCTCATGCACAATTTAATTTAATGTAATGCATCCTTAAAAAAAAGGTAGGATCTAATAATAAATATGGGCACGTGCCAGTATGATTTAATATTTTGTGAACCTGTAAAGCATACAGTACAGCATAAAGACAACTAGACAACCAGCTTTGTCAGTTTGATGAATAACCAAATTAGACTTTTACTACTTATTAAATCATTTTTATTAATTTTCAAAAAATAACAATATTTCAAAACAACATTAAATTCCATACCATAATCAATTATCCGAGTATTTACAAGTTAGCATAAATTTCGCCATCTAGTCATAATGTTAGCCTATGCCGATCTCAAAATCGGGTACGGTACTTATCTATAGATAATGCCTTTATAAAAACCTCTCAAGCATTTCTGTATGGATCTTTGTCCTCTAGTAGAATTTGCTTTACATTTGTCCTAGCATTTAGAAAACGTCATCTAAACCCTAAGGGCCCTTAAGGTACCTTTTTAGATTTTTTTTTTAAATTCAGATATAGTTTGAAATTCCCTTTTATTTAAATTACCATGAATTTATTGATGAAAAATATCATCATATAACACACTTTAAAGGGCAAATCCAGTTAGAGAAAACTTTTTGCTACAGTTCCTGCCCTGCTACATGATGAAGCAGAGCTGTACACTGCAGTTGTAGCATCTATAGATCGCTTATAATTCAATAAAATCATACCTGCTCCTCAGCTCTGACCTCCATCTCAGGGAACTCCGAATCTACAGCCTTGCAGCTTCATGTAAGAGCATAAAGCAGAAGGTGTGTCAGGGGTGTGGATGCTGGAAGCTGCAGGATCAGCCTACATTCACGCCCCCTCACAATTCTGTTTAGTGAGGAGGTGTGTAGAGATTTAGGTTCCCTGAGGTGGGGGCCAGAACAGAGGAGCAGGTATGATTTTATCGATTTATAAGAGATCTATAGATCCTAGAACTGCAGCGTACATCTCTGCTTCATCATGTAGCAGGGCAGGAACTCTATTAACAAGTTTTCTCTCACTGGAGTTCCCCTTTAATAGTAATAATAATAATAATACATCTTTATTTATATAGCGCCAACATATTCCGGAGCTCTTTAAAATACAGTGGGTTGTTTACGAGCGGTCATAGGTAACAATAAAAAATATACAATATAGTAAGTAATTAAAGTAGAGAGTTCCTCAGCTCTGACCTCCATCTCAGGGAACCCCGAATCTACAGCCTTGCAGCTTCATGTAAGAGCAAAAAGCAGGAGGTGTGTCAGGGGTGTGGATGCTGAAAGCTGCAGGATCAGCCTACATTCACGCCCCCTCACAATTCTGTTTAGTGAGGGGGCATGGCAGGGGGCGTGTAGAGATTTAGGTTCCCTGAGGTGGGGGTCAGAACAGAGGAGCAGGTATGATTTTATCGATTTATAAGAGATCTATAGATCCTAGAACTGCAGCGTACATCTCTGCTTCATCATGTAGCAGGGCAGGAACTCTATTAACAAGTTTTCTCTCACTGGAGTTCCCCTTTAATAGTAATAATACATCTTTATTTATATAGCGCCAACATATTCCGGAGCTCTTTAAAATACAGTGGGTTGTTTACGAGCGGTCATAGGTAACAATAAAAAATATACAATATAGTAAGTAATTAAAGTAGAGAATCAATGTAAAAAATCCAATACACTAAGCAGAGAATCAATGTAAAAGTACAATACTTAAAACAGAGAAACAGTGTGAAAAATTAAGCAGAGAAACAATGTAAAAGATACAGTACAGTAATTCGATACAATACAATAAGCATAGGATCAATGTAAAAAGTACAATATAATAATTAAGGCAAAAATAAAGGTGACTCTGTTCAAAAGAACTTACGATCTGCAACGGGATTGGGGTTACACAAGGTACAGGGGCTTATTACAGTCATGTCCAGGCATCTTGAGGAAGAGGGGGGTAGAAATAGTTACATGAATGGTCACTAGACATCTGTGTAGAGCTTTTGGGTTTGGTGGAGTTTGAAGAAGAGATTATGTCCAGAGAGATGGTACTGTGTATAGCCCATTCACTAAGGACTTCTATTAAGGAGCATGATAGAACGCCTTAAAAAGATGTGTTTTTAGGGAGCGTCTGAAGCTATGCAAGTTGTTGATAGTCCTGATTTCTTGGGGTAGAGCATTCCAGAGAATTTGTGCAGCTCGGGAGAAGTCTTGGAGCCGGGAGTGAGAGTTTTGGATTAGTGCAGATGTTAGTGTATGGGCAGCTAGTGCAGTGACTGGCACAGAGCGGAGGTATCTGAGTAACGATTGGCCAGATGGGTGATCCTGGCTGCTGCATTAAGGATGGACGGGAGAGGGGAAAGTTTAGAGAGAGGGAGGCCGATTAGTAGACAATTGCAGTAGTCAAGGTGGGAATAGATTAGGGCCACGGTAATGGTTTTTATTGTTTCCATGGTGAAATGGCGGACTCTAGAGATATTTTTCAGGTGCAAGCGACAAGAGCAGGAGAGAGTGTGTATAGGAGGTGAAGGAGAGATCGGTGTCAAACATAATACCCAGACAGCGAGCCTGCTGCCTAGGTGAAATCGTGGTGCCGCACACTGAGAGAGAGATGTCAGATTTAGGGAGGTTAGTGGAGGGCAGGAGCAGAAGTAGCTCAGTTTTGGTTGAGTTTCAAATAGAGAGCAGACATGATGTTGGAAACTTCAGCTAGACAGTCATTGGCGTTTTTTAATACCGCAAGGGTAAGGTCAGAGGCTGAAGTGTATATTTATGTTATCAGCAAAAAGTTGATACTGGAAGCCAAATCTGCTGATGGTGTGTCCAATCAGGGCCGTGTAGAGAGAGAAGAGAAGAGGGCCACGGACTGAGCCCTGAGGGACCCCAATATTGAGAGAAAGAGGAGAGGAAGTGGAGCCAGCGAACATTACACTGAAAGAGTGGTCAGAAAGATAGGAAAAGAACGAGGAGAGAGCCGTGTCCTTTATGCCGATGGAGGGCAGCATAGAGAGTAGGAGATGGTGGTCAACAGTGTCAAATGCTGCAGAGAGGTCAAGAAGAATAAGCAGAGAGTGGACACCATTACATTTGCCATCAGAAGGTCATTGGTCACTTTGATGAGGTTTCTGTAGAGTGAAAGGGGCAGAAACCAGACTATGATGGCTCTAGAAGAGAGTGAGTGGAGAGGTAGCGGGTGAGGCGGGTATAAACCAGGCGCTCCAAGACTTTAAAGATGAAGGGGAGATTGGAGACTGGTCTGTAGTTATTTGTGCAGGATGGGTTAAGAGACGTTTTCTTTAATAATGGAGTAATTATAGAATGTTTGAAGGAGATGTGGAAGATGCCAGAAGAGAGGGAGAGGTTGAAGATTTTGGTTAGGTGAGTGGTGATGACCGGAGAGAGTGACTGGACTAGGTGTGCGGGAATGGGGTCAGTAGTGCATGTTGTTGGACAAAAGGAAGAGAGGAGCCTGGAGACTTCTTCTTCTGTGACTGGGTCAAATATGGAGAGTGGGCCGGAGGAAATATAAGGAAGAGTGGGAGTAGCAGTACTTGGAGGCTGGGAGCTGATTTCCTGACGGATGCTGTCTATTTTCTCCATAAAGTAATCCTGTTTAATCCCTTTTGACATTGAAAGAGATCCAGGGCAGGAATCCTGAACTCCTAAGTGAAAAAATGAAGGATTGCTATATTTAAAATCTTTATTTTGGTGGTTGAAAACTGGGTGTGAGCTCCCATCCACCTGTAAATGTTCTAAATTCCACACAGCAAATTTTTCCTGAAAAGAAAGTCTGGATATGCTACTCTGAGGAAGACACAAGATCCAGAGATATTTTCAGGAACAGACACATTATGAAAATGCCTTTGACAATTAACAAGCGGGCAAACCTTTTTGCATCTTTAATGGTTTCAAAGAGATCAAAAGATTTGGTAGGTTCAAAGTTTAAGCCCTTAGTAAGGATGTAAAGTGTAGTATCAGTCACAATGGTAAGGGTTAATATATGTACATGGTCTCAAGACTTGTTTAAAATGTCGTTTCCCGATCACTTATTGGGTATCTTCTCCGTTCCTCATTTGTTGGATCTCCTACCTGCCCTTCTAATACAGCTTTTTTTTTAAATACGCCTCCTATTGGAACTTGGTCATGGGGTGGAGGTGTCAGATCTATAGTCTGTGAAGTCTTTATTTAATAAGGAAAAAGAGACCTGTTTGAATGAGAATCTAGCAGCATTTCTTTAGGGGGTAATTATTTTTCAAAATTGATTTTAGTCTAAAACCACTATTAAATGTACCATTTTTGAACATTTGCCTCACTTGGTAGTGAAGTCACAGAAATGATACATACTTCTACCCATCGTAAAAAAATTGGTAGCAATACCATTCTATTATCTAGTAGTTATCACACTCACCACACTATTGACTCTATACCTTATTGAGAATTTCTCCATGCAATGACAATATGTTCCAAAACTACTTTGTTTGAAACAGAAAGTAAAATAATCATGGACAGATTGCTCTCCTGGGGATTTAGTGTAAATGCACTTAGCTGCACTTACAATCAGGTCAGAGATCAGTCTAGACATGATTCCTTATCCAAATCTTCTACTGATAAAAATAAAAATTAATCAAACCAACCTCTTATTTTTTCCACTCTGTATAGTGCCCATTTCAATAACGTAAAAAGCATCATATTAAAATATTTACCTGTAGTCACCAAAGACCCTATCTTAATTAAAATTATTACGATTGCAGATGTGTGGCAAAACATGGTCTATATTTTATTCTTTCTTTCTTTTATATTCCAGCAAAAAACTCCACATATCTGTGTCAGGTTTTTACAGATGCGCTGGCAATCATTGTAATCTTTACAAATATGCATGAAACAGAATAACAGTTTATTTCCCCTGACAATAAAACTTATAAAATGCAATCTTTCATCAACTTTGACACAGATCACACTGTCTATTGCACTGAAAGTTCGACGTGCGGTTTACAATACGTAGGATGTACAACTCATAAAGCAAAAAAAACATATTGTGGAACATGTTTAAAATATTAATAGTGGGAACTCTGCTTACTTGGGAGCGTCTCGCCACTTTGTAAATAATGAATAGCGATCTAACATCTCACTACTTTTCCTTTTTTTGGGTTGGACTGGGTCAACACATCTATAAGAGAAAGAAATTGGCAAAAAAGCCTTGCACTTAGGAAGGATTTTTGGATTTTAACATTAAAAACAAAGCATCCCCTTGGTATGAATTACAGAAATGATTTAGATTACATTTATCATTGTTTTTGACTCTTTTTCACATTTTTTGTTTATACTAAAAAAGCATTGTATAATATGTCTGTTTTTGTACATAAAAAAAGTTATCAATTTCATATTTTCCTAATTGATCACTGTGTAGAATATGGAAAATACTATTCTGACATGCCAAACAATCTTAAGCCCTAAGATATCTATGGTTGTAAGTATATTGTTACATCTGTTACCCACATATTCCTCTCTGACCCCATCCTCAGGATCTTACACCTAATGGCCAAATTATCTTACTGGCAGGTAGGACACAATTTTAATTAAACCAATTAAGAGTGCCCATTTAAAACTCAGGCCACCTCACGTAAGAAACCATTGCTGACAGTAACAGGGGTTTTACAAGTCTTGTTCCTTGTGAAATAGGGGCAAGGAAGCTGCCATTCCCAGAGAACTTCAGACAGGGCAACCAGTTTAGCTGGTGCCATGATTTCATAAGGAATTATTGAAGTACCATATATCCTAGCCCTACACTGATTGTATTTCCAAAATCCTGAGAACAATCCGGACACACCTGCGTCTTCATTAATCCATGCATCCCGGAATGAGGAGTTACAGAAATCGAGTAGCAGAAGCTGGGTAGGGAAACCGAATTTTGGTCCTCAAGCTTAGAGGGGACACAGCCAGGTCCGATGGCACCAGAACAATTCCCTTTGGCTCTCCCAGCAAGTGACCAACCAACAGGTAAAATGTCACTGGCTATATTCCTCAAGTGCTCACTGTGTAGAAGGTCGCATCACATTATGTGTGGCGAGTAACCAAGAAAACCATGCAGCGCTACACCTACCCTGTGTGGTCGCCAGCAACAAGAAACCAGTAACTGACTTACTTTTGACTGCATATACCTTTTCTATTCTACTACATTTATTCGCATATCTAACTGTAATATCTGTATATTCATTGTGCAAATAGTGTGATTAAATATATAATTTAATCTTGGGTTGCTCTTTTATCCCGATCCACGAACCCACAAAAGTTCGTGCCTGCAGTTTAATATTACGTGAGCTAGTATCTAGTCCGATATAACCGATAACTAACCAGGCTTATATTAACGAAAAACTGGTGGCAGCTTTACCGGGCACGTGAAAGGGGTTTCCTGGCTTGTCACGATTGTGAGCAAGTGTGATGTCACGCCAGAGGGCTGCTTCAATCACCCTCGCGCACTCCTTGTGCCTATCTGTGCCCGTGTGAACAGGGGGTGGCAGTGTAAAACTGCACCAAGCTGACCTTACCCCTGTGGGTGTGGAACGTCACATTTTGGCGGAAGTGATGACACCGTATCGCTTGGCTCCGATGTAATAGAGACGTCAGGGTAGGGCCACGAGGTGCGGTATTCATCACAATCACATATGTGTTTATATACTTTCCTAAGAGTCTAAGCTGTATCCTCTGACTAATGGCGTACCTTATGCTAGAAATGTGTCAGGAAAGTTTCTATTCTTGTGGTTGGGTCATTCCATGTCAAGTGATCCAAAAATGAATATTTTTTTTCCCTGACGTCCTCAGATTTTTTTAATTTTTTTTATATATGAAGAACAACTTTAGTTAATTACAAAAAAAAAGTTTTGAATTTTTTTCTTTATCAGTTAATTTTTTACAGATTTTTAAAGTTTTAAAAAAGTGCAAATTTTGGCCTGGTATGGCTTTACGTTTTCTATCATATCTCGGGCTAGAAATAAGATAGAGAAACAAAATAAACACCAATCTACTCAGAACTGTGCAGGCTTTCACCAGATATGTTACAAGAGGATCTTTGTTAATATTTTACCCATGTGATCGCAAGCGCAAAACTTTAAAACGCATTTCCGAAAAATCAGTGCGCTTTAAATATTTCAAAAACTGCCCATGTGTCTGCTATGCTCTTAGCCACATCTGTACCAAATTTCAAGTTGGGATCGCGATGGGATCATATTTTAAAATATTTTAATATTAATAGCGTCAATGGGTCATTCTATATCAAGTGATCTAAATATGAATATTTTATTTTACCTGACGTCTTTAGATTTTTTTTATTCTTTTCCTTTATGAAGTACAACATTAGTTAATTACAAATTAAAAGTTTAGAATTTTTTTCTTCATCAGTGAATTTTTTACAGATTTTTAAAGTTTAAAAAAAGGGTGAATTTTGGCCTGGTATGACTTTACATTTTTTTTTATCTCAGGCTAGAAATAAGATAATGAAGTGGGAGAGGCATCATTTTACTCAGAACGGTAACAGCTTTCATTTGATATGTTACAAGACTATGTTTCTTTATATCAAATTCAAACTATTGACGGGCAATTGTGAAAAAATGACTGATTGTGTTCTTGGTTATATTTGTGCAGAGATTCAACTTGGGACCTGTCAAATTTATATATTTTTTATTTTATGGTTGTATGAGTTATCACAACTTATTGAATAAAACATTTATATGCAACAAAAAAGAAACACAAAAAACAAATCCCATAAGTGCCAGGATAAATACATCTTAATCATCAGAACACAACACTCAGCATTTTCAACTTGAATGTATTAAACAAACCAAAAGAAGAAAGGTGATCATATCCTCAAGTTTGATTAAACAAGATTAAAAGAACCAAAAATGTTAACCCCTATTTATACATATAAATTTGTTTTCTATTCTATCACTAAACATGTGATTTATGAAGTGTTTAATAAGAATAGTACAGTAGTTAAATCATCGTTCTATAAATTATGAACTAATCAAACAATTAATAGTATGTTTTTAAAGTGGCATTTTATCAATTTGTCCCTTCTAGTGGGTGAAATGTAATCTTGTCCATAAACGCTTACTAGCAATCGCCATTTCCTTGTGTGTCAAAGAGTATGTCCGACCTGTCACGGTGTTAGGCTCCACCTGAGTTAATATCTGATTTTTGTGCACTTTTAAAATGTCTGGCTTTCTTGGATACACAAAGAATGGCGCTGGACCAGAAGGATACAATAAAGTCAATTCTACTTCTTCATTTTCACAATCTTTGGAGAGTACAGTAGCCAGCCACCAGCGCCAATCATATTCATATTTTTTCAAAAGGATTGCAACAGTGTCTATGATAAAATGCTGTTTCTTGAGAAGTAGCAGCCATTGCTGTGTGGGAAAAATACAGTTAATATTAAGTAAGGAAGATCGGTAATAAAAATAAAGATTTACAGTACACTTGAGATAGAACTGTATTACTATAAAGTGAGTTTTAGGGCTAGCGCGCACAGTTTTTTCTGTCTGCAGATACACACTGCAGTTTTGGCAGCTTGTTTTTCTACCAAGTTTTTACCACATATGCGTTAGTCTTTTTAATCGCTAGTGAAAAAAATGGCAGCTTTTTTTATATAAATGATAAATGCTGCGTTTATTGCAGCGATTAAAAAGTAGTTCAAGCAGTGATTTACTCACTCTTGAGTGTTTCCAAAAACACTGCATGTGGTGAACCCCATAGAAATCAATGGGGCTGTTTTTCTGAATGATGATCCCTAAGAATAGCACTGTGTGTATTGGCCCTTAATAATAAAAGCATTAAACTATTAATATATTTACTCACCCATATTTTAGTACACAGCCTTGATGGCTTTGTACAGACTATTGTTTGTTCAGGAGTGAAGATGTCCAGACATGTCAGGACATGAAAGGTCTGAACGAGCTGTCTTACTTCCTGAATGCAGTGGGTAGACACTTAACATGATTGACAGAGCTGCTGCCCTATCATCTGCTCTGCATTCACTGTCTATCCCTGTGCTTTCTCAGGTTGAGCCCTAACAAAGCTTTATCCTATATGTCCTCTCCTGCTTCTAAGCTGTAACATATCAAAATAATACAGTAATGTCTAAAAATAATGGATTTGATAAATATAGACCCCACGCTTTTAGACCACAGGTTGAACAGATCTGAATTCAAGATTTTTGAATTGATACTATAATAGTTAAATATTTTAAAATATGATCCCATCACGATCCCAACTTGAAATGTGGTACAGATGTGGCTAAGAGCATAAAAGACACATGGGCAGTTTTGGAAAATTTTTATTAAAACATTTTTTCGGAAATGCGTTTCAAAATGTTGCGTTTGCGTTCGCATGGGTAAAAAATTAAAATTAACAAATATACTCTTGTGACATATCTGGTGAAAGCCTGGACAGTTCTGAGTAGAATGGTGTTTATTTTGTTTCTCTATCTTATTTCTAGCCCAAGATAAAAAAATGTAAAGTCATAAAAGGCCAAAATTCACACTTTTTTTAAACTTTAAAAATCTGTAAAAAATTAACTGATGAAGAAAAAAATTCTAAACTTTTAATTTGTAATTAACTAAAGTAGTACTTCATAAAGGAAAAAAAATCAAAAAAATCTAAAGACGTCAGGTAAAAAAAAAATATTTATATTTAGATCACTTGATATGGAATGACCCATTGACGCTATTAATAGTAAAATATTTTAAAATATGATCCCATTGCGATCCCAACTTGAAATTTGGTACAGATGTGGCTAAGAGCAAATCAGACACATGGGCAGTTTTTGAAATATTTAAAGCGCGCCAATTTTTCGGAAATGCGTTTTAAAGTTTTGCGCATGCGATCACATGGGTAAAATATTAACAAAGATCCTCTTGTGACATATCTGGTGAAAGCCTGTATAGTTCTGAGTAGAATGGTGTTTATTTTGTCTCTCTATCTTATTCCTAGCCTTAGTTATGAGGAGAAACGTAAAGGCAGGCAACAGCGAAATTCGCACTTTTTCCGAACTTTGAAAATCATTTAAAAAAAAAATATTTTTTTTTACATTTTTCTCTTCACATTTTGCATTGTCTGACATGCTATTATCAAATAACAAAATCTCAAAAGAATTAAAAATATAGAGGTAATAATCATTGGTTCACTTGACATGGAATGACCCGGTTCCTTTATTTTTAACCATGTCTTAATTAAGAAACATCCTTTTATCACATTGTGGATGTGCCAATATTTCCTCGTTTTGTTGGTGACATCTTTGTGACAGACGTTATTTCGATTATGCCTTGAAAAGATGGTAATCAATTGTGAAAGTGCATGTTTGATAGCTTCCTTACACGCCTTCCATTCACTCTAGATTACACTGTCTAAAAATTACAGTATTATTAAATACACCCATTCCCCACATAAATAGTTTTCAGAATCTTTTTTTTTTTTTTGTCTTTCAGGATAATATGCTTTTTTGTGATTCTTGTGACAGAGGATTCCACATGGAGTGCTGTGACCCACCACTGGCACGAATGCCAAAAGGTAGTATGTATCGAAACTTTTAAATCTGATAAATATTGCCTAAATGCCTACTTTGGACAAAATGAGCCTGTGTGCAGGCTAATGTAGAGGAAAAATTAAATGCAGAATCTAATTAGAATTGTGATCAATTTTTACTAGTATTCTAAAGTATGAGACGAATATCAAACATTGCTGAGGGGTGCTGATGTTAGTTTTATATGAGGAGCAATGTGAGTTACTCTTATAATACATATATACTCATACATAAACCATGGCAAGAAATGTTGGGTTGACACCTTTATATTCTAGAACAATAGTAAAGTATTTGCTTGAGAAAATTATTGCACGTGCTGTCATACACATTTTTATATTTCCTTTGTGTATTGGAACAACACAAAAAACGAGAAAAAAAGGCAAATTTAACATAATTTCACACCAATCTCTCAAAATGGGTCGGTCCAAAATTGTGGGTAAACAATTATGTTTCAAGCATGTGTCACTCAATCAAATTTACCTATGGCATGTAACAGATGGGGACAGTAGGAAAATCACACCTAAAACCAGATAAAAAAGGGGAGAAGTTGATTCAGTCTTTGCAATGTGTGTCTATCTGTGATATACTAAGCATGAAGAGCACAAAGAAGAGAAGAAAACTGTTCAAGGACTTGAGAACCAAAATTGTTGAACAATATCAAGTCCATCTCCGGTGATCTTTATGTTTCTATGTCCATGGTGTGCAAGATAATCAAGAAGTTTACTACCCATGGTACTGTAGCTGATCTCCCTGGACATGGACAGCAGAGAAAAATTGATGAAAAGTTGCAATGCAGAATAGTCCAGAGTGTGCATAAACAGCTCCAATCACGTTCCAAAGAAATTCAAGCTTTCCTGCAGGCTCAGGATGATGCAAACTATCCATCAACAATGGCAGGAGACCCATGAGGGCTTCACTAATAACACATTGATATAAAAAAACTAGACTGTGGTTTACAAAAATGTACATGAGTAAGCCAAGATCCTTATATGAAAATGTATTGTGGACAGATGAGACCATGATAGAGCTTTTTGGTAAAGCACATCATACTAATGTTTACCTAACATTGAATGAGGTCATGAGACGTACAAAGAAAACAGCACCTTACTTAAAGTCAAATATGGTGGAGGTTCAAAGATATTTTGGGGTTGTTCTGCTTCCTCTGGCACTGAGTGCCTTGACTGCATGCAAGGGATCTTGAAATTTGAAGATTACCAAAGGATTTTGGATCACAATATAGTGCCCAATGTCAGAAAGCTGAGTTTGAGTCCTAAGTCATGGGCCTTCCAGGAGGACAATAACCCCAAACATGCTTCAAGAAGCACCCAGAAATGGATAAAACAAAGTGCTGAAGAGTTCTGAAGTGGCTAGCAATGGGTCCAGATCTAAATCCAATTGAATACCTGTGTTGAAATTTAAAAATTGCTGTTGGGTGAAGGCATGCTCCAAATATGAGAGACCTGGAGCAGTTTGCAAAAGAAGAGTGGTCCAAAATTCCAGTTGAGAGGTGAAACTGAAAAAGCTTGTTTATGGTTATAGTAAGCAATTGATTGCATTAATTTATTCCAAGGGGTGTGCAACCAAATATTAAGGTGACGGTGCCAACAATTTTGTCCAGCCTATTTTTGGAGTCTTGAATGAAATTATGTGCAATTTCTTTTTTTTTCTCAGGTTTATTTTTGTGTTCCAATACACACAAGGAAAATAAATGTGAATAATAAAACGTGTAATTGCAAAAATGTTTTGGGAGAAATATTTTATTTCCTGGAACAATTTCAAGGGTGCCAACTAGGAGTGGGCGAACATGAACCCATCAGCAGGTTCAATGGAGCTCAAGGGGTGGAAAACTACTGCTTTCAACTCATTTGAACCTGCTGCCAGCTTGCTGAACAGCTGTGTCCCCACGTCCCGCAATCCGGCAGTGGGGTCACCTGAGCTCACTGACTGCTATAGGGAAGTGGTGATGTCAGGAAGTCACTGAGAGCTTTCTCGCTGCTCTCAGTGAACTTGGGTGACTCCACTGAAAGGCTGCCAAATTGGAATATATTGTGGCACAACTGTGAACTATGTTCACAGTCTTAGTTTTCCATGCTGTGAACTTCATTGAACCCGCTGAAGGATTGCTGTACAGTCGGGCTGCCATTTCTTGAAATCCTTTTATACAGCACCATGGTCGCCTGAGTTCACTGAGGTCAGCGGGGAAGCCATCTAGTGACGTCACTGCTTCTCAGCGGAGAACTCCCCCGTGGCAGTCAGTGTGATCCCAGAAGCTGCAGTAAGAGGATGCTATTTCCATCACTGCAGCTTCTGGATGTAGCAGAGCCAGGATCGTCGAGGGATGTTATGTGTTGGACTGTTTTGGACCTGGGGTGTTTTTTGGGGTTAATAAAGTGGTAAAAGAATGAGTGAGTGTTTTTTATTTCAAATAAAGGATTTTTCAGTGTTTGGTGTTATTTCCTTTGACTTACAGGTGAGTGATGGGGTGGTCTCGTAGACACCTACCCATCACTAACTGAGGGCTTCATGGCAGTTGTGATTTTTGACAAATCACAGCTATCATTAAACCCTTACATTACCTCAATTGCCACCACATGAAGGCAATCTAGATAAGACGTGTAAGCGCAAGGATTTGGCACATCTAATGAATGAGCCAAATGCTGAGGGGGCCCAGCAGCTGCAGCTCCCCATCCTGAGAATTCCAGCCTCCAGCTGTCTGTTGTTCGTTGGACGAGTATCAAAATTGGGGAGACCCCACACCATTTTTTTTATTAATTTATTTTACACTAATATGACAGCAGGTTGCTTGCCATACACTAATGTTTATGGCAGCCAATAACAGATGCCAGCACAGAGAGCGTCTGACCGCAACCAATCACAGATGCTGTCACAGAGGTGTATAGTGAAAGATATGGCACTTTCTGCTTAGAATGAAATAGTGGTGCTGTGGTAGGATCCTGATCCTAATTGTAGACAATATAACAAAGCACTCCAAAGTTTCTGTATGATGTGAATTTTATTTATACTAGCATAGTGCATAGATGTTTTGGTCACAGATTTGAACTTCCTCAGTAACACTGTCTGGGGAACTAGCTATCTACCTCATGGAGAGGAGTTTCCTTGCAGCCATAAGGAGACAGATAAGGAGATTTAAAGCCGCAATGCTCCTCTGGGAAATATGCAAATTGTCACTTCAATGAAGAAGTGGATGAACTCTAGCGCCACCTTTAGGTAGCAATCCACAAAATCATAGTCGACTCTTTAACAAGCATTTTAATATGACCAAGGATTTGTGCCAGATCAGAACCCCAAGCTACAGATGCTGCATTTCAGGTTAACTGCCCCTCATCAGTGTTGTGTGTGGGATTTTCTGATCTGGAAACTCCTCTCCACTCCATAAGTTAGATAGCTATAGTGCTGTGCAAATTAATTGTGACAAAGCATTTTTTTAAGTAAAATCGTAAGTTGGTTACCAGTCAGTGATTCAAACCAGTTTTAACTGCTTTGAACAGGTGTGAGTGTACAACCTTGAGTAACAAAATGTGGTTTGACTAGTTTTAGTCAGAAAATAACAGCTAGTTGCTCCCTCAGCTTCAGTTGAGAGCTTGTTTCTGTAAGGAGTGGTTTAGTGTACTTTTTCTCTGTGTGACTCGTGCCTGTAAAAATGGATGTTACTCCACGGAAGAGGTCTAGAATTATTACTCTTAATGAACATACAAGTCTGACTGTAAGAGAAATCGCTTCCACCGTTGGTATTGGAAAATCTACTGTTTCAAGAATAATTCGCACACACAATGAAACTGGATCGTTTTCTCCAAAACGAAAAGGGAATTGTGGAAGAAAAAGGAAAACAACACCAAGAACTGATAAAACACTTATCAGAAATAGTAAAAGTAATGCAAGAATAACTTGCTTTGTCCCAATTAATTTGCACAGCACTTTAGTACCCCAGACCTCGTTGTAGCCTCTCATACAGCCAGATCAGAATATCCCACACACTACACTGAAGAGGGGCAGTTACCCTAAAACGCAGTGTCTGTAGTTTGGGTTTCTGATCAGGCACAAATCCTTGGTCATATTAAAAGGCTTGTTAAAGGAAACCTGACCCCTAAAAATCAGCCCCCAGCCTATTTATACCTGTCCCCGCACCACCAGTATAGCATTGTAGCTATCCCTTTGTGTCAAAAATGGGTATTTGTAAAGTTTATAAAACTGCTTTTTTTACCTTCAGATCTGCGGCTTCTCAGTTCTTGAGAAATTACACAGGGCATTTCTTGTGGCTTCTAATAAATACATAAATTGTTCTCGCCCAGATGGGTGTGCTAAGGCATTGTTATCTCCCGCGCTCTCCTCCATGGGCAGTATAGCCGGTATGACGCTATTCGCATCATATCTGGCTATAGTGACATCGTACACCCGTTTGGGTGTACTGAGAACCTCGCGCATGCGCAATGCCCATTGCGGAGTCATCATTACACCCAAATGGGTGTACAACGTCACTATAGCTGGATATGATGCGAATAGCGTCATACCGGCTATGCCGCCCATGGAGGGAGGGGGAGGGAGATCACAATGCCTTAACACGTCCATGTGGGCGCGAATAATTGATGTGCAGGCGGCCATGAGAAGCCACAGGGAACGCCCTGTATGACTTCTCAAGAACTGAAAAGCCGCAGATATGAAGGTAAAAAAATTATAAACTTTACAAATACCCATTTTTGACACAAAGTGATGCATACACTGCTATTCTGGTGGTGCAGGGACAGGTATAAATAGGCTGGGGGCTGATTTTTAGGGGTCAGATTCCCTTTAAAGAGTCGTCTATGACTTTGAGGATTGCTACCTAAAGGTGGCGCTAGAGTTCATCCACTTCTTCATTGCAGTGACAATCAGTAACACTGGTGAGGAATAGAAAGAAATAAAAATATAAGAAGCAAAACTAGAATATGTAAAGTATATACCGTATATACTCGAGTATAAGCCGAGTTTTTCACCACACAAATTGTGCTGAAAAGTGCCCCCTCGGCTTATACTCGAGTCATACAGTTGCTGTGGGCGGGGGGGCGGTGACCGGGGGCTTGAGGATGTGGGGGGGAGGCTGCAGAGTGAGCGGAGAGGTCACATGGGGCCGCTCATTATTGTAATGAATATGCACTGCATCCCCCTGTCCATCAGCAGCAGTGGGGGCAGCGCATATTACATTACTGTCCCCCCTTCACAGTATATTCCCCCCATGCTGCCACTCACTATAAAATAACAAACAGATCTCATCTATCTGACGATTCTCTCCCGACACCGTGTGTCCTCTCTCTGGTCTTCCTGCTTCTAAAGTCATGTGACCGGCACCGCAGTGATGTCATCGCTGTGAGCCCCGGTCACATGACTTTAGAAGCAGGAAGACCAGAGAGAGGACGTAAGGAGTCGGGAGAGATTTGTCGGATAGGTGAGATCGGTTTATTATTTTATAGTGAGCGGCAGCATGGGGGGCATATACTGTAATGGGGGGTGTACAATGGGGCACTGTAAACCAGGGATTGGGGGGCTATATACAAGTGATGGGGGGGTGCATCCATGAGGCGGGTATGTACAATGATGGGGGGGTATGTGCAATGATGAGGGCGCTGTATATAAGTGATAGGGGGTGCAATGATGGGGGCGCTGTATACAAGTGATGGGGGGGGTGTGCAATGATGAGGGTTATATACAATGATGGGGGCTATGCACCAGGTATGGGTGTGTGTGCAGTGATGGGGGTATGTACAATGATTGGGGGTTATGCACCAGGAAATGGTGTGTATGCAATGATGGGGGGTCTATATACCAGTGATGAGGGTCTATATACCAGTGATGGGGATCTATATACCAATGATGGAAGGCTATATACAGTAATGGGGCCATATACCAGTGATGAGAGCTATATACCAGTGATGGGGATGCTATGTACAGTAATCGGGCTATATACCAGTGATGGAGACTATATACCAGTGATGGAGGCTATATACCAGTGATGCAGGCTATATGCCGGTAATGGGGGCTATATACCAGTGAAGGGGGCTATATACCAGTGATGGGGGCTATATACCAGTGATGGGGACATATACCACTGATGAGGGGTTATATACCAGGATGGCTGTCTGCTGCAATTCCCACCCCAGGCTTATACTCGAGTCAGTAGGTTTCCCCAGTTTTTGGGGTAAAATTAGGGGCCTCGGCTTATACTCGAGTATATACGGTACATGACCACTTACATGCAATACATGTAATAAATCCATACATATATACATAGACTAAGCTCAGATAATACGTCAGAACAGATCTAAAAAATAAATAGATATCCAAGAGGGAAGATCAGAAAGAATGTCAAGGAAGTGGTTGAAGAGAATTAAGAAAAAGAAAGACAAAAAGAAACTGAAGAACAAGACAAAACTGTGGAACTAGGGACTAGAGCAAAATAGGTGATGAAGGTCTGGGAAGAAATACTAAACTAAAAAAGAAAAAAAAAAAAGAAGAAGAATAAAAAAAGGAGAAAAGAGGAATAAATGAAGAGAAAAGAGAAAGGAAAAAGAAAGAAAAAAGGTGAGAAAAGAAGGAAAAAAGGCAAGAAAAAAAAAAGAAGGGAGAAAGATAAGAAGTTAAAAGGGGGAAAAAAAGAAAAGAAAAAATAAAAAAAAAAATAAAAGAAGGAAAAGAAAGAATGGGAGAAAAAGAAAGGAAGAGAGAAAGAAAGAAAGAAAGAGGGAAAGAAAGAAAGAAAAGAGGAAAGAAATAAAAGGAAAATGAAAAAAGAAAATAGAAGAATAAAAAAGAGGAAAAAAAGGAGAGATAAGAAGGAAGCAAAAAAGAAAGAATGAAAAAGAGAAAAGAGAGAGAAAAGAAGGAGAGGGGAAGGGAAAGGAAAAAAAGAGGAAGAGAAGAAAAACATAAAGAAAGAGATGAACAAGGAAAGAAAGATTAGAGAAAAAGAACAGGAGGAAAAAAAGAATGGCGGAAAAAAAAGAGAAGGAAGGAAGAGAAAGGAGAGAAAGAAAGATCAACAAGAGAGAAGACTTTCTTTGTATGATAAGGATTAAATAAGGATTGTAAGGTGTATAAGGTATCCTAGAAGTATAGAATATAATAGTACCGTATGTACTCATGTATAAGCCGAGTTTTTCCGCCCAAAAATTGGGCTGAAAAGTTCCCCCCTCAGCTTATACACGAGTCAATACGGCCCCCAAATGCTGGCACTCGCCCCCCCCTGTGTGGTAAGGCCCCCCCGCGCTGCTTAACTTACCGTCCCCGGTCTTCTGCACCGCCGGTCTTCTGAGCTCCGTCCTCCATGCTCCGAGTCCCGTCCGGCTGCATCCGGGATCCCCGGCCGTCGCACGATGACGTCATCGTAACTGCGACGGCCGGGGATCCCGAATGCAGCGAGAACAGGACTCGGAGCATGGAGGACGGAGCTCAGAAGACCGGCGGTGCAGAAGACCGGGGATGGTAAGTTAAGCAGCGCGGGGGGGCCCTTACCACACAGGGGGGCGAGTGCCAGCATTTGGGGACATGTATACTCCCTGGGGCTGCTGTATACCCCCTGGGGCTGCTGTATTACCCCTGGGGCTGCTGTATACCCCCTGGGGCTGCTGTATACCCCCTGGGGCTGCTGTATTACCCCTGGGGCTGCTGTATTACCCCTGGGGCTGCTGTATAACCCCTGGGCTGCTGTATAACCCCTGGTGCTGCTGTATTACCCCTGGTGCTGCTGTATTACCCCTGGGCTGCTGTATACCCCCTGGGGCTGCTGTATTACCCCTGGGGCTGCTGTATTACCCCTGGGGCTGCTGTATACTACCTCTGGGGCTGCTGTATACTACCACTGGGGCTGCTGCTGTATATACCACTGGGGCTGCTGTATATACCTCTGGGGCTGCTGTATACTACCACTGGGACTGCTGCTGTATACTACCACTGGGGCTGCTGTATATACCTCTGGGGCTGCTGTATATACCTCTGGGGCTGCTGTATTACCCCTGGGGCTGCTGTATTACCCCTGGGGCTGCTGTATACTACCACTGGGGCTGCTGTATTACCACTGGGGCTGCTGTATTACCACTGGGGTCTGTATATACCACTGGGGAGGCTGCTGTATACCACACTGCTGGGGGCTGTATACCTGTGCTGGGGTCCACCCTCGGCTTATACACGAGTCAATAGGTTTTCCCAGGTTTTGGGGGCAAAAGTATGGGGGTCGGCTTATACATGGGTCGGCTTATACACGAGTATATACGGGTAAGTATAATAATATTAGGTTTGTATAAATAAGATCCATAGTAAAGGAAAAATGACTCACCGTAGCCGGGTCTTAACGTCTCGGGCGTTACTTCTCCCGTCACGGCTCCGCGCCTGAAGCTGTGGTGCCCGGTGGTCAGCTCAAAAGGGGATGATTTGAACGGATAGGGGTTAATTCTTACTTGTCGTGACGCCACCTGCGGGAATCCGGTGATTTCACCGGCACTGCTTGTGCCTGCGGGGGATGTACGGCAGCTAGATGGGACGCTCCCCACAGGATGAGCGGGAGTCCCCGGGCCAGGACCTGCACTTGATGGAGTGTGGCAGCTCAGTAATGCTGAAAGTGTAGACTTAAACAGTTCCGAAGGAAACACGGACACCAGATTCCTATGTAACGGGTATTTACTGTAACCGGCAAGATGGTACAAGGTATACAGTCAACAGGTAACGGGCCGGGTGGTCCCAGCGATGACTGGTGTTAGCTCAGCACTCCGCGGTGTTCCTTCCTTAACTTCTCTAGATGGGTTGCCGGTGTTGCCTTGGTATACCAGGTCAGGGTACTTGGGAGACTTCTAATTGGTACCTAGGTAGTGCTGGTTTAAGGTCCTGTGTCCCAGGGGCGAGTCCCTGCTGGCGAGACAACTTAGGTTGTGGCTGTGATGAGGTGCCTCATGGAAGCGGTTCCTACACCCTGGTTTGCGGAGCTGTGGTGAACGTCTTGCTCGCCTCGGAACCAGTGATCCTGTGGGTGGTTCTTGGGCATGGGTATGATTGGACCCGTTAGGTAGTTGCCCGTGTCCCAGTCTAGGGTACCAATAATGGCGCCAGCCGGTAAGTGGTCTTCAGGGTTGCATGGAACTGTGCAGAGCCCTGCTTCTCCTACGTTGCATTCCTCCAGACTCCTACTCCTACTCCTGCTTTACTCCATCACACTACTCCTACACTCCGCCCACCAGGACCTGATTGGCCCTCTATTCTAGTGGTGCATGTAGGGTATGGAGCTCTGAGTGTTAACCACGTCATCACCGAGATGGAAGATATTACATCTTCTGCCATGGATGCAATACCTTCCTGTGACGCACTCTTTGCGGGGCGCCACACTCCCCCTCGGGAAATTACACTTGTCCCCAAGTGTCACGAAACCCGAACACTACCGGGAAAAGTTTAGCATTTTTATTGTAAACATAAAATAATCATTTTTATTAACAACACGATTGCTTAATTTTTCTTCCCTTTTAGGGAGGCACATTTACTTAGAACGTTTCAAAATAAAACATTTTTACTCTTAAACTAAACCGGTTAACCATTGCGGACCCGGCGGGTAGGGTTACTCTCCTTAAGTAAGTCCAGGCTTTACCGCCGGGCCGCTCTGCTGGCACTCAAGCAACGGGAATTGTCCATGACAAAGTCACTGTTAAAGTCTAAACAAAGGGACATCCAAGATGGCCGCTGACCAGGGAGGTTGCATCTGACACAGCTCCCTGCCACACTTCACCATCCGAGCCATCCAGCCTCAGAGAACACATAATCTGCCATCAAAGATACACCAGCTGCAGTCCACAATACCAGGGACTCGGAGGATCTGGATCTTAAAGCCTGCAGAGCCTCTAAACTCTCTCCTCAGGATGGTGAATGCTGCACTCCCCTTCCTCCCTGCTTCAGACTGTCTGAATTCCTCCCTGCTCCTGGACACCTAACACTGCCAGCCTGCAAATCCCTGATACATACTATGATATCATCGGGGCTTTGTGAGGAGACTCCATCAAATCAGCAGGGAGAAGAGATAAGGGAAGTGTGGGAACCAGAGAGAGGAGCTCATTTCTGCCCAAGCAGCCATTAATGAGGGACACAGCATACAGACTTCACCTCTGCAGCTGCTTGGAAAAGAGCCCCTATTGTCATCTAAGGAGCCTTGCTGAAACTATCAGGAGGGACTGCTCTGGAGTTGAAAGGTGCTGATGCACTGAGGGAGACAAGTTCTGCTTCATATAATCTCCTGACAATTATAAAATCTCCAAGCACAAGCATCTCTGAAGAACCTGATTAATACATCTCACCAGTCTATCAGTTTACTCAGCATATGAACTATTGGGATATACTCTTTAAACCAAAATAATCTGTCTTCTGGATCTCTATTTAAAACAACATCGACTTCCGGTTTCCGGCCTGATGGGTGAGGACGCAAGGGGATGAGCTCCCAAAGCCTGCGGCCGCTAACCTGCTAAAAAGGCGTGCAAACCGCTGACAACCGGTACCGGAGGCACACTTACCAGTCATTACATCATCCCTGCATGCGCCGGTGGCTCCGGAGCACCGGCGGCGGACGGGGTGCGGCGGAGATGGCGACGAGGTAGACCGGGTCCTCCTCCTCCAAGGTGGCGCCGAGTGGGGCAAACAACAGAGGCAAGGAGGCAGCAAACAAATTACAGCCCCGATCACAAGGGAGAGAAGCTGGAGGACACCCAGGACGATGTAGCGGCGGGGGAGGTGAGACGCTGGAGAGAGCGGAGGGCGCGGGCCTGGGTCCTCTATAGACTATAAGCTCCTGGCCACTGAGGTCTCCTCTCAACTAGCAGGGGAGCTGAGGCATCTGTTCAAGAATATGATAAAGGAGCTGCTGCAGGAATCCCTCAGAGACGTTAAAGCAGATGCTGCTGCACAGGAATCCAGGCTTACAGTTCTGGAGCAAAGACTGTCAGACACCGAAGATAAGGTAGTCTGGCTGGAACAACAAGTCTCTTCCTATAAAGAGAGGGAGGAACGTACAGTCAATAAGCTGGAGGACTTAGAAAATCGTTCCCGCCGCAACAATCTGCGCTTGGTGAGGCTTCCCGAGACCATTACCCCCTCTGCATTGCTGGACATATTTGAGACTGACCTCCCGCAGATTTTGGGGAGCAGGGGCCCTTGCATGGTAGAAAGAGCTCACCGCATAGGCCCCCCGCCAGACCACATAACAAACCAGACTCTCCATCCCAGGGGAGAGGGAAGCCCAGACAAACTATTGCTCGCTATCTAAATTATCGGGACAAGGAGAATCTCCTACGCTCCTACAAGAGCTTGCGGACCCCTCTAACCATCAGAGGACACAAGTTCCTACTGTTCGGAGACTACTCTCCTGAGGTCGCGAGAAAGCGGAGAGCCTTTGGGGAGGCGTGCAGTATTTTGTACAATCACAATGTACGATTCCAACTCCTGTATCCGGTCATTCTGAATTATAGGGGTCCGGATGGCTCCATCAAGGTGCATCATAATCCTGAGGAGGCCCTTAGGAGCTTGACCCAACGGAACCCGGCTGGGAGCCACCATGGAGGACAACGGGAGCACCACATTGGAACCCAAGGAGGGGGCGAGAACTCATGTCCGGAGACCCCTGGGCCACGAGAAGGCTCTCCTCGGGGGTCTGAGAGGGAGACTAGCACTGGGCCCCGCCCCGCTCGCCAAACGAACAGAGGTCCAAGCGACATGACGGAAGTGGAGGGAGACGTCGTACGGACTCTGAGCTTGGACCGAGGGATGCGGAGGTCCATGACGGGACTTGAACGGAACATATGGTGACTCTTTTCCCTTTCTTGTTTTTCCTTATTTTTTGCACCAGGAGGGACCGAAGTCATGTCTTACGGATCTCGTATCCTGGTCTGTGTTATCTGGGCAATTGCACACTAGATGCCTTAGCCGACTTTTGGGAAGTGTTAATGTTATTGATAATGACAACAATGCGGTTATACTACTGTTAATAGGTATCGATTGACTCCAGTGCACGGTGCTGACTATCTCGACTTACACGACGGCCGCAGGGCGGGAGTGTTGGAGAGGTGTACCCTTCAGAATATGGAAGTCCATATCCTTTATTTGAATAGTTTTTGGGGAGAGGAGAAGATGAGAGGGGGAGGGATTTTGTTCTATTGGATTGTTCGGTACGCGGTCACTAGACTGCTTGTTGAGGGGTTACAGGGGGAGTGGGGGGCGTGAATTTATGTTGTTACAGCCATCTTGTACAGTATGCTTATTTTTCAGCGACCTACTCGAAACATCCCTGGATATAGCGGGGGTTGACATATCCCATCGACTGTTTCTTGATCATGGTTAATCTGTTGTCCTGGAATGTTAAGGGCCTCAGGTCACCCGAGAAACGCTCGATGGTACTCAAACATCTCAAGAGATTGAAAACAGATGTGGCTCTCCTACAAGAGATGCATCTGCAAGACATGGAATTTTTTAGAATGCACAGGTTATGGGTGGGGGCGGTACACGGCTCTGGATCGGTGGGGAGGAAGGCAGGGGTACTGATACTTATCCATAAAAATTTCCCCTGTACAATTATTTCTGAAACTAAAGATGATGAGGGAAGGTATGTGCGGCTTGTTTTAGATAGCCCGGCGGGACGTCTTAGTATCACGAATATATATGCCCCTAACCAGTCGCAAGATGCCTTCTTCTCCCACCTGCAGGAGGAGCTGCTAGGAGATACAGAGCATCTCCGGATCGTGGGAGGGGACTTCAATAGTGTCTTCTTTGGGGGCGAAGATAGGCGACGCGACCAGTTGAATACTGCTTCCACCCCTGACGACCGACCGTTGAGCCCGCTACATACGCTGACGAGGGGACTGGCATTGCATGATGTGTGGCGGATACACCACCCCCTAGACTGGGAATTCACTCATTACTCCCATGCCCACGGGTCCTGGTCTCGTATTGATTTGTTTCTACTCAGCAACCACTTATTGGCTAGAGTGGTCAGAGTGGGTATTGAAAATATCGTAATTTCCGAACATAGCCCCGTGGCCCTGGAACTAAGAGACGTGCACATTAGGGGCACTGACTTTATATGGCGCTTTCCATCACATCTTAGAAGGGACGCCAATTTTGACAGACTCCTGGGGGAGTGGTGGTCTGACTTCGTCTTCCACAATGCAGACCATGAGACGGACTCTCGGTTATACTGGGAAACGAGTAAGGTGGTCATGAGGGGTAAAATAATGGCATACACCAGCACTCAAAAAAAGAAAACATTTCAACAGTTCCATCTAGCTAGTTCTAAGGTAAGAAGCACATATGAGGAATTTAAAAACAACCCTTCACCGCTAACAAAGGAGAAATGGGTGGGAGCAAAGAGAGAGTATGACGTCTGGGCTAAACGAAGGGAACAGTGGAGTAAGGAACAATGGGAGGTAGATCTCTATAAGTGTGGAGACAAGGCGGGGAGGATCCTAGCGAACATGGCCAGGGGTAAAACTAAGCCCACGACGTTTGCCTCTTTGGTGGACTCCGAGGGTAACATCCTTCATGCACCAAAAGATATAAACTCTCATTTAGGCAAATTCTTTGCAAAACTATATACACAGGATACAGTGCAGAATGCAAGGGAGGTGGGAGGGGACTGGCTTGAGAAGGTCTCACTACCTACCATAGCTGAGGACGGCTTGGCCACCTTGAACGCTGAGATTTCCTTGGCTGAAGTTCAAATGACTATCAAAAACCTGAGTGCCCATAAAGCTCCGGGTCCAGATGGTTTTACCGGCGACTATTACAAGTCTTTATGCAACAAGGTGGCTCCTTGCTTAGTCTCTCTTTTCAATGAAATTCTAGGGGGGGGCAAGATCTCGAACCACACTAACACGGCACACATTAAATTGTTGCCAAAGGGGAATGTGAGCTCCACTGACCCGGCGGATATCGCCCCATCTCACTGATAAATCAAGACCTGAAAATTCTGGCCAAGATTATGGCGGACCGTTTGGCGGGGCTACTGCCATCTCTTGTGGGCCCACAACAGGCAGGATTTGTTAGGGGTAGATCGGCGGTGGGTAATATCAGACAAACTATGTTAGTGCTGGATTCAGTGGGGCATCGAGAGAATCTACGTGATGATCGTCTTGTTGGACGCCGAAAAGGCGTTCGACAATGTCAATCTGTCCTGGTTGAACTTAGTATTGGACAAGATAGGCCTACAAGGCCCGTTCAGGACATTCCTAAAAACATTATACGAGAACCCGAGCGCTAGAATATGCACCCCCGGTTTTCTGTCCGCCCCTTTCCCTCTGGAAAAGGGAACGCGGCAAGGCTGCCCTCTCTCGCCATTGCTCTTCAATCTGGCCATCGAACCTCTTGCCAGATATTTGAACAGCAATGATTCACACGAGGGCATCAACATTGGAGGGGTGACGGTGAAGTCAGCGCTATTTGCTGATGATGTCATCATCTATATGAATAGACCGGAGAGGGACTTAAGGGAACTGCTTCAACAACTCACGGTTTTTGGCACATTCTCGGGCTTTAAGCTCAATAAAGCTAAATGCGAGATCTTGCAACTGGGAAAGCCTCATCGCCGTCCTGGGGAAGGGGGGGGCCAGGGGAGGGGCGGAGATGGAGGGCATACAAGTAAAAACTCACCACATCAAATACCTGGGCATCATACTCGGCAGCAACACTAGCCAAATTTACCCCCTGAACTATGGCCCTTTAATTACCAAAATCACGCGGGAATTGGAGAGATGGAGGGACCTGCCGCTGACTCTTCTGGGGAGGTGCCATCTACTTAAGATGGTTAGCTTCGCCAGGTTACTATATCCGCTGCAGACCATACCACTGCTACTGCGAAGGGCGGATGTGCATAGACTCAACACAGCTTTCTCCAGCTTTCTTTGGAGGGGACGGAAGGCCAGAATAGCCAGTCGCACCTTAATGCTCCCAAAACTTGGAGGGGGGCTAAATCTCCCCGACATCAGGGGATATAATTTGGCGTGCTTATTACGTCACGTTATAGACTGGCTCAAAAAGTCCAACAGATACTCTAATTATACCATGGAAGCTGCGCTATGCAGACCCTGGGAATCGGCCAGCTTACTGCACTCGCCATGGCCGGCCATGCCTAAACACCTGAAAAACATGATCATCTATAGAGATACGGCTATGTGCTGGAAAGCGGTTCGAAAGAAGTTAATGATGACCTGGAAAACGTCGAAATACCTTAATCCTTGGGCCCACGCAGGATTCAGAATAGGGCGTGAGAACGCCTTATTCGCACCATGGCAAGAAAAGGGGATTCACACATTGGGGGATTTGTTACACAAACCTGACAGAAGGTGGTTAACGGAGTCAGAATCATCCAGTACAGGCAGCTACACCATCACGTCCTTCGACACCTTCAAAATGTATCACAGGAATGCAGATTGACTATCTGGGATACCTGGTTGGGAGCGGACCCTCTGACTGTCAACATATCTTACCTTTATGGTAGTTTACAAGACACGACTCTGGCCTTAAGGGAAGATAACATCTTTCGCGGGTGGCTAAAGTACATACCTCGGACTGATATAGCGGATACGATTCTGAGGGGCTGGGAGGTACTGAGGAAAAATATAATCAGCGAAAAATGGAGGGATGTACAATATAGGATTATACACAGGGCAATCTACGGATTCACCCTACCCCCGAATGCTAGGTTCCCTAATAGATGACAACAATGCCCAAAATGCGGACAACCAAAAACAGATATGGTGCATGGTATATGGCTGTGTGGGGAGGTGCAGAAACTATGGAAGCGGGTGGAAGCCTTAGCGAGGGAGGTGACCGGCAAAACCGTTACATTGGATATGCTTGCCTGGTTGTTTCATTTCCCGGTATCTGGAGTGTGGGAAGGCAAACCTGCTAGAATACTCCATATGCTGGCAATGGTTACTAAAAGGCTAATCCTGAGGGACTGGCTATCTGGGCACAACCCTGGCATGACTGGTATACTCAACAAATTGAAGGCAGTAATGCACATGGAATGCCTGGAAGTGGCAAGGGATAAAGACGCGTTGACGGGAAAGTTTTTTGAGACTTGGAGAGGGTTCATAACCACCAAGCTATCGTCAGCAGAACTGCACTCAGTAGTCCTACCGTTTGTGCAATCGTCCTGGTATCTGCTGGAGGAGTTACAAGGGTCCTTGGGAAGGCTACGGGTATCCCCTGCTCTAGGCGACTCGGGGCAGGCATATCACTTTTTCCATTTCATTTCTTATGACTGTTAGGAGATGTGACTATGGTGTAGTTTTTGGTATTGAATATCGATTATAATCAATGTCTGACCTTGTATGTCTTGGGAGATTATTGGATGTATTTTCGCTGTAACTATTGATGGCTGGGGGGGTATGGGCGTTGGATTGTTTTTCTTCTTTTCCTTGTTATTAAAAATGAAAACTCAATAAAATATAAAAAAAAAAAAAAAAAGTCTAAACAAAGTTATTGGCTTAAGGGTGTAAAGAGCACTTCTTAACCCGGAGAGCGTACCACCCCTAATAACCAGCATGGCGTTCATAGGTGATTGCTTCTCCCCGGTAAAGATCGCGGTCGGGATGTCCCTTGGGGAGGTGCGACTCCACTTCCTGGCGGCCCACAAAAATATCCTCACACACCCCCTCCTCCTGGGCGAAACCCCACCCGTGACCAGGTTAAATGATGTAACGATACCTGCTTTGCGGAGTTCTTCTAGTAACGGGGGTTGACGTCGGGCCTCGGCACGGGCTCACAGGTTAGCTTGCTCCTGGGCCCACCATTCCGCTATGCTGCACCGACGTACAGCATCGTCGGACCGGCATGGAGTATGGACATAGTCCCAGCGGCGGGTAGGGTGGTGACAGGTCAGGAGCTGGTCATAACTTTGGACCGACACCCGGACAAGATGATCAGGGGCAGATGCCGCGGCAGCACCAGACCACTGGACCCGAGCCGCTTGCAGCAGCTCAGCAGCAGCATCCATCTCGTCCTCCTCTTCGGAACTGGCGTGGCTGGAATCCTCAGGCTCACTGAGGACCTCATCATCTTCTTCCTCCACTTCCTCGACGACCACATCAGGTTCCTTTGCTGGCGGGGACTCTTGATCGGGATTCTCCTGGTGATTGGGCTCTGGAGCTGTGGGGTCTTTCCCTGGGTGATCCTGCGGGGCTTCTAGGCTGCCCGTCTCCTCCTCTGCCGCCTCTGCACCGGTTGATGGTGATGCTTCTGCTCTGGTAACCGGGTAGGCCTCAGTGAGTTCGGGGCCAGTCTCCGGTTCTGGGGTGGAACAGGTCGCAGTCTCTGGCTCTGGAGCGGATCAGGTGGTAGGCTCCGGCTCTGGAGTGGAACAGATTGTAGGCTCCGGTTCTGCAGCAGAACAGGTGGTAGGCTCCGGCTCTGGAGCGGAACAGGTGGTAGGCTCCGGTTCGGGAACGGAACAGGTTGTAGGCTCCAGTGCTGGAGTAGGACAGGTTGCAGGCTCCGGTGTTGGAGTAGGACAGGTTGCAGGCTCCGGTTCTGGAGTGGAACAAGTTCTCAGTCTCTGCAATCGGCTGGCCAGACTCGCACTCCAACTGCGGATGGTCCATTCCGTGGCCTCCATCAATCGCACCCGTAAGTCCTGCAGCGCGGTCTCCCAAAACTCGGGGTCCCCGTCAATGGTGAGGACGGGACCCGGGCCAGGGTTGCCGATGGCGGCACGAGCCTCCTCCTCGACCTCTCTCATTAGCTCGCGGAGTTTTAAACTTGCCATCTTGCTTCTTCGAAGAACCTCTCCCGTTAGACCTGGTAACTATTCCTGGACAGAGTTGTTAGGAAAGCCTTGCCACACCTGTTTCTGTGTCGTTCTTTTAGTCCATAGGTGGGCTGAAGTCTTTGGCCCGCCCGCTTGGTTGTATCTAGCAATCGGGACGGACAAGGATTTTTGCGCCTCTGCCATGGCCCTCCCACGAAGAGGGGCGGAGGCACACCCCTGGGCCAGCACATTGTGGTTCACATGGCAGGATCCGCCATGTTGGTCTTCATCTTGGCCCAGTGGTAAAAAGGCGGGAAAAAGTTCGGTTTGGGTGGATAAAGTTCTTTAAGCACACAATACCCGTTGGGAAGCGGGCCTGCTCGTATCCTGTTCGTGACGCCAAATTCTGACTCACCGTAGCCGGGTCTTCACGTCTCGGGCGTTACTTCTCCCATCACGGCTCCGCGCCTGAGGCTGTGGGGCCCGGTGGTCAGATCAAAAGGGAATGATTTGAACAGATAGGGGTTAATTCTTACTTGTCGTGACGCCACCTGCGGGAATCCGGTGATTTCACCGGCGCTGCTTGGGCCTCCGGGGGATGTACGGCAGCTAGATGGGATGCTCCCCACAGGATAAGCGGGAGTCCCCGGGGCCAGGAGCTGCACTTGATGGAGTGTGCCAGCTCAGTAATGCTGAAAGTGTAGACTTAAACAGTTCCGAAGGAAACACGGACACCAGATTCCTCTGTAACGGGTATTTAATGTAACCGGCAAGATGGTGCAAGGTATACAGTCAACAGGAAACGGACCGGGTGGTCCCAGCGATGGCTGGTGTTAGCTCAGCGCTCCGCGGTGTTCCTTCCTTAACTTCTCTAGATGGGTTGCCGGTGTTGCCTTGGTATACCAGGTCAGAGTACTTGGGAGACTTCTAATTGGTACCTAGCTAGTGCTGGCTTAGGGTCCTGTGTCCCAGGGGCGAGTCCCTGCTGGTGAGACAACTTAGGTTGTTGCTGTGGTGAGGTGCCTCATGGAAGCGGTTCCTTCACCCTGGTTTGCGGAGCTGTGGTGAATGTCTTGCTCACCTCGGAACCAGTGATCCGGTGTGTGGTTCTTGGGCACGGGTATGATTGGACCCGTTAGGTAGTTGCCCGTGTCCCGGTCTAGGGCACCGATAATGGCGCCAGCCGGTAAGTGGTCTTCAGGGCTGCACGGAACTGTGCAGAGCCCTGCTTCTCCTACGTTGCATTCCTCCAGACTCCTACTCCTGCTTTACTGCCTCACACTACTCCTACACTACGCCCACCAGGACCTGATTGGCCCTCTATTCTAGTGGTGCATGTAGGGTATGGAGCTCTGAATGTTAACCACGTCATCACCGAGACGGACGATATTACATCTTCTGGCAGGGATGCAATACCTTCCTGTGGCGCAATCGTTGCGGGGCGCCACACAAACATAAAGTAAAAACACAGCAGGAATAGAGGTAGCCTACAGGAAAATATAATAATCATGTGATAGTATACAATGCACCAAGTAACTGAATACAAAATGTAGTGCCTGTGAAAGAACAAGTAGTATGGAAGCAAGATATATGAAAGAATGATTAGTAACAGTCAATCCTACCATCCTGGAGTGGAATTGCTATTTAAACAAGGTGGCGTGGTACAGCGGTGTCCACTGCTATGGAGGTTGCCATTTTGCGGGCATGACCTCTGGAGTAGTGATGGGCGAACCCGAACTGTAAAGTTCGGTGTCCGTACCAAACACCTAGTGTTCGGGCACAGATCCCGAACACAGACTTTCCTGGGTAGTCCATGTTACTGTTCGGGTTTGGGTTCGGGGGCGGGAGAGCTGTAAAAATAAAGAAAATAGTTATTAAAGAGCATTATACTTACCGCCTTCCACCTCCCCGCTGCGTCTACTTCTGATGCTGCTCATTAACTTGCTAGATATTCATTGCAGAGGGGCCCAACAGTCAATCAAAGACGCTGTCACAGAGAATGGACATCTGTTCACAGAGATATGCAGCAGATCTGAAGATGTTCCCTTTGGATTATGTTGGAGAGAGGGTTTTTTTTTGTCAATTAAAGATGGGAAACAGGGTTGTCGTGTTTTATTTCTAAATATTTTTTTTTCGTTGTTGTGATTTTTTACTGCTTACTAGAAATTCATAAGGGGTGGGTCTAATATTGGCCTGACACGATGAATTTCGTGCTTAGTGCCAGGTGCCAATACAAAGCTAGCATTAACCCCTTTATTACCCAGTGTGCCACCACCACCAGGGCCACTGGAAATTTTGGGGTACAGCGCCTGAAAATAGGGGATTTTATTAATGTGCCATTTTCTGGGGCAGATGCGGGCTGCAATTTACAGCGAGATGGGAGGGGGGCAGAAAGCTTGTGCCACCCTGTGCTGAAAATTCAAGCCCCCAGCTGCCTAGTTGTACCTGTCTTGAACCCATAAATACGGCAAAGCCCCATGTAATTTATTTTAATTATTTCATGAAATTCATGACTTAATTACAAAAAGGGCTTCCTTATATATTTGTTTTCCAGATAGGTAAAAATAGGCAGCTGGGGAAAGTAGGCAACCCTTACCTGCCTGCTGTACCTGGCTGACATACAAAAATATGGCAAAGCCCACATCATTTTTTTAACAATTATTTCAAGGAATAATTTTATAAAAAGGGCTCAACTGAGTTGCGGTTTTGATGCTTTTTTGGGCCATGAGATTCAGATGAACACATTGAAACAATGCACCAAACAAATCATGAAATATGCAGCAAAAACCATGTCACGGTTTTGGTTCTTTATTGGCCAGGAGATGCAGATGAACACATTGAACACAGTGCATGCAGTTTTGTGCCAAAAGTGCACCAAAAGAGCATGAAATCCATGGCAAAAACCGCATCATGGTTTTGGTGCGCCAATTCTCTGTGACAGCATCTGTGATTGGCTGTTGGGTCCCTCTACAGTGAATATCCAGGAAGTTAATGAGCGGCCACAGAATTACAAGTGGGTGAATGCTGGAAAGTATAATGCTGTTTAATAACTATCTTCTTTCTTTTAGAGCCTCCTAGCCCCCATCCCATAACTTTACAGTCTGAGTTCGTGATTCAGACTCAAGTTCGAGCCACTTTCGGCCCCGAGTTTGCTGAACCCGCACATCGGCGGGTTCGCCCATCACTACTCTGGAGTAATATAGCACCATCAGCCAATAGTGCTGAGTCAGCTGGGAGTGCTGAGTCAGTGCTCCACTTTGCGCATATGCCAGTGATGTCATTGTGAAGATCAAGAATACGAATTCTGAGCTGTGACACTTATAGCGATACGCATGCGCGGACCCAGAAATAGAGCAGAGCTCATATAATGTGGTAGGAGTGAGGCGTTGTAGGTATGAGAAGGAGTGTCACATAAGAGGCATAGATGTAGAAATATGTACAATTCTAGGAAAGAAAAGAAGAATTAGTATACAATATACATGGTAAATGCTAAAAATGCATAACAAATGATTACAGGGGGAATAATTTAATTTTTTACATTTTTTGAAAGGATATTATATGAAACATAAGTGGGTGGGGGAAGCAGAGGAATATTCAAGATTTAAGATTTAATGTGCGGACCCAGAAGTAGTGTGAGAGCAGCGCGCTAGGTGGTGAGTATAATTTAACTGATTTTAATCACTAATTTGCCCTAGCCACCATTTTAGAGCTAAAGTTTGGGACCCCATAGATTTATATGAGGTTCAGGGTTCGGGGTTAAGTTCGGGTCAAGTCTGGTCCCGATCCTGGACTTGTACGGCCACCAAATTTGCCGATCCTGAACATCTGCTGGTTCGCCCATTTCTAGTGCGAACACTATCGGCCATGACTGTATACACTCCTCAACACTGAATCTGCAACTGTAAAAAGAATTTGGGGGATTATGTAGGGACATGCTAGTGATATGAAAGCAACATTTTTTAAAACACTTGATTTATTTGGTATTGAGTTTAAGCGCCACATGCATAAATCCCCGCTCTTACACACCTAGTTTGCAATCAATAAGGTCATTAAAGTGGTATTCTCATCTCCAAGATCCTATCCTATTATGTAGTAAGTGTAATAAAAATAATATTAGCAAATTTCTCTAATTAGAAATGTAGTATAGTTCTCCCAATTACCTGGTTGGTTTACCTCATGTGCAGGGCATTGCAGGTATACATGGTTATGACAATGAGCAACGGACTTTCCCTATATGCATGGCCGTAACCGCGGATACCTATGGTACAACAATGCCCTGCACATGAGGAAAAGACATTGCTTATCAAAAAAACTGTACTACATTTCTAATTGGAGGTATTTGCTAATATTATTATTGTTATTACACTTACTTCATAATGGGATAAGATCTTGGAGATGGAATACCCCTTTAATTCCCAGCCTCTGCCAGGGTATGAGATTCAAAGAGGGGATGTGCACCCGAAAAGCCTCCAACGGGATCCCCTCCGGGGCAGTTTAGACCAAGAATCTGGCATTTTTCCCCACGCTGATTGGAGCGCTCGAACTGTGGACAGTGGTTGAGTCACCTCGACCGGCCCCAGAGCAGCCTCAGACAAAAGCCTGTCAGGCGAGATCCCCGGTGCCATCTCCGTCTCCAGCTGAACCCAGCCTAGGGCTGACTGTTGTTTCCACAGATCTCTAGAAGCTTCTAGAAGCATTGCTTTGTAGTAAGTGATTACATCTGGAACTCTCATGCCACCTCCCTTCAATTTCAGGTACATCGACCGTCTTTGGACTCTCGGTCTTCCTCCCGCCCAGATGAATTTATTAATCTGTTTTTGTAACTGATTTAGGAGTTTGCTTGGGTAGCACGTCGGAACACAACGAAATAGTTTCGGCAGCCAAAGCATCCTGAATGCCTGGATTCGCGCCATCCAGGACAAGAGAGGAAAACAGCTGGAGTCAAGGACCCCCCGCAACGTTGCCATTAGGTTGACTATATTCACGCGGGCCACTTGTTTAGAAGCACACAAAGTAATTCCCAAGTAGGGTATGCCCTCCGGGACCCAGGAAAAGGTGAATTGTGAGGAGAGGGCCCTCAGATCCAGCTCTGATATATTAATAGGGAGTCCCATGGTCTTTCCCATATTCAGTTTGTAGTAGGATATACTCGAGAAGTCGTCTAAGTCCTTGAGTATTGCTGGGATGGAACTGGCGGGGTCAGTACATGTAATAATGACATCATCAGCGTACAGCCTTATGACATGGTGTTTTGCTCCCACTTGAATGCCGACAATCTTAGGGTTGGATCTAATTGCAGTGCAAGGGGCTCCATGATAAGGGCAAAGATCAGGGGTGACAAAGGGCACCCCTGCCTCGTTCCGTTGGTGATGTCAATGTGTCGTGATAGGAACCCTGACGTTGAGACCCGAGCTTCCGGGGCAGAGTAGAGACTCAGCACGGCCGACAGGATTGGTCCGGAAAAACCGAACCTCCTGAGGACCTCACGTAGGTAACCCCAGTGCACCCTGTCAAACGCTTTCTCAGCATCAAGTGACAGGAATACACTGGGGGTCCCTCGCCCCTCCACTATTTCCACCAGATCCAGCATACGTCTGGTACCACCTCTGGCTTGTTGTCCCTCCACAAAGCCCACCTGGTCCGAGTCTACCAACAGGGGAATCACCTTAGAGAGGCGGGAGGCTAGCAGTCTGGCAAAGTTCTTCACATACGTATTTACCAACGAAATGGGACGATAGTTGCCTGGCAGGTCTGAGGATGGTGGTGATCGTGGCCTCTAAGGCCTCAGCCGGGAGCTCCCCCTAAGCCTGCCAGTAATGAAAGAGTCGGAGGAGGTAAGGTGCCAAGTGGAGGGAGAACACTCTGTAATATTCATTGGCCCAGGGCAGAGTTTGATTTAAGCGTCTTAACAATTTCTAAAACCTCCGAGAGGGTGAATGGTTGGTTCAAGGCCAAGAGCACGTCGGGTGGGACAGTAGGGAGGTCCACCCCTGCCAAGTAGGTACGGATACTGTCTAACGAGGGCTGCTGAGTCAGGGGGTCATCTGCCAAGTTGTAGAGTTTAGAATAAAAGTCTGCCATTACTTCCACTATTCCAGACGGGTCCCTAATTCGCTTTCCTTCAGATGATGTCATAGACGTCACCACCGACTGAGCCACCCTTTTCTTAAGTCTCCTGGCAAGGAGTTTATCAGGTCTATCCCCTGCTGCGTAAAATTGTGTGTTGAGTGTCCGTAAGCCTAATTCATGTTGGTAAAGCAACTGAGATCTAAGTTTCGTATGTAAGTCCAGAATCTGAGAGCTCAGTTGGGGGGACAGATTAGCCTTGTTTAATTTCTCCAAGTCCCCTATTTGTTCAGACCATTCCCTCCAATGCTTCTCCCTAACTCTCTTCTGTTGTGAGGCCTTCTGAATAAGGAGGCCACGTAGTACCGCCTTATGTGAGGCCCAAAGAGTGCCATCCGAGACCTCGCCATTATCGTTTAATTGGAATAAGTCCTCAAAACTCCCACCCAGAGAATCAAGGACCTGTTGATCCGACAGGAGGCTAACATTCATTCTCCAACGACGTGGAGTTCCTCCTCTTCGCCCCTGTCTGATCTCCAATGTGACGGGTGCATGATCCGACCACGAGATCAGACCAATCGAGGCTGATTTACAGCGGCGCAAAGTACCGTCCCCTACCAGGAAAAAATCAATCCTGGAGTAGGATCTATGGCAGTTAGAGAAGAAGGTGTAATCTCTCTCCTCTGCGTGAAGATACTGCCACACGTCGTGGAGTCTGAATTCTCGACACAAACCTGCCAGATCTCTTCCTCTCCTTGCGTGTGATGCCGAAGAGTCCAGTCTCGCCTCCATGACCTGGTTAAAATCTCCACAGATCACCAAGGAACCCTCGGATGATTGGCTCAACTTTTTAAATAGAGATCTCAGGAACTTCAGTTGGCCAACGTTCGGGGCATAAACCATCACTATGGTGAGCAGCTCCCCCGAGATGAGGCATTTTAGGATGAGGAATCTCCCCGATGGATCCGCCTCCATTGATTTCAGCTGAAACTGGACTCTGTTGCTTACCATCACACACGCCCCTGCCTTCTTTACGGTATGATTGGCATAGTAAATATGGGGGAAAGAGTGATTCCTTACCCGATGATTATCTTCAGCCAATAGGTGACTTTCTTGGATGCAAACGACATCCCCTCGAAGTCTCCGGGCCTCCCTCCAAAGGAAGGAGCGCTTTACCGGAGAGTTCAGGCCTTTCACATTGAGCGACACCACACGTAATGACGAAGAGGTATTTGGGATAGTGGATAGTCCCTGAATCATAGCTACCAACCCTTTTAGCAAGCAGAAAGGCTACTGGAGAGAGAGACAAGAAATAAGGAATAAAAGATTAGAAGACTGGGGGGGGGGAGGTGAGGGGTGGGAGGAGGGGAGGGAGATGGAGTGAATAAGAAAAGGGAAAACTGGGAGGGGGAGAGGAGGGAGGGAAAGAAGGGGGGAAGTGGGGAACACAAATGTAAACCAAAACTTAGTCAGGCACAAAGTGTCTAGACTATCGGGGGGGGGTACTAATTCTCACCAGACCTTCCCTTCAACGGGGCCGAGACCCAAAAGGACCCCTGGGAGAGAAAGGAGAGGGACACACACCCGTCCGGGTCCCCGGATGGGATCACCTCAGGTGAGGTCTGGCGGAAAAGTTTTAGAAACTTATCCAAATCAGAGGCTGCCCACTCAGACTGGAGTCAGTGCTTCCCAAGCCTTCTCCACTTCAATCTTGACCCCGGAGGTGTGTTCTGTGGGGCTCCATCTCCGGAGAGCGCGGACAGTTTGTGCCGGAAGACAATAAGTTCCAAGATTTTAATGCTCTGCGTAGGTGGGTGGGGGACGAGAAAGAATGTCTAGATCCCTTATACCGGAAATTCAGAGCCACTGGGGAGCCCCAGGCATACTGTATCCCCTTTTCCCTCAGGAGTTGACAGCTGAGTGCAAATTCACGTTGCCTGGCTAGCGTTCCCGGTGAAATGTCCGGATATATTGCGGTGCTCTTAAACGGTGTCGGTAGAGAAGGGTTTGCTCTCATTGCCTGTAAGAGAATATCTCTGGTTCCTGGACGCAGGAAGGAGATTAAAATGTCTCTTGGGATGTCTTTGGGAAGTTTCATTGGTTTCGGAAGTCTATATGTTTTCACTACCTCCAGCTTTTCAGGTAAAACGTCTGGGAGTGCTGCAGACAGGAAGGCTGATACAACTGCTGTGAGATCTTCTGCATCTTGCGTCTCTGCCACCCCTCTCAACTTCACATTATTTTTGCGTAAGCCATCTTCCAGGTGGCAGATAGTTGCTTGTACTGATCCCATTTCCCTGTCCAGCACATCGTAGCTGTCTGCCAGGTTATTGTGTGCCGATGCATATTCGGCCATCTTAGATTCCACATGTGAGGTTCTCTCCCCCCCAGCCGCCATTTCAGCCCGCATTTCTCCCATCATGCTACGCATCTCCCCCAGCATGGCATCCCTCAAGGAGCCCAGCATGTCTCTCAAGCATCTTTTAGTAACCGGTAAGTCATCTCTACTCACAGTGCTGTGATCTTCAGAGCGGCGAGGAGATCGTGGAGCATGTGTGGACGCACAGGAGGGAGACGCTGGGTCTTTCCTGGCAGCCGCCATCTTAGGATTCCTTTGTGCCTCCGGAGTGAAGAAATTTGTGAGTTTGCCCTCCGCCTCCCGGCAGCGGGACCCCGCTCGAGGCATGACCTGGGTGAGGGCGGGATGTTAGGCAGTCTCCGGAGCGGTATTGGGGCTAGAGGGGGCCGCTAAGTGCCGTTTATCCGGTCTGTGTGACGGATCCTCCTCAGAAAGCGTCCGGCGCCATCGGCTGCTGGACACGCCCCTCCGGAATACCCCTTTAATGGTCATCTGATGATTGAACTGCCGAGGAATGAACAGTGTTAGATGTGCTTAGTCGGAGACCAGTCCGGAGGTGCTGCCATGGTAGCACGTAGTAGATTCAGGCTGCTCACAGCATCATGAGCATCATGTGACCTTGGCATTGTGAAATTGAAAAACAACTCCTGAGACGCCCTGGAGAATACCTGTTCCTTTGGTTCTATAATCAAATCAATGTAACGCTGAGCTGTTAGTGAATTTGGAATGAAGACTAGAGCGTTCCGGCAACCATACATTTATTAAACCGCACCCCATAATCCGAGGAGTAAGTTTATTCCCTCGTTTACGCCTCTTCATGGCGTTGCCCATGTAATTTCATCAGTTCAGAAGAATTGTATGTCATTTTCCATTCTTTAAATTTAAATTAGATGTCACACACCAAGAATAAGACATCAAACAGTGTCTACCCAAATCATCAAGGGTGTTGGTGTTACGAGCCAGTTGTTCTGTGTTTATTGACCTCACACCACTGCTCTCAAACGCTATCATGGTGCAGAGAAAGATGATGTCATGGTGCAATGGACGCTGAGAAGGGGGAGACAGACAAGGAACAACAAGGCAGCAACTTCACGCATGCTACCACTTCTAGGCAGCAGATGGCTTACCAACAGAAGGTTCTTCACAGAGCTTCCTTCACCTTAGGAAGCTTTGGCCAAAATGAGTTCAATCACTAGCAAGCATGCTGGAACCATGTGACTATATAAAGGGGAAGGAGTAATCACAGAGTGGTCTCATCTGGACAAGAACTAGCTAGCTTGCTGGCAGCAGAGACTGACATTAATTCCTCAACTGCCAAAGGAAAAAAGCATTTTAATATGAAGTCTCAATATAGACATGAGACAGAGGTCCAAAACCAGTTAAAGTCTCCCAGGTAAAGAGACCATCGTAACAGTACCCCCTCTTTAACGAGGGGCCTCCGTACCCTCGAGAGCGGATTAGTCAGGACAACACCAATGGAAAGAACGCCGCAACCTACCAGCATTCACTTCCGTAACCCCCCTGTCCCTCAAGGATATCACCTGTGCAGCGAGGTAAAGATGTAGCAAACGTTGGCTCCGGAGACGCAACACATCTTTTAAACCCTGACCTGTGAAACATGATACGGGTACCAAGTACTGAGAGTAGCTCCAACCGGACGGCCAAAGGGTTAACAATCTCCTTCGATACAAACCAACAAACCCAGAGCTCAGAGCTGCTGAAGCACCCGTCCACTTGATGGCATTAGTGGACTCCCACACAGTCATTCACACACAGGTCCAGATCTGCATGTTTATTATCAAGCATGCATCTTTTGGAACATGAACATCCCCTTGAAGGACCGACAATCGAGGTGTCACCCCGAAACCTGCAACTCCCACCTAATAGGGAATGTCCATAGAGGCAACCACCCCCCCTTCCACCATGTCTTCTGGGGGAATACATAGGTCCAGAAAAAACCTGAGCAGAGGGAGAAACTGTGTGTCTCCTCTCCTGTTGCACCTTGTGCACATTAATTGGAGGGGAGGGAAGTATGTAGGAAATGTATATGCCCAGGTCACCTTCCTCAAAACTGCTCTTCAGTTATTGTATTGGGAGTAGACTCCTCTGACTGAACCGACTTAAGAACTATACATTCAGGAGCCAGGTCCCTGGTATGGACAACTCCTCTTGGATCCCTGGAGTAGAGACAGAGGCCAAGCATAATCCCAAAGAGTGGGAATGGGATCACCTCATTGTCCCAGATGGATAGCAGTCTGAAAAGAACGAAAAATGGAGGGAACATACACCCCCAGTTCGCCACCTTCCACACCACCTGGGGGAGATGGCTTTTGGGACATTTGTCTGGGGATGGACAGACTCCAACAAGGTGACCATTAAGCCCACAGTTAAAGCACGCCCCCATCCCACGGTGATCCACAGGCGACCTAACACAAGTGGACACTATCCTATCTGCATAGGTTTTTCCACCTGCACCTGTGGGACCTCCTCCATGGAGAGAACAGGGAGCTGGGTCTGGGTGGGTCTTTCCCTGACACGTCAATCTATTCTAGTGGCAAGAGACCAGCAACTCTGGAGTAGAGTACTGAGTCATGGAGTCCTGGAGCCTACTTGACAACCCATGACAGAAGTGACTCCCAAGAGCCGGGTCATTCCATTGGGTGTCCGTGGTCCACCTCCGGAACTCCTCAGCCGACCACGTCCCCTGCCAGAGTCTATAGAGATTCAACTATGCCAGAGAGACACCATCAGGTTCCCGATAGACAAGTCCAAAGCTGCAAAAAAACTCATCTACCGACTGCATATGAGTCGGCATAGGTGGGGTACTTGGATACCGAGATGAGTGGGTGGCGGTAACGGGGATCACGGGTGGTCGGTTTCCCGGTTCTGTGCCCTAACTCTCATTGAAAGGTGATGATGGGGGATGGGGGAAATGTTATCGTGACGCCACCTGTGGTACCTGGTAAGTTAGATACCAGTGCTGCAGGCCGGCCGCTGAGGTGATGTGATGCAGCTTGGGTGTTATAGCTCCCCACAGGTGGAGCTTTACCTCAAGGCAGTGAGGGTGGATGAGGGGAGTCGTTGTTCTTACCCCTCTTGGTGGTGCAGAGACCCTCTGGGCGCCGGCGGGAAGGAGGACAGACACCGATTTAACTCCAAACGTCACTTTACTGGTACCGGCAGATATTATAGTACACAGTTATAGTCTGGCTCAACGGGGGCGTAGCCACAGGTTTCAGGTTGCCTTATAGAGTCCATCGGTGTACCTTCCTTTATGGCTTTCGGGGTCCCAGTCTTTCCTTACACTGTCCTTAACCACCTTTGCAGAGCTCCTTGCCAGTCCCCTGGTCAGTTACTGTTAGACACGGCTTGTTCCTTACCGGTATGGACGAAAGTGACAACAAACAAATCCTCCCGCCACCAGAATTTGGCTCGTTATCTAGAGTGTCCTGGACGTGTTTTGGGACTGAGGTGGAGGTACGTCTTTGTGGCACTACGGCTCCCTTATTCCGGTCCCGCAGTTGTACTGTTTGCAGTGAGGGATAGACCGCTCACCGCCTCAGCTCCGGTCTGCCAGTTGCTGTCCCCAGACGTTTCCAGCTGGCTCCAACCAGTCCTGGATCGTCTCCTTCTGTTGTGGGTCACTCTCTTGAAGACGGGTGCCCTCCTGTCAGAGGTGCTGTTGGGCGTGTCCTCTCTGGCTGCCTTCCCAGCACTAACTCGCTAAATTCTCTCTCAAGTCTCCTGCTCTAACCTAGGCTCCACCCCCTTTGGGACCTACTGAATAATCAGTCCCCTACTCTAAGGTGGCCTAGTGTTGTGAGTGAAAGACAGACTCTATAAAGGAGAACCCCCAAACCCGTAACTACAGAGGCACTACACCTGTTGTTTGGGGTGCAGTACCTCCCTGTGATACCTAGCCATAGGGGCACCACACACCCCCTTGGTGAAATACTATCGTCTTCGAGAGTTTAAATCAAACCGGATTGAGTTAACATTTTTATTAACATTTTAACTGGGTAACTTTTAAACTAAACAACAACATTATGAATTCTTTGTGATCTTCTCTTGCGGGAGGTACGGTTCTTTCAACGTTGCAATAAACTTAAATAACACTAGTCCACATCAGCCCAACGGGGACTAGGTTTCAAGTCTCTGATTTAGAGTTCAATCAGGCTTTTGCACAAAAAGTTCTCATTTAGAAGTTGCACAGTCAAGCAGGTAAAGTCTCTGTAGGCTGCTAAAATCACAATACACAAAACCATTAACTATTGGTGCTACGGTGTAGGAGTCTTCGGTACTGCAGGGGTTTCTGTTGGCTATAAGTACTGTAGGCCTCCTGGCCCTGAGGTCACCGATTGGCAAAGGTTTTCCTCTCCCTGCACAGCTCCTTACGCCCACTCCACCCTATTTAATATTGTGTATCAGATTTTACCTGCTCTTTACCTGTTTCATATACTAGCATACAGTATAAACAATAAACTATTTACATTCATATACGATACCGGGATTGTTTCTTCACTCCACACTTCTGTTAACCCTGATCGCATACCATTCCCGTGGTCCTGCAAGGCGTTTGTAGATTATGATGTCACCTGTCCGGTAATCCTGGAACTGTGGCCTCCCAACGGTTTGCCAGGAGTGCAAGATCAGGGCTGGAGACTGGTATTCAAACCGTTTCATCTCCATACCAACCCTGTCTTGTTGTTGTTCCAGGCAATCGGCCCACCATAGCTCGCGGCGCCCGGACATCTCTGCGCCGCTGGCTGTTCCTTCCTCTCGGTCCTCCTCCCCGGAACTCGCCTGGGTGGTAGAGCTTTCTTTCTCACATTCCTCTACGATCAGGTCGGGTTCCTTGGAGAACGGGATCAGGTTTTCCGATTCGGCGGCCTCTTCTCCAGGCTCTACGCTCGCTGGATTCTCCGGTTCGGTTCTCGACCTGCCCCCTTGGTTGTTTGATAGCAAGGGGGGCGGGGAGACATTTTGACACCTCTTGCATGGCCCTTCCCAGATAAGGGGCCGAGGCACGCCCCTGGGCCAGCACATAGTCTTTTACATAGCAGACCCGCTTGTTGGATTACTCCAGTCAATCAGCCTCAGGTCCTTCCGGGGCCAGCCACTGCACCTCGGTGATTTTCAGCAGAGCGTAGGGGCGGGGCTTATCTTCATGCTCTTTTAGCTGTGCAGCCGCAATGCTCTTCCCACTCTGTGGCACAATAATGGCGGCCGATTTTACAGTTCACAAACAGTTAATAAAGTCCAGTTTAAGGTGCACATAACCCGGTTTTACCGGGCACGGGATCCTGTTCGTGACGCCAGAAATGAGTCGGCCAGGGTGGGGTACTTGGATACCAGGATGAGTAGGTGGCGGTAACGGGGCTCACAGGTGGTCGATTTCCCGGTTCTGTGCCCTAACCCTCATTGAAAGGTCATGATGGGGGGTGGGGGAAATGTTGTCATGATGCCATCTGTGGTACCTGGTGAGTTAGATACCAGCGCTGCAGGCCGGCTGCTGAGGTGATGTGATGCAGCTTGGGTGTTACAGCTCCCCACAGGTGGAGCTTTACCTCAGGACAGCGAGGGTGGATGAGGGGAGTCGTTGCAGAGGCCCTCTGGGCGCCGGCGGGAAGGAGGACAGACACCGATTTAACTCCAAACGTCACTTTACTGGTACTGGCAGATATTATAGTACACAGTTATAGTCTGGTTCAACGGGGGCGTAGCCACAGGTTTCAGGTTGCCTTACAGAGTCCATCGGTGTACCTTCCTTTATGGCTTTCGGGGTCCCAGTCTTTCCTTACACTGTCCTTAACCACCTTTGCAGAGCTCCTTGCCAGTCCCCTGGTCAGTTACTGTTAGACACGGCTTGTTCCTTACCGGTACGGACGGAAGCGACAACAAACAAATCCTCCCGCCACCGGAATTTGGCCTGTTATCTAGAGTGTCCTGGACCTGTTTTGGGACTGAGGTGGAGGTACGTCTTTGTGGCACTATGGCTCCCTTATTCCGGTCCCACAGTCATACGGTTTGCAGTGGGGGATAGACCGCTCACCGCCTCGGCTCCAGTATGCTGGTTGCTGTCCCCAGACGTTTCCAGCCGGCTCCAACCGGTCCTGGATCGTCTCCTTCTGTCCTGGGTCACCCTCTTGAAGATGGGTGCCCTCCTGTCAGAGGAGTTGTCGGGCGCATCCTCTCTGGCTGCCTTCCCAGCACTAACTCACTAAATTCTCTCTTAAGTCTCCCACTTTAACCTAGGCTCCACGGCCTTTGGGACCTACTGAATAATTAGTCCCCTACTCTAAGGTGGCCTAGTGTTGTGTGTGAAAGACAGACTCTATACAGGAGAACCCCAAACCCGTAACTGCGGAGGCACTACACCTGTTGTTTGGGGTGCAGTACCTCCCTGTGGCGCCTAGCCATAGGGGTGCCACACATATATGGATAGTCGATCGGTAGAGAGAAAGTCCAGGACTGGGGATCTCCTTACAACAGGGAAGCAATGATCTCCACTCTCTGTTCTTCGCTTCCCGAAGAATGTGGGTGGAGCCTGAAGCATAAATTGCAGTCTTCCTGGAATGCCTGAATCTTATCAGGCCCCTTCCCCCCGAAAACCTATCAGGCAGGGGAATCTTAGGTTTTGGTTGGGTCTGAGCTTAGGCAGTGACTAACCCGTCATATAATGCAGCTGCTGCACCACCTATTCCCGCAGATCTGTTACCTCTTGTTATAGAGTCTGCTTAAACTGGGCAAATGCAGCTGCAGGATCCATAAAGGGTCCAAGAAATAAAAAAGTATAGGGCTGGTATTATGTCACACTTGGACTAAGGGGGATATCCAGCAACCATGCACGGACCAACGATGTCCGGCGCTCAACAGACATGGAGACAGCATAGGGATAAATACAGTGGAGGGCCCTGCTCATAGGGAATGGGGGATAGGTGATCTCCTGCACTAACCTGCAGCTGTTGTCTGATCTCCCTACCATCCCTATACAAGTTCTTTCAACTCGTTGCAGAACAGGATACCTAAGCCCTTCGCTGGCCCTCATATTAACCCTCAAGAGGAAAAGGCTGGCGGGAGCACTAGTCCCATATACTACAATAAAGGAGACAAGAGGGAAGGGGAAGAGAGACAAGGAACAACAAGGCAGCAACTTCATGCCTGCTGCCTCTTCTCCTAGGCAGCAGATGGCTTAGCAACAGACAGGTTCTCCGCAGAGCTTTCTTCACCTCAGGAAGCTTTGGCCAGAATGAATTCAGTCACCATCAAAGCATGCTGGAACCATGTGACTATATAAAGGGGAAGAAGTAATCACAGAGTGCCCACACCTGGACAAGAACTAGCTAGCTTGCTGGCAGCAGAGACTGACATTAACTCCTCAACTGCCAAAGGAAAAAAAGCACGTTTTATATGAAGTCTCAATATATGTAATGTATATCCCCCACACCTTTCGGGTGAGGCTGTCATCTTAATTGTCTGCCGCCAAATTGGATGCTTTGTCTGAGTGTGTGCACGTCACCGAAAAGAGCCACGCTGACATACAAGTCAATGTAGAGCTTAATGACAAAGACCTTTATTTAAGGGAGGGGTTAGCAGTTTTATACTCATCATTAAAGGGGCATTTCTTAAGGGTGGTTCTTGGTAATTGCATCATCTTATGCTGAATCTACACTTTATTCAGAAAAAACATTCAATTATATTCTGTGTGTTTAAACTAGCCTTGAAGTCGTACAGTACATTCAGAACAATTTGATAAGAGCTCTAAGTCAAAACATTATATGAAATCATCTGAGCCAGAGAAAATTCTAGAGGAAAGAGCAAGGATTCACATAACCATGTTTTTGGAAGGTTTCTGAATGGCTTCAATTATTAAAATAAATTATTAACTATTTATTGCCATAACAATAGACATGAGACAGAGGTCCAAAATCAGTCACAAGTCTCCCAGGTAAGCGAGACCATCATGACACATATACACCCCAATTTTTATCCTGTCAGCTTTTTAACAGCTGTTTCCATTTTAAGAATTAAATCAAATGACAAAAAGCTACAATTACTATCCATAAAAAGATTAGCAGTTTATATGCTGGTCTTTTGGAGTGACAATGATGGCCTGACAGAGCCGCTTTATTAAAGCTGCATATAGGAGATTTGATTGCGCGCTACTCGGTTTTTTGAGAACATACACTACCGTTCAAAAGTTTGGGGTCATTTAGAAATTTTCTTATTTTTGATAGAAAAGCAGATTTGTTTTCAATGAAGCTCACATGAATCAGAAATACACTCTATACATTGTTAATGTGGTAAATGACTATTCTAGCTGCAAACCTTTGATTTTCAATGCAATATCTACAGTACATAGGTGTATAGAGGCCCATTTCCAGTGTTTTAATGGAACATTGTGTTTGCCAACTGTGTAAGAAGGCTAATGGATGTTTATAAAACCCTATAAAACCCTTGTACAACAATGTTAACACAGCTGAAAATAGTTTGGCTGATTAGAGAAGCTATACAATTGACCTACCTTTGAGCTAGTTGAGAATCTGGAGCATTACATTTGTTTATTCTATGAAACTCTCAAAATGGCCAGAAAAAGAGAGCTTTCATGTGAAACTCAACAGTCTATTCTTGTTCTTAGAACTGAAGGCTATTCCATCCGAGAAGTTGCCAAGAAGCTGAAGATTTCCTACAACGGTATGTACTACTCCCTTCAGTGGAGAGCACAAACAGGCTTTAACCAGCGTACCAATGTAGAAAGAGAAGTGGGAGGCCCCGCTGCACAACTGAGCAACAAGACAAGTGCATTAGAGTCTCTAGTTAGAGAAATGGACGCCTCACATCTCCTCAACTAGCAGCTTAATTAAATAGTACCCGCAAAATGCCAGTGTCAACGTCTACAGTGAAGAGGCGACTCCGGGATGCTGGCCTTCAGGGCAGAGTGGCAAAGAAAAAGCCATATCTGAGACTGGCTAATAAAAGGAAAAGATTAATATGGGCAAAAGAATACAGACATTGGACAGAGGAAGATTGGAACAAAGTTTTATGGACAGACGAATCATATTTGAGGTGTTTGGATAACACAGAAGAACATTTGTGAGACCTGCTGAAAACATGCTGGAAGAGTGCCTGACGCCATCTATCAAGCATGGTGGAGGTAATGTGATGGTCTGGGGATGCTTTGGTGCTGGTAAAGTGGGAGATTTGTACAAGGTAAAAGGGATTTTGAATAAGAAGGCTATCACTCCATTTTACAAAGCCATGCCATGCTGTAACTGCTGCAAAGGGAGCATTTTTTGACGAAAGCAAGGTTTGAAGGAGAAAAATATTTCAAATAAAAATCATTATTTCTAACTTTGTAATTTTGCAACTCATTTGATAAATAAAAGTATGAGTGTTCATGGAAAACACAAAATTGTCTGGGTGACCCCAAACGTTTGAATGGTAGTGTACAGTTTGGTGCAATTAAATGTAATGTATTTTGTCTTAAAGCTTACTGCGTTTGGTGCATACCAGATAAAGAAATAAATGATAGCAGAAAATATAAAACATTTTTTACAGTATGCGTTACATGATAACCGTTACAATGGGATGATTCTGTCCCTCTGTCTGCTTTAGGTATGTGGATTTGTCAGGTTTGCCGGCCAAAAAAAAAGGGCCGCAAGATCCTTCAAGAAAAAGCTGCTCAGATCAAGAGGCGATATGCAAAGCCAATGGGTCGACCAAAAAACAAACTAAAACAACGAATGTTGTAAGTCTTTTCACATTTTAATGTATATTTAACGTAAATGTCTAATCTACATTGCTTGTGGATCTTCCACTTTAGTACCATATATCAGTTTGTTCTTTTAGGCCTCATGCACACGCTGAGTGTTTAATGAGTTTTTGGTTAAATCGATTTTATTAAAATCAAATCAAATAACAAGAAATCATTATATCAATTATTAACAGTATCGTCAAGAATTACAATATTGTGTATAATAAGTAAAGAGGTCTACTGACCAACTTATATGGGACATCTAAATACCGATAGTTGAATATGACAAGTCTAATTAAGTCTGTATGGAGGTATATAGAGAAAGAACTGAAAATAAACTAATAGAAAATAACAATAATAAGATATTTTTCATAGTCTCTTCAAGAAATGATCTTTTTTATAACACAAAATTACTGAAGTAAAGGGTAGTGAAGAGAGAAGAGAAAGTAAGGGAGAATATGTAATAGAGGAAGGATAGGAAAGAGATAGTAGAGCAAGAGAAGGAAAGTTAGATATGGTATGAGGATTTTGGAAAATTCCCTCTATACCAAAGGGAGGGTAGGGGTAAAGGAAAAAGGAAGGGGGTGGACAGGAACATCACAGTATATTATGACACAAGGTGTTTGTCTAAAAAAAAAAAAGAAAATAAATATAAGTGTAGATAGAGACGAGAACGACAAGGTCGGCTGACAGCGGAAGGTGGTCCTCGTTTCAACTCTCGAAGACACCCATCAGGTGCATTCAGTAGAGTTGTTGATTAACCAGTTCTTCAAAGCCTTTGATTCTCTATAGTAAACCCATGGGCTCCATAAGTGGTAATTCCTGTTCAAACTACCAATGTCAGGTGAGCTGTGACTCGCTAGTTCTTCAAGTCTACAGATCTGATTTAATTCAGCCACCAGCTCTGATCTAGTTGGACTGCGCGTATCCTTCCATTTTCTGGCTATAACTGTTCTGGAAGCCGATAAGACAAACCTTGTCAGTCCAGTTTTGTATTTAGAGATAGGCATCCCCAGGAGATTTAGGAGAGCCACAGGCGCCGTCACAACTGTCTCAGAGGAGGATAGCATCTGAATCAGCTCTCCCACTTGTATCCAAAATGGTTGAATGAGATGGCATTCCCACCAAATGTGTAGGTATGTACCAGTTGCTTTCCCACAGCGCCAGCATCTGTCAGATACTGACAGGAATATTGTATGAAGCTCTGCTGGGCATCGGTACCATCTAGCCACCACTCTATAGTTTCTCTCTTGAGAGATTGCCGATGTGGCTGATTTCTTTGTATATAGAAATATTCTTTCCCACTCCGCCTGGGAGATCGATATCTGTAGGTCCCCTTCCCACTTGGATTTGAATTTGGGTTGGAGAAGAACATCCTCATTATGTATTTTCAAGAACATAAAGTATAAAACCGAGATTACGTGTGGGGTCATTTCTTTTGTCAAGGACAACTGTTCAAAAGCTGTCAAGGATCTACTTATTAGTTCCCAGCCCAGAGAGCGAATAAAATCGGATAAACCAGCGTGAAGCAACCACGCCTTCTGGGGGATAGGTTCCCCTTGATATAGTTCCAGTAATGTTTTCACTCCTGAGTTAGTAATAAAGTCTCTCACCATTGGGAGGGTATGGCCTTGGACCCCTAGGAAAGAGCCTCCACTGGTTCCTAGTGTAAAGGATGGATTACCCATGATGGGAGTCAGAGGTCCTGGATGTGTTGTCAACTTAAGAGATGCAATGTCCTAAATGTGTTGTCAACTTAAGAGATGCAATGTTTTTTTTGAGGAAGGAAGACAATTGAGACAATACAAAGGAAAGATGTGGAGATGGGCGTACATGTGGGAGCCAGATTGCCGCCAGCGGATTAATCCCGTCGTCTAACGTTACAACATCTGTCCATAGTCCTCTTCCCTCCTGTCTGAATAAGTCAAGTACACATTTGCCAAGTGAAGCTAAGTTGGTAGATCATCATGTTAGGTAGTCGCACTCCTCCCTCCTCCATACGTCTAGTCAAGAGATTTTGGGATAGTCGGGGTTGTTTATGGGACCATATAAAACGGATAATCATTGTCTTTAATCTAGAGAAAAAGGAAGCTGGAAGGGTTATTGGAATGGCTTGAAAGTGGTATAATAGCCTGGGTGATAAGTCCATCTTGATGGATTGTATCCTTCCCCACCATGACAGAGTGAGGCCATTCCAGGATTTCAAGTCTCTCTCTAATCTGGAAAGTAAAGGTGGGAAATTCTTGGAGTACATGTCATTTGGGTCCTTAGTTAACTTCACTCCTAGGTATGTAAGATCATCTCTTTTCCACTTGAAGGGAAACTGTGATTTTAGTAAAGTCACCACCAGGTCAGGGAGAGAAATATTAAGTAATTCCGATTTGGAGGCGTTCATTTTAAAATTACTTAGGGAGCCATATAGTGTTAACTCGTCTACAATATTAGGGATAGTGATTAGGGGGTTCGTGACGAATAGCAACAAATCATCTGTGAACAGTGCAAGTTTATGTTCTTTGAATTTTGTCGCCACTCCCCGAATCACAGGGTTTGTCCTGAGAGCTCCTGCCAAAGACTCCATACATATAATGTAAATCAAAGGGGACAGGGGGCACCCCTGTCGTGTACCATTCTTGATAGAGAAGGGTTCAGATAAACATCCGTTGACTAGCACTCTCGCCGTTGGGGCTGAATATAAAGCTTTAATTCTTTGAATCATCACCTCGTCCAAACCCACCTGTCTGAGGGATTCAAATAGGAAACCCCAGTGTACCCTGTCAAAGGCTTTTTCAGCATCAATGGACAGGATGCACATGGGGACCCCCCTTCTTCTTACTCTATCAATAAGGGCGATTGATCTGATCACATTATCACGTGCTTCTCTCCCAGGCACAAACCCTACCTGCTCCACATTGATTAACGAGGGCATGTAAGTTTTCAATCTATTTGCGATAATTTTTTAGAACATTTTCACATCTATGTTCATTAGCGAGATAGGTCTGTAGTTTCCACAAAAAGAGGGGTCTTTTCCGGGCTTCAAAATGATCGTAATGTGGGCCATTAAGGCCTGGGGGGAAAAGTTTCTCCCTTGGAGATGCTATTGCATACTTCCAGGAATCTAGGGGCTAGAATATCTATAAAAGTCTTGTAGAATCCCGAAGAATACCCGTCTGGTCCTGGACACTTCCCCTTTTTAAGCGACTTGATAACCTCGGTCACCTCATCTAGTGTAAAATCTGCTGAAAGGTCAGCAACAGCGTTGTCTGACATAGGAGGTGGCCCAAATTTTTTTATATATTCGTGAAGCGAAGTAGCGGAGGCCATAGTGGACTCATCTGACCCTCTCCCCTGAATATCATAGAGTGAGGCGTAGAAAGAGCGGAAGCATTTCACTATATCTTTGGTGGAGTGTACTTTATTTCCCTCGGGTGTCATCACATGTGGAATAAATATACGTCTAGTTCTAGGGTGAAGGGCTTTAGCCAATAACCTGCCCGATTTATTACCCGAAGAATAGTATAGAGCGTTAATCCTATCTCTTTGTGTTCTATCTTTTTGGCCAAGTATTGTGAGTAATATTATGTCTCGTCGTGGATAACTGAGCATATATGATGGGGGAAGGATCCAATTTATGTTTAGCTTCTAATTCAGAAATTTGTTTGAGTAGGGAATCTATTTCTAGTGTTCTTAATTTTTTGAGTCTGGAACCATGCGATATCAGGACGCCTCTTAGTACTGCCTTAAGGGCTTCCCATTTAATGGGAGGAGGAGTGATGTCGTGTTTGTGGTCTAAAGCAAAATTCTGAATCGCGGAGGTCAGGTCGCCCGCACAGGAGGGGTCTCTTAATAGGTGTTCATTAAGCCTCCAAGTGTAGTCCCTTTTGATCTGGGGGCCCAATTTCAGGGAAAAATAGGTTGGAGCATGATCAGACCAGATAATGTTTCCAATGGAGGACCGAACCTCCTGGTCCAACAATGAGTGAGAAATCATGAATTTGTCTATTCTGCTGTACCCTTGGTGTGTTTGGGAGTAATATGTGAAGTCTCTATCATCAGGGTGTAAAACTCGCCAAACATCTACCAGGCGTAGTGAGTTCCATTGTTTAGACAAGCTGTGGAGAGAAGGTACCGATAAATAGGACTTACCAGCAGATGTGTCTTGCTTCGGATCCGATGGGAAGTTGAAATCTCCCCCCATTATGATAGGTGTGGTGCCAGCAAACTCTTCAAGTAACCTACGGATCTTGGAGCCAAATCGGAGCATATGTCTATTGGGATAATATAGGTTAACTATTTCATGAGTATGGAACATATATTCTATTTTGAGAAAAATGTATCTTCCTCCGGGGTCTATTTTCTGATCTAGTATGGTAGGGTGAATAGTCTGGAGAAGGCTATTGATACTCCCTTGGATTTAGCTGTGGGGTTAGTACTATGAAGCCATGTTGGGAAGTCCCTTGAACTGACTTTTGGGAGAGCATCAGTTCTGAAATGGGTCTCCTGCAATAGCAGGATATGAATTTTGGACCTTTTTGCGGCTACCAAAACCTGCCGTCTCTTCTCTGGTATATTTAATCCTCTTTTTTTAAATCAATAGTTTTTTTTATTTAGAGATAAAAAACAAGGAACAAATAATGAATAAACTGATCCAACTGATCAGAAGTAATGGCAAATAACAAGCAAATTGGGAGGTCGGGGGGGAGGAAGGGGAGGGAGGGGAAGGGGAGAAGTTAAACGGGGAGAAAGGTGTGAAGGCGGGAAGGGGGAAAAGGGAAGGGTTATGCAGTATCACATTTCAAACAAGTTACATATAAGTCACAATATGGAAGCAAGTAATGTCAGAGCGCTCATTTTAGTCTAGTACGCAAGACTGTCATTCTCTCTATTCCCGTCTAGTTTATTTTATCTTAAAGTATCAATCTGGGATGGGCACCGTGTTATAGGCTGAGGTGATCCACGGGTCCCACCAGGTGAGGATCTTCGTCCTGTGTGGTAAATCATGAGCTAGATACAGTTCGTGAGATAAGTGTAGGTTCAGGCGTGAAGTGACTTCAGGTATCGTCGGGGGTGAAGGGGATTTCCATAAGGCCGCAATAGAGAGGCGCGCCGCTATTAATATATTCGTAATAATGGGTCTCAGTGGGGGCGGTATGGCGTGCAGGTCAATGCCCAGTAACGCCAGAGGTGCGGTGAGTTTGAGAGGGATACCAGTTAACACTTTTATAAGCGATTCTACGTTCGTCCAAAAGGCCTGGATTAGAGGACATTCCCACCAGATATGAGCATCAGTGCCAGGGGAGCCGCAAGTTCTCCAGCAAAGAGGAGAGACCTTGGGGGCGGTGCGTCCAAATTTCGCAAGGCGAGTAGGGGTAAGGTACCAACCCATTGAAAGCTTCTTGGACTGCTCCAGATGGTTCACACGTCGGGTAAATTTAGCTGCATGGTTAGAGGCTCTATGCCAGTCTTCAAGGGAGGCCAAGAACTCTAGCTTGTTCTCCCATCGGGTCATATACGGGAGTTTGGAGGTTGCACGTGCAGTGGTCAAGGCCTTATAAATTATAGATACACCTCGTTGTGTGTAGCCGGACTGTTTGAAAAAGGCTTGTAGAGACAAGTTAATTGAGGAGGGATCCCAATCCGGAAGTGCGCAGGTGCCTAAGAAATGCTTAACTCGCAGGTAAGAGAAATAGGCCGAGCTCGGTAGGGAGAATTTAGATATTAAAGAAGAGAAGGGGGTTATAGTGCCTATGGATATGATGTCCTTTAGTAATAAGATGCCCGCCTCTCTCCAGTTTCGAAGGGAGATATCCACCATGCAGGACTCCAGTGCCTGAACTGTAAGATATCTAGAGAGAAAGGGAACGTGTGTTTTCGCTAGGGAGTGCCAAATGGTGACCAGAGCTTGCATAGACTTCAAGGGCGTGGGAGGGGGGCTAGTGCAGAGGTAAGACATTTGTAAAAGGGTGGTGGTAGAGTGGTATGGGGAGTGTGCAGATTCTATTTGAAGCCATCTAGAGGGTGGAGTCATGGTCCACCAAATTTTAGCAATGTCTAGGTGAACTGCTCGGTAATATGATAAAATGTCTGGTACACCTAAGCCCCCCAATGTAGTAGGTAAAGTGAGCGTTGTCAGTGCTACGCTATGCGGTTTGTCATTCCAAACAAATTTCCCAATAAGAGCTTGGAATAAGTTTATATAACGTCTGGGGAGTATCAGGGGAATACATCTAAACATATAGATGAGCTTGGGTAGCATCATCATCTTGACTATATTAACCCTAGCAATCCAAGATAGTTGTGACTTAGTGTATTCTGCGGTTAGGGACTTCAAGGTGGACAGTAGTATTTCACAATTCGTCTTGGCCAGTACCGGGGTGGAAATCACTTGAATACCTAAGTATTGAAATCCCTGGGGGGCCCATAAGAAGGAAAATTTTGATCTTAGTGTAGATTGCATGAGCGGGGACAGATTCACCGGAAACAAGGAAGACTTGGTGAGGCTTAATTTGTAGAAAGAGATATTAGAAAAGGTCGAGAGGAGGGAGACCACAGCCGGGACAGAGACTGCGGGATTTGTGCAAGCGAGAAGGACGTCATCTGCATATAAGGAGATCTTATGTTCAGAGTGGTATATGGTCACTCCTGAGATGTCCGGTGTGTGCCCGAACTGCAGCCGCCAGCGGTTCCATGGCAAGAGCGAAGATAAGAGGAGAGAGGGGGCAGCCCTGTCTCGTCCCATTGGAAATGTCAAAGGTGGGGGAGGAAAAGCCTCCCGTCTTCACATAAGCACAAGGGGAGGAGTATAATGCCAGTATTCCCGAGCGGATATTACCACAAAAGGCAAATTTATCCAGGACAGATGCCAAGTACCCCCAGTGCACTCGATCAAACGCCTTCTCTGCGTCAAGGGATAGAAGAACACTGGGGGTCCCTCTCTGCTCAAGGATCTCCAAGAGGTCCACCACTCTCCGAGTTGCATCTCTCGCCTGTCGGCCAGGGATGAAACCTACCTGGTCCGAGGTGATCAGGGAAGAGATAACGGTCTTGAGACGGTCCGCCAGCAGCTTCGCATATAGTTTGACGTCGCAGTTAAGTAGGGCTATCGGGCGGTAATTGCCCGGGAGCGACGGGGGCTTGCCCGGTTTTGGAATAGTTGAAATAGCAGCGGTCAGACCTTCCGCTCTAATACGTCCCTCTCGCTGCCAGAATTAAAAAAAAGTGAGCAGGCGGGGAGCTAGAAGTGGGGCGAAAGAGGAGTAATATAAATACGAGAATCCATCTGGACCAGGGGCTGTACGCTTCCTAGAAGACCGGATTGCTCCAAGAACTTCCGTCAGTGAGAAAGGGGAGTTTAAGTATGTCAGCTGGTCGGTGGAAAGGTGTGGAAGTTGGAGGTTGGAGAGAAAGGAGGAAATAGCATCAGCGGAAGGTTGGGGGGTAGAGGGTGAGCTAGAAAGGTTATACAGGTCATAGTAGTAGTCCGGAAATGTTCAGCAATCTGGATTGGGTTGCGGATGTGAGCCCCAGATTTGGAAGTGAGGTGAGAAATTTTGGAACGTTGCTCGACCTTCTTAACTCTACGAGCCAGCAGAGCCCCGGCCCTATCGCCCATCCCATAATATTGGGATCGCACCTTTTTCAACTGATGTTCTACTCTGGACAGGAGAAGAGCACGTAGGCGAGTACGTGCTCCAGAGAGTGCCGAAAGAGTAGTGGGGTCAGGATTGGAGAGAAATGTCTTCTCCAGAAACTTGACTTCGGATGTCAAGGAATTGAGGCTATTAGTGAATAATTTTTTAGAAAGAGTCGCCATTTTCAGGCAATGCCCGCGAATGACCGCTTTATGTGCGAACCATAATCCATCCGAAGCAATCCCAGGAGTATTATTAAGTCTAAAATATTCTTCTATGTGGGAAGATAGTATCTCTTGGTTTTTTGGGGAAGTCAGCAGTTAATCATTCAATTTCCAGGGGGCCCTGGGGATGCGTGGTGCAGAGTCAGCAATTGTGAGAGAGAGAGGGGCGTGGTCTGACCATGAGATGGCATCTATATCCGCTGTTAAGCAGAGAGGTAGGAGGGAATTGTTCACAAGTATAAAGTCTATTCGACTAAATGTTTTATGTCTATTAGAAAAAAACGTATAGTCTCTCTCATTACCATGAAGGTATCTCCAGATGTCGTGGAGTCCGGCAGATGAGATCAAGGGGGAGAGGTCAGTACGGTATGAGTTCGGAGAGGAACAATCTAAATGTTTATTTAGAGGGGCATTAAGGTCGCCTGCAACCACTGTGTGTCCCTTCATGGATGGTATATGGGTCTCTAATAGATGTTTGAGAAATTTAAATTGTTTCTCATTAGGGGAGTATATGACCAATGCCGAATAGAGGACTTCGTCTAGTTTAGCAGTGACTAAAAGGAATCTACTCTCTGGGTCAGATGTGGTATTAATCAGTTCAAATGACAGGGATGAACTGATGAGAATCGCCACCCCTGCCCTTTTTTCCGTGGAGTTTGAAAAAAATTGATGTGGGTAGAGAGGGGTCGTTATGCGTTTATTGTCTCCTTCTAGAAGATGGGTCTCCTGGAGGAAGACCACTCCAGCCCGCGACTTTTTAAGTTGGGAACGTAGGAGCGACCTCTTTTGAGGCGAGTTCAGCCCATTTACGTTAAGTGCTAGTACATTTACCAGCATGGGTACAGAGAGAGGGCCACGTATCTGTACTTGTAACAATATGAGAACAATATTACTGCAGTAGGGAAAGAGGAGGAGTGGGAGAGGGAACTAACAATAAAACACACACATGTTGGTTCGTACATGTGTCCCTGCTGCCGGTACCCAGTATGGCCGGGATAGCAGGGTGTCGAAACCAGAAGGTGGGGGGGAAACCAAACACAAAAATAGAAACAAAAACAGAAAAGAAACAAACGGACCACCAATGTGGATCTAAAGAGTTCCAGCTTCCTAAAAAGAACACTGTAAAAAATGAAAAAAATCGTCTTAATCCTGAGCGCGAAAATGCGCTCAGCGGGGCAATAGTCACCCATCGGTTGCAAGGTCCAAGGTGGAAGAATAAGAAGAAAGAGAGGATGTAGAAAGGTGAAAACAGCGTCGCAGGGGCAACAGGAGATGGGGAAGAGTAAAGAGGAGGTCTAGATGTATGGGTGGGTAGAGGAGGAGAAGATAAAGGGTAGGAGAAAATGTGAGCGAGACTAAGCTTAGGAGGAAGATCAGAAAAGTATCATCAGAGGATGAGGACAAAGAGAGAGATGGGAGGAGGTGAAAGTCAGAGGGGAGAAAGGGTTAGGAATACGTAAAGAAGGAAAGGAAGTCAAGAACTAAGGAGAAAAAAGAGGAATCGAAATAAAGAAATTGTACAACCTGATGGGTGACGTACAACAGCCAGGAAGGCGAGCCCCAGGATAGAAAAAAGAAGAGAATTCTTCGGCCCAGACGGCCTACCGATAGTTCAGGCTGCATCCCACTCCGGATCTATCTTTTTGTGCCTGGGACGGGAGTCAGGACTACGGTTTTGCGACTCCCGGCGATCACGCTGAGGTGGCGTTGTAAAATCTGACGGAAGTAAGTCCCATTTCTTCAGGAGCGACGCCACCTGCGTCAGTGAAAGGCACACGTGGGTGACATCATTTCTTCGGACGACCAGGCGTGTTGGACGGCCCCAGCGATAAGATACGTCGTGTTCCCGAAGGATGGAGGTGTACGGCTTGTAGGCACAACGCAATGCTAGGGTCCCAGGGGACAGATCAGGAATCACTTGAGAAAGACGCTATCTGCGTTGAAACGCGTTGTGACTAGAGGGATCCATTTGTTGATTAAAGCTGAAAGGTAAAATATCTAATGGCCGAGTCCTTGTGTGTATCTTAGCGCTCATTATATCACATTATCTTTTGGAGCTACATACACATTCTTCCCTGCTGGGAAGCGTGGTAGCCAGCAGCTTTGAGCCGCCGGACCTGGCAGACGTCAGCTTACCACTCCTTAGAGCAGTCACGTGCAGAGAGAGAGACACAGAGGGCACGTGCAGCGTCCACCTCGCCGCTCGATTTCAACTAGGAGAGCCCAGCAGCACTAGCGACTAATCCAGTTATGCGGACCTGCACAACCTTAGAAGGTGAGCGGAGGGGTTATTAAACCGACCCCATATAATTTTTTATAGCAGTTTGGCGCAAACGATTCTGTTTCTTTTTTAGGGGACAGATCAGGGAAGACTTGAAGCGAAGAGAAGCGATTTGCAAGCGTCGGTTCTTGTCGTAGAGCCTTTAGGAATCCCTCTTTCGTCTCAAAAAAATGGATCCTCGCAATAACGTCCCTGGGGAGTTCAGGACGCACTCCAGGGGGTTTCGGCAGTCTATGTATACGGTCTATCTTAAAGTCACGAGGATCTAACTCTGGGAGGACCTCTTTCAGAAAGTCACATAGGAATGACCTGAGATCAGAATCCGGGATCGCCTCTGCGACGCCCCTGAGTCGGATATTGTTTTGACGATTTCGATCTTCCATATCGTAACTTCTTGCTTGAGCGGTAGCTAACTTGTCCTGTAAGTGTTCGTGTTCATCCAGCAAATTGTTGTGTGAACGTACCAGCTCAGCCATTTTGTTTTCAAGTTGGTCCGTTCTAGATCCCAGCTCAGTCACTTCGCCTCGTAGATCCTCCATCATTCCTCTCATGTCATCCTGGAGAGATGTACGAAGATCTGATAGGAGACTTGTCATAAGGGATTTCATCAGAGAATAAGTGACTGGGGAGTCTGCAGCAAGAGGTACAGTGCCAGTCTCTAGTGCTTGTTGTTCTCGGCGTGTGGCGCGAGCGGCCCTGGGGGAAGGAGGCGCCATTTTGGATGCGCGGGCAGAGTCAGAGGGACCCGATGTAAAATAGTCAGAAACCCGCTTTGGGAGGGAGGATTGCTGAGTTCTCACCTTTCCCATCTGTGCCTGACTGGATCAGCGAGCTGCCAGAGGGGTTTCAGGGCAATTTCGGCCGTCTGGAATGCATATAAGCCGTGGTATTCTCCCGGGGTCCGGGAGCTCCTGGATTAAGCGGCTGTCCTCATGTGGTGCTAGGCCACGCCCCATATTTAATCCTCTTACATTGAAAGAACAGCAATTCAAATCAGAAAGTTGTGACATTTTAACAATGAGAATAGAATCTCACATTTTGTGATGTCCCAGTCTGGGGAGGGGTAGGAATGGGAGGTTGTGAGAATGGCAAGATAGAGAGGAAAGAGGAGGGAGGGGGATAGAGGTAGGTAGAACAGAGAGAAGAAAAAAGAGATGAGAGGGAGAGAAAAGAAAAGAGGTAGTCCATTTTCAGGAAAGAGGAAAAGAATAGGCGTGCAAGTAATGGATTGGAACTCCTATCCAGCACCTCTGGGGATGCGTGGGGATAACAGGTGGTAGATTGAGGCCTACCGCTCAGCCCCCACTCCCTATGGTAAAACAAATAAACACATACAAACCGCTTTGTAGTACATGAGTCATGCAATGTAGTTAATTAGGCAATAATTGTATTATCGTCCTGGATAATTAACTTTAAAGGAGTATAGTACCTTATGTATCAAACTTCAAACATTTCACCCACACAACGTAGTGGGGAGCAGAAATTAACAAGTATATGGTGACATGCAGTAGGATAAAACGAAATATGTGTCAAGTGTTTAAGGACAGGTGTTTTGATTTGGAAGAGAAGAGGGTGTAAGGGAAAGGACCCTAATTGGTTCCTGAAGTTAATTACTAAAAGAGAGAAACGACTATATAAAGGGATATGTTGGGAGGGTGGAATTGGAAGGGTGTCAAAGGTGGTGGTGATAACGAAGGGTCACATGAGGATCAGTAGGAGAGGAGAGAAGAAAGACTTCTTGTTTAGGGTATAAAAGGAGAATGTTTCTCATGAGATAAGTTGAAATATTAGATGTGAGGTGAAGTGAAAGCGTAACTACATATCACATATATGGAATCTGACTGTATTAGAAGGGGGGGAAGGTAGTAGGGAGAATTGTAGCTTAAAAATTAAAAGGGAGCTTAAAACCTAAGGGGGGGAGGGTTGGAAGGGAAAGGTAGGGAAGGGGAGGGGGGGGAGACAATAGAAGAACCAAAGAAGGGGTGTATGTATATGAAATAGTAATACAATAACGCTTGAACTCAGGATGGCATATAAAGAAAAGGCATCTAAGTCCTAGGAACAGAAATGTCGACCGAGTCTCCGGTCTCTAAATTTTAGTAATCTCCAGGTGAGGAGATCGTGGGATCTGTCTATCCCGGTATACAGGAAAGGAGTCACAGTCAGGCTGGAGTGTCTCTTGAGGGATCATTTCTGGGAGACCTGGACCATCTCATCTGAGGGGCTGATAGAGACGGGTGTCGGGGCCAGTCAGGAAGTTCCACGTCAGGTAGATCCAAGGTTTTCAAGAATGTAGGGAGGTCAGGCAGGCGGCGAAAATATGCAGATCGGCCATCTTTAGTGGCTATCAGTTGGAAGGGGAAACCCCATCTATACTTGATCTCCTTTTCTTTCAGGATGGCGAGCAAGGGTCTCAGTCTTCTCCTCTGTTGGAGGGTTCTCCTAGCTAGGTCTGGGAGCAGGGACACAGATGAGTTGGCATACGTTACAGGGCCCGAGATTCTAGCAGCGTTCATGATGGCATCTCTTATTGTAAAAAAGTGCACTCTACATATCACATCCCTGGGCATCATTCCCGCTGTGGGTCTTGGGGAGAGTGCCCTATGGACCCTGTCCTGTTCAATATCTGGGCCACCTGCGTCTCCTAGTATCTGTTTAAAAAGATCTTGAACTGATCTCCCCAGTTGTTGGACTGGAACATCCTCAGAAAGCCCCCTGATTCTGATGTTGTTCCTTCGGTTCCTGTTCTCCTGATCCTCTTGATTATATAAGAGATTCTCTAGTAAAGCTGAGTGGGATTCAATTGCCTCTCTATGTGCCCTCAGTTCATCTAATACAGCGTCCTGAGATTTTTCCACTTCTTCCACTCTATTAGTGAATTCTCTCTGTAAAGAGTGGATCTCCGTTTTATATGTTTTCTCTAGCCTGCATGCCAGTCTCTCTAGATCTCCTTTAGTAGGGAGAGATTTTAGGTATGCACTTATCTCTGCTTGTGGGGCACCCTCCGGGTGTGGCTGAGCTCCCTCTGTCTCCTCCATGTGTTGCTGTTCCTCTGCAAGGACGGTGTAGCGGTTCCCCCTCTGCCTCTGTGATCGATCGGCTCTGGGTGTAGCTTCACGCTGGGAGGAAGTCGCCATCTTGGATGAAGAAAGCGCGGGAGAAGCGGCCGCGTTGGAGTGGAGGAACTGTACAATCGTTCCTCTCTGAGGTACGTCCTCGGTGCCGGTGACTCCTGGGCCCTTTCTAGTCTTGCCCATTCAATTTTGGAGCGGTGCTGATAGTGAGGGAGCTGGAATTAGAGTGACGGCCGGCGGAGCTCCTTCACTGTGCTACCATCCTGTGCACGGGTTAGCCACGCCCCCCTTTGATGAGTTTTTTACTTCAGGATTTGTAGACAAAACCAGGAGTGGAGCAATCAGAGGAAAAGTCTAATAGAAACACCTGCACCACTTCTGTATTTAATTACTCACTCCTGGTTTTGGCTACAAATCCTGAGGTAAAAAACTCATAAATACTCAACGTGTGCACGTGGCCTTAAACACTTATTACTAAGATAGCATTAAATTGCTAATACTGTGCACATGGTGTCAAGGACCATCTGAAGGATAGATCATCAGTATGAGATTGGTGGGGTCTAATGGGGCCGTCACACGCGTCAATGTCGTCAGCAATCTGATCGCTGTCACACAGGCAGACTCACCAGCGATCATTTTACCAGCGACATCGTGGAAATGATTTCTATATCGTTTCCACGATGTCTGCAGGCTGGTATCCAGGGTAAACTGCGGGTAACTAGGCAGCGTGCGCTGCCTAGATACCCGATGTATACCTTAGCTACCAGCCTTCTCCGTTCACCGGCTGGTATCCAAGGTACACAATGGGTAACTAGGGACCCTAGTCCCTGCCTAGTTACCCGCAGTTTACCCTGGATACCAGCTCCCAGCGCTTCCTGAGAGGCGCTAGGAGCTGGCTGATAGCATCTCCCAGTGTGCATCGGGCGACCGTCCTCAGGTTTTAGAACAGGTTCTAAAATCTGGCGACCATCAACCAGCAATTTATCGCTGGTTGATGCGCCCTGTCACACGCGTCAATATTGCTGCAATGTCACGTGCAGCAGTGATCATGCACGCGATATTGACGCGTGTGACGGCCCCATAACATCCACAGATCAGCTCACATTTACAGACAAGTGATCAGTACAGATGTCAGGTGTCGGAGCTCTACCAATTTTACATCCATGACTTATCTCACAGGTAGGTCATCAGTTGTTTAGTCCCAGGTAATGCATTTACTTGTCCAAGTAGTAGAGTTAGTTAAAGGAATAAGGTTCTGCAAAGGCTGCAAAGAAAAGCCACAACGCCTGGCGAACTCAAAATCCATTAAGTTCAAGGCAGCGCCTGAATCCACAAACGCCATAACAGAAAATGACGACAATGAACAAATCAAGGACACCGATAATAAAAATTTAGGTTGCACAGTACTGATGGTAAACGAACTAGCGACCCTCTTTGTCCGCTTAGGGCAGACAGAAATGACATGAGAAGCGTTGCCACAATAATAACACAACCTATTCTGGCGTCTAAATCCTTGCCGTTCAGTTCTGGATAGACTCCTGTCACACTGCATAGGCTCAGGATTCTGCTCGGAGGACAACACAGCGCACAGGTCTGTGCTCCTGCAAACGCCGATCAATCTGAATGGCTAGAGACATAGAATAACTCTGACCAGAAGGTGTGGGAAACCCCACCATTACATCCTTAACTGATTCAGAAAGACCTTTTCTGAAAATTGCCGCTTAGGCTGTGGTCACAGTACCAGTTTGCACATGCATTTTTGGAGACCTGCGTTTTCAAAAACGCATGTAAAAAACGCACCCATAGGCCCCCATGTTAAAAAACGCATGCCCTAATAGCCAAAAAGCATGTGTGACTGTCCCATGCGTTTCTGGAGCATATCCAAAAACGCATGCGTTTTTGTAGAAAACGCATGCGTTTTTATAACATGGGTTCCTATGGGAAACGCATGCAAAAACGCATGTACAGTTAGTACCTTTTAGTGCCATTCAAAAACGCATGCGTTTCCCATAGGAGCCCATGTTACAAAAAACGCATGCGTTTCCGGAAACGCATGCGTTTTTTGTAACATGGGCTCCTATGGGAAACGCATGCGTTTTGAATGGCACTAAAAGGTACTAACTGTACATGCGTTTTTGCATGCGTTTCCCATAGGAACCCATGTTATAAAAACGCATGCGTTTTCTACAAAAACGCATGCGTTTTTAAAAACGCTCAAAAAAATACTACAAGCACTATTTTTAGGTGCAGATTCAAAAACGCACCCAAAAACGCAGGGAGCCATCACACACCTTACAAAACTCATGCTGACATGAAAAAAAGCATGAGTTTTGTTAAATCACTAAAAAAAACGCATGGCAACTGTGACCACAGCCTTAAGCATCATCATTCCATTTAGTTAACACAGACCATTTTCTGAATTTCTGACAATACACTTCCGCCGCCTCTTGACCCTGAAACAGGGCCAACAACGTCTTTTCAGCTTGATCCACAGAATTAGGTTCATCATACAATAGTCCTAATGCCTGTAGAAAGGAATCAACATTAAGCAACGCCGGATTCCCAGAGTCAAGAGAAAACGCCCAATCCTGCAGATCACCACGCAGCAGGGAGATGACAATTTTAACCTGCTGAATAGAATCACCGGAGGATCAAGGTCTCAGAGCAAAAAACAGTTTAGGCTGGGGTTACACATAAGCCCTCAGTCAGTTTTTGGCTTCAGTTTTGTCATTTTTTTTTTCTAAGTCCAAAAACTGACAGAAAAACGCATTGGGTGTAATAAACACCCTGTGCGTTTTTCTCTGGAGCTCAAAACATTGCCCTGTCCGTTTTTGAGCCAAAAACGCAGTAAACAGCGTTTTTGGCATCAGTTAAAAAACGCATGCGTTTTTATGCGTTTTTTTTAACATGGGGCCCTATGGGAAACGCATGCGTGAACGCATGCCATATTTGGCACTTGCGTTTGCGCATGCGTTCGCGCATGCGTTTTTTCAATGAAAAGTCCAAAAACGTTCAGGAGTGCAGGAGGCTCAAAAAGCACCCCAAAAAAAAACGGACTGGTGATGAAAATGACTTCCAAAAACGGATTTCTATGTGTAACCCCAGCCTTACAGTTGCTTCTAAAGCTCAAATATTTGGACCTGTCACCAAAAAACAAATCAGGAGTGGGAATTTTCGGCTCCAAAACTGGAGTCTGAACAATATACTCTGAAATTCCCTGTACCCTCGCAGCAAGCTGGTCTAAACGAGAAGCTAATTCCTGAACATCCATGCTAGCACAAGACTCCTCAGCCACCCAGAGAAAAAGAGGGAAGAAAAGACAAAGCAGACTGCAGAAAAAAAAATGCCTAAACACTTTTCTTCCCTTCTTCTGAGATACATTTAACTCATTAGGGGCCAGTTGTTCTGTTGTGATCCGGTGACCTTGGAGCTGCATGAATAAAATTCACAGGAGAAGTGGTACCTGTACTGACCACAGTTCCTGATCTAACTCCGCAACTAGAAGTAGCCGTGGGATGTGACTAACCATACCCTAGACACCTCAACACGGCCGGAGAACTAGCTACCCCTAAAGAGGAAAACAGGAATGCCATCTTGCCTCAGAGCAGAACCCCAAAAGGATAGTAAGCCACCCACAAATATTGACTGTGAGTAGGAGGGAAAAGACACACTCAGGCAGAATACAGAATACAGCAAAGATAAGGCCACTTCTAGCTAGAGAGATAAAGACAGGACAGGATACTATTGCAGTCAGTAAAACATCCCTTAAAAAATATCCACTGCAGATAATACAAAAATACCCTGAGTCTACTCAAGACTCGGTGCCCTCTAGATTTGCAAACCTCCTTTGAATCCAACAATTCTCCATCTATATACATAATCGCCAGTTTTGAACTTCCGGCCACTGTGCCGCTATCGCGAGCCGGAAGCCCAAACATCCTGGCGCCACACACCCGCCCGCCGCTGACCCGCCACATCCTCCTGCTCCCCGCTGCTCACCGGCTTCCCCAACCAGTAGCTTAGCGCCCTGGGCCCCCCCGACATGACGGGCCCATTGTCCGCCCCCTGGGGGGCCCCCGTGCCCCGTGCTGCCAGCCGCCCGCCGTGCCACCCGGAGAGGAGGGAGGACGGGACTTCCTGTCTTGCAGCTCTGCCCGCCCCTCCTCACCTCCTCCTTACAGCTGACGCACACGGCGGCCGCGGTGAGTCTGCAACGGCCCCCCCGCACCTTTAACAAGAGGTGTGTCAGAGAGGGGTGCAGAGGGTGGCAGGCTGTGCACGGGGATGAAGGATACAGGGAGGCTGGAGGATAGGATCTGCAGGGGGACAGAGGATGGAATCTGCAGGGGGACAGAGGATGGAATCTGCAGGGGGCAGAGGATGGAATCTGCAGGGGACAGAGGATGCAATCTGCAGGGGACAGAGGATGGGATCTGCAGGGGACAGAGGATGGAATCTGCAGGGGGACAGAGGATGGAATCTGCAGGGGGACAGAGGATGGAATCTGCAGGGGGACAGAGGATGGAATCTGCAGGGGACAGAGGATGGAATCTGCAGGGGACAGAGGATGGGATCTGCAGGGGGACAGAGGATGGAATCTGCAGGGGACAGAGGATGGGATCTGCAGGGGACAGAGGATGCAAACTGCAGGGGGACAGGATGGGATCTGCAGGGGACAGAGGATGGGATCTGCAGGGGACAGAGAATGGGATCTGCAGGGGGACAGAGGATGGAATCTGCAGGGGACAGAGGATGGAATCTGCAGGGGACAGAGGATGGGATCTGCAGGGGACAGAGGATGGAAACTGCAGGGGATAGAGGATGGAAACTGCAGGGAATAGAGGATGGAGAGCGCAGGAGGATGGAGAGTGCAGGATGATGGAGGATGGAGAACACAGGAGGATGAAGGATGGAGGGCGCAGGAGGATGGAGGATAGAGAGCGCAGGAGGATAGAGAGCGCAGGAGGATGGAGAGCGCAGAAGAATGGTGACTGCAGGAGGATGTGGAGTGCAGGAGGACGGAGGACAGGGAATGCAAGAGAGGATGGAGGATGGAGGGCGCAGGTGGATGGAGCGTGCAGGAGGTTGGAGGGTGCTGGAGGATGGTGGATGGCGAGTGCAGGAGGATGGAGAGCGCAGAAGGATGCAGCGTGCTGGAGGATGGAGGAGCACAGGAGGACAGAGAGCGCAAGAGGTTGAATAGCGCAGGAGGATGGAGCACACAGAAGGATGGCAGGAGGACAGAGAGCGCAAGAGGATGAAGAGCGCAGGAAGATGGAGCACACAGAAGGATGGAGCGCGCAGGTGAATGGGGAGCGCAGGAGGATGGTGAGAGCAGGAGGATGGAGGGTGCAGGAGGATGGAGGGTGCTGGAGGATGGAGAGTGCTGAAGGATGGAGAGTGCTGAAGGATGGAGAGTGCTGAAGGATGGAGGGTGCAGGAGGATGGAGGGTGCAGGAGGGTGGAGAGTGCTGAAGGATGGTGAGTGCAGGAGGATGGAGGGTGCAGGAGGATGGAGGGTGCTGGAGGATGGAGAGTGCTGAAGGATGGAGAGTGCTGAAGGATGGAGAGTGCTGAAGGATGGAGGGTGCAGGAGGATGGAGGGTGCAGGAGAGTGGAGAGTGCTGAAGGATGGTGAGTGCAGGAGGATGGAGGGTGCAGGAGGATGGAGGGTGCAGGAGGATGGAGACTGCTGAAGGATGGAGAGTGCTGAAGGATGGAGAGTGCTGAAGGATGGAGACAACTGGAGGATGGAGGGTGCTGGAGGATGGAGGGTGCAGGAGGATGGGAAGTGCAGGAGCATGGGGAGTGCAGGAGGATGGAGGATGGGGAGTGCAGAGGAATGGAGAGATCAGGAGGAGAGTGACCATTTGGCCCAATTCTTAGGGGCGCCAGCTGCGGCAAATTTTTCCACCGCCCAGGGCGCCACAAACACTTTCTACGCCAAGCACCCTTCTCCCCCCCCCCGCTCTTCACATGGGGGCCCTGGGTGCAGATCTCGCCCCCGGGCCCAGAGCAGGCCAGCTTCGCCACTGCCCCCGCCACATCCTCCCGCTCCCCTGCAATTCCCGCCCAGCGCCCACCGCCGCCTCGCCCACACGCGGTGCCACCCGCAATTACGGCCCACCTCCCACTTTCACAGCACACAGTTGAATGTGTGTGTGTGTGTATGTATGTGTGTATGTATATTCGGGATTGGCATCTACCCCGTCGCAACTACAGCCACAAAAATTTGCACAGTCACACGTCTGGACCCCAAGAGCGTCATAGGCTATGTTGTGAGGTGAAATTTTAACCCTGCGCGTTCCAGTTCACCAAACAATTTTGCCCCTACCTACATAATGGGGAAAAAGTGAATGGAAAAGTGTTGGAGGCAAATCGACAGCTGCCAGCTACAGCCACAAAATTTGGCACAGTCACACGTCTGGACCCCGATAGCGTCATAGACTATGTTGTGAGGTGAAATTTTAACCCCGCACATTCCAATTCACCAAACAATTTTGCCCCTATCTACATAATGGGGAAAAAGTGACAGTTACCAGTTGACAGTTGTGAATGAAAAGGGCTTAATGACAGCGCCAAAGACTAACAGCATAGTCACTAAGGTGGGGCCCTGACATGGGATATTCACCACGCACGGGGACATGTATACACAGCACACGCACACAAAGAGTAACAGCAAGTGTATAGTCGCTAAGGTGCAGCCCCAACATTGGATACTCACCACGCACCCGAACACACACACACACACCACAAAGAGACACACACAACACAGAGACACACACACCCTACAGGGACACACACCCTATAGCGATACACGCACTCACCCCACAGGGACACACACACACACACCACAAAGAGACACAACACAGAGACACACACACACCACACAGACCCCCCCCCCCCACAGGGACACACACACATACACACCCTATAGGGACACATGCACTCAACCCACAGACACCAGACACACACACACACCACAAAGAGACACAACACAGACACACACACCCCACACAGATACCCACACAGGGACACACACACACATACACACCCTATAGGGACACATGCACTCACCCCACAGACACACACACACACCCCAGGGACACACACACCACACAGACAGATACAGATGTGCCCAAACCACCTCACACAACTCGCCTCATACGTGTGCTATCTTTAATTTCCAAAAATAAACATCTGATTAAAAACAGCCAATGTGCAACACATGTGCCATATAATTAAGGCAGATGTCAGTCACATGTGCTGTCTAGCGTGTTTCCCCGAAAATAAGTCCGTGTCTTATATTTTTTTGGGTGCCAAAAGTGGCACCTTGTCTTATTTTCGGGGGGGGAGGGGGTCTTATATTGGCAGCCCCAGCCTCCCATCCACACTGCAGCCTCCCATCACACACACCCATACACACACATACACACACACAGGTTGCTTCCTACTTTTGTCCCCCGCTGTCCGGTGCCGTCCTATGTGGTGTCCCCGATGCTCCTCCGGCCTCCTCTGTGATGCCCCGGTCTGCGGTGTGGTGCAGTCCGGTCCGGTTCCCTGTTGATCGGTGCTGCCATGGGCCACTTCCTGCTTTACCCAGAATCCCCGCACAGGTCAGGCCCTGCGCCAATGAGAGCGCAGGACCCGTGATGTCACATGGGCGTCACTGGGCTGTGATTGTCTCAGGACCCGTGAGCCAATCACAGCCCAGCAGCGCCCATGTGACATCACGGGTCCTGAGCCAATCACAGCCCAGCGACGCCCATGTGACATCACGGGTCCTGAGCCAATCACAGCCCAGCGACGCCCATGTGACATCACGGGTCCTGCGCTCTCATTGGCGCAGGACCTGACCTGGGTGGGAATTCTGGGTAAAACAGGAAGTGGCCCGGGGCAGCACCGATCAACAGGGAACCGGACCACACTACACCGCAGACCGGGGCATCACAGAGGAGGCCGGAGGAGCACCACACAGGACGGCACCGGACAGCGGGGGCAAAGGTAAGGCCTTATATTGGCTGGCCCTCCCCCCAGGCGGACTTATATTCGGGGGGGACTTATATTAGCTGGCCCTCCCCCCTAGGCGGACTTATAATCGGGGGGGGGGGGGACTTATAATCGGGGAAACACGGTATTATGTGTATGTGTGAGGTAACATATACTGCCCAGCCAGGGGAGGGTTTACTGTTGGCTGGAGATTTATTAGGCTGCCTATAGCAACCAATCACAGCTCAGCTTCTATTTTCTTGCAGGTCATTAATATGACATGTTCAATTCTATTTTGTTATAGCTAACAGCAGTTATTTATTAACCCGGGCGACACATGCACTCACCCCACAGGGACACACACACACCACAAAGAGACACACACAACACAGACACACACACCACATAGACCCCCCCCCCCACAGGGACACACACACATAGCCACCCTATAGGGACACATGCACTCACCCCACAAGGACACACACACCACAAAGAGACACACACACACACCACATACCACCCACAGGGACACACACACACACACATATGCACTCACCCCACAGGGACACACACACATCACAAAGAGACACACACAACACAGAGACACACACACCACACAGACCCCCCCACAGGGACACACACACATATCCACGCTATAGGGACACATGCACTCACCCCACAGAGACGCACACACACACCACAAAGAGACACACACACACCACATAGACCCCCCACAGGGACACACACACATACACACCCTATAGGGACACATGCACTCACCGCACAGGGACACACACACACCACAAAGAGACATACACAACACAGACACACACACAGACCACAGAGATCCCCCGACAGGGACACACACACATACACACCCTATAGGGACATATGCACTCACCCCACAGGGACACACACACACCACAAAGGGACACACACAACAGAGACACACACCACACAGACCCCCTTCCCACAGGGACACACACATACACACCCTATAGGGACACATGCACTCACCCCACAGGGACACACACATACACACACCCCAGAGACACACACAGACACACAGATGTGCACAAATCACCTCACACAGCTCGCCTCATACATGTGCTATCTTTAATTTCCAAACATCTGATTAAAAACAGCCAATGTGCAACACATGTGCCATATCGGGAATTAAGGCAGATGTCAGTCACATGAGCTGCCTATTATGTGTATGTGTGAGGTAACATATACTGCCCGGCCAGGGGGAGGGTTTACTGTTGGCTGGAGATTTATTAGGCTGCCTATAGCAATCAATCACAGCTCACCTTCTATTTTCTTACAGGTCATTAATATGACATATTCAAATTCTATTTTGTTATAGCTAACAGCAGTTATTTATTAACCCGGGCGTAGCCGGGTATTACAGCTAGTATATATATATATATATATATATATATATATATATATACTGACACAAAAGCTGAACAAGCCAATAACAAATGAATAGCACAGAATCCTAGGAAGAAAACTTCCTAACAGAGAGCAAGTTAACACAGCATGCTCTCTGAGCAGAAATAGACCAGTTCAGAAGACAAGCACACAGCTTGTGTGCTACAAAATAGGCTAAACCATACACTTAGCTTAGAAGTCTTGCAGCAGGGCAGGAGAGACCAGACAGAGGTGAAACACCTCTAGGAACATTGACAACTGGCAAGGACCGAGGAAATCCTGCAACCTTAAATATCCCAGTCAGAATTGCAATTATCCAATTCACCTGACCAAGAGTGCAAAACAGGATCAACTGCATTCCCAGGCACAACTACCGGAGGGAGCCCACAAGCAGAATTCACATCAGGTGTAGCCCACTTGTGAAGAAAGCTACACCGCCTGTCTATTTCATATTTCATACTAATTTTTAACTGCATCTAGCCCAAGTAATAGTTTGGGCCTAGTAGCAGTCTCTGTTAGGGAGTGGTGTAGCCCACTTGTAAACCAAGCTACACCGCCTATCTATTTCATACTAATTTTTAACTGCATCTAGCCCAGGTAATAGTTTGGGCCTAGTAGCAGTGTCTGTTAGTGAGTGGTGTAGCCCATTTGTGAACCAAGCTACACCGCCTACCTCTTTAATACTAATGTTTAACTGCATCTAGCCCAGGTAATAGTTTGGGGCTAGTAGCAGTGCCTGTTAGTGAGTGGTGTAGCCCACTTGAGAACCAAGCTACACCGCCTGTCTATTTCATACTAATTTTTTTTTTAAACCATTAGAATTTTTATTGTTTAAAAGGTAACATACATAAACATGCCTTAACCTAGGCAGAGCACAAAAACATTACAAAGATAGAACCGGGGGAAGACAAAGAGAAAGATAAGGGGGGGGGAGTAGGGGGGGGGCAAAGGCTAACATATGCGGTAGAATGTAAAATTCCATATATATAAAGTACACAAAAAAAAAACAACTGAATTACGGTAAACAATTCCAGAAAATCAAAGGTCACTGCAGAAGATATGGCGGAATATCAGAGGCTAAAGAAGAGGAGGTCCAGGGGTCCCACCACGAGAGGATCTTATTCCTTTTTGACAAGGAGGTAGCTGTAAGAGACTCATAGCAGAAATGCAGGTTCAGTTTATTAATCAATTCTGATCTAGAGGGAGCAGTAGGGGCCTTCCAGTGGGCGGCTATACATTGTCTGGCGGCAACTAGCACATTTGAAACAATAGGCAGCAGAGGAGAGGGGAGGTCCACCAGTGAGATGCCCAGAAGAGCCATTGGGCTCGTTAGAGTAAAAGGTAAGTGAGTCACCTCACCTAAAATTACCTCGACCTGATGCCAGAAAGCATTAATTATAGGACATTCCCACCAAACATGTGCCAGAGTTCCAGAGGCACCACAGCCCTTCCAACAGGAAGAAGAGGTAGCCAAACGAAGCCCGGCCAGTCTCTCTGGCGTCATATACCACTGCAAAAGTACTTTTCTAGCCTGCTCCATGTGGCCCACACATGAGGAGAATTTTGACGGGTGAGATAGTGCAAAGGCCCAATCATCTCCCGAAGCATTAAAAGAGAGTACAGACTCCCATGCATCCATGCACGGAAGTTTATGTTGTACCCCATGGAGCAGCAAGGAGTTATACAGAACCGACACTCCATGTGAGATAGTGGTATTGGGTTTAAAATATTTGTGGCCGGGGGAATCTGCAATAGTTGGGGGATCCTTAAATATATGTAGGTTACGTAGAAGACTGTGAAATTGTATATATGAGAAATAAACCGAGTCCGGGAGAGAGAAACGTGTCTGGAGAACCGAAAAAGGGAGGACCCCAGATGGGCCAAATAGGTCCACGATATACTTTAATCCAGCTTGCTTCCAGGGAAGCACAGAAACACCCTCGATGGCATCCCTCAAAGCGTCCAGTGAGACGTATCGTACCATGTGCGGAAAAACAACTGGGCAAACAGACCCATAGTTTAATAGCAGCAGTCATGGTAGATAAAATACTCCTAGGCATGTCAGAACGCAGAAAGGAAGCCTCCAATAAACGCCTGAGGGAGCCACCTGGGGCAAAATGAGATTCAATCCGTAACCAAGGAATGTCAGAAATCCCATCCCACCATAACTTGAGGGGCTCTAATATAGCTGCTCTGTAGTAAGTTACCAACATAGGAGCACCCAATCCACCCCTGGAATAGGGGAGCACCATCCACCTCCTCTTAATTCTATGTGGTTTGTTACTCCATATGAAGGCGTCTATAATGGATTGAAACAACGAGAGACGTCTCGAGGAGATGTGAAGGGGCAAACACCTGAATAGGTATATTAGTTTCGGTAATAACATCATCTTGACTACCTGTATGCGAGCCATCCATGAGAGCGCAGATTCAGAGAATTTCCCAACATCAGCCCGAAGGTCCGCAGCAAGGGCCTCACAGTTAATACGTACCAGGTCAGCCAGGCGTGTCAGTTTAATACCCAAGTAAGAGAACCCCACAGGGGACCACATATATTGATAAGTAGTTTGAATGTCGATTTGAAGTGACAAGGGGAGGAAAAGAGGGAAGAGAGTTGATTTAGATGTATTAAGCTTATAATATGAAACCTCAGAGAAATCCCGTAGAAGATCTGAGATCGCACTTAGAGAATGCTGAGGGTCGGAGCAGGTAAAGACCACATCATCTGCATACAGACTAATCTTATATTCAGTAGGACCAACTCGTATCCCCTTAATGTCTGGGGACTGGCGAGCAATAGCAGCAAGAGGCTCCATGATTAATGCAAAAATTAGTGGAGAGAGGGGGCAGCCCTGACGCGTTCCATTAGAAATGGAGAAAGTTCGGGATTGGAAACCAGAAGCCCGAACTGAGGCGCTTGGATTGGAATACAAGGCCATAATGGCTCGTGCAATAATGCCATCAAAACCAAACTTTCGTAGGGTTCTCTCCAAATACCCCCAGTGCACCCGATCAAATGCCTTTTCTGCATCAAGTGAAAGGAATGCACTGGGGAGGCGCCCCCTCTCCACCACATCCAACAGATTTATCAGACGTCTTGTGCCATCCCTCGTCTGCCTACCCAGAACGAATCCCACCTGATCGGGATGAATGAGAGAGGGCAGTACTGTAAGAAGACGGTTGGCCCATAGTTTGGCATAAATTTTAACATCTGCATTAAGCAGAGCGATGGGGCGAAAGTTGGAAGGTGTGGTTGGAGGTTTGCCGGGTTTAGGAAGGGTGGCTATCGAGGCCTCCAACCCCTCCCGCCTGATACAACCAGAGTGAGCCCAGTGATCAAAAAGACGTAACAGATACGGACCAAGGACAGGAAAAAACTGGGCATAATAAGGAAAAGAAAACCCATCCGGGCCAGGAGCTGAGGATTTTTTAGTTTCTTTTATGACTTGGGAAAGTTCAGAGAGTAAAATTGGGGAGTTTAGTGAGGAGAGCTGCTCAGGGGTAATGCTAGGAAGGGCTGCTCTTTCCAGAAAGGCAGAGATATCATCAGGGGATGGCTGGGTACCGAAGAATCGTACCTCAGATTGTAAAGGTCAGAATAGTAAGAGGCGAATTCGTTAGCAATTTGGATAGGATTATAGATTTTTGAAGAGTCTGGTCTAGTAATAAAGGGAATCCTTGCCCGTAATTCACCTTTCTTGACACGCCTGGCTAACAGGGCACCCGCACGATCCCCCATGGCATAATAGTTAGCCCTGGTTTTCCTCAGTGCATTGGCTGTGGAACGAAGCAGTAACTGCCGAACCGCCAAACGAGCCTTATTGAGATCTGAAAGCAAGGCCGCAGAGGGGGCGTGTTTGTGCTGAGATTCCAATCGCGCAATCTCAGACAAAGCGTCCTTTAACGTCTGAGTGTATTTACGCTTCTGGATGGCTGCAATTTTAAGTAAATGGCCCCGCATAACTGCCTTGTGTGCAAACCACAACACGTCTGGTTGAGTCTCTGGTAGATCATTAGTACCGAAGAATTCTTTAAGGTATGAATCTAACATGGAAACATTAGACTGGTCAGTCAGCAATTGAGTATTTAGACGCCATCGTGAGGGGGGAGAGATGGCCAATGGGTCTTTAAGTGAGACTGTCACTGGAGCATGGTCTGATCATGAAATATTGCCTATTGACGCTGCAGTACAGTGAGGGAGAGCCACATCGTCTACCAGGATATAATCGATCCTGCTATAAGATGCGTGCCTAGATGACATAAACGTGTAGTCTCTCTCACCGCAATGAAGATATCGCCAAATATCATGCAGACCATGGAGACGGACAAGGGGACCTGCTTCACCTCTTGAGGTTGAGGGGGCTGAACAATCCAGTACTCTTGATATAGGGACATTGAAATCGCCCGCTATTACTTTATGCCCATGTTGAACTTCCCCAAGGGTCTGCAAGACAGATTTTAAAAATTTAAGTTGACCAGTGTTGGGTCCGTAAATTGAGGCTATCGTAAAGGGGGCATTGTTAATAATACATAATATTATCAAATATCTACCAGTGGGGTCTGAGATTGTTTGAACCAACTGAAAGACCACATCTCTACTGATAAATATCGCTACTCCAGCTTTTTTCGTGTCTCCTCCTGCAAAAAAACGGTGAGGATACATATCAGATTTCATTCTAAAATTGTCCTGTTCTACCAAGTGAGTCTCCTGAAGACAGATTATCTGATGACGCATTTTACAGAGTTGACGCCAGACCATAGCTCTCTTGCATGGGGAGTTGAGGCCATTAACATTCTGAGAAAATATAGTAACACTCATGGTGGTTCATAGAAAAAAGCATGTGATATCATAACATAATAATCCTCCAGAATTTTCACCGATACGAAGCAAGTGACCGCCTGGAACAACTTAAGGGGAATTAAAGGAAAGAAGGGGGAAGGGATGAAGAGACAGGACATACAAACAGAAAACATAGAAACAGTGTTCATTCAGACGAGGTCTGAATCTACAGGTGACAAAAAAAAGTCACCAAAAAATCAAGGCTGACAAGTCAGCAAATACGTGGAACTACAGTCCACAGAAGCAAAAATAGTAAGCAGAAAAAAGAAAAAAGGAGAAAACTTCTATTCCATAAGAAAAAAAGGATCCGACCAGGACCGGCTGTGAAGAGGTCCCTTCAGGTGACTTCCCATTCGGTGTCAATATGGTGATCGGCAGCGGTGAGAGTATCCGCCTCAGGTTGACCAGAGTCTTTTGAGGCAGGAGATCCCGGAGGAACGAGACCCCAACGGACCAAATTTTTTGCAGCTTGACTGGGAGTAAGGCAGGTTGTAAAAGCACCGTCCTTCTTGATAAGAAGCCTCATGGGATGGTATCCCCATCGATATTGAATACCTTTGTCTCTCAAGATGGCAGTATGTGGGGCAAAGGTACGACGCAGCGCCAGCGTGCCCGGCAAAAGATCCGGAAAAACTTTGATGGAAGCAAATTTCTTTGGTAACTCAGGTGAACTCCGGAGAGCATACAGGAATTCTTCCTTTAATTCGAAGAAATGGACACGAGCCAGCACATCTCTGGGTATGGAAGCTGCCAGGCTGGGTGGCTTGCGAAGGCGATGAATTCTATCAATTACCAACAGCTTTTTATCTGTTTGGGGAAGAACAGTCACTATGAATTCCTGCAGGAAGGCTCTCAGATCCGGGGCCGAGATCGATTCATCCACCCCTCTTAGTTTAACGTTATTCCGCCTGGATCTGTCTTCCAGATCCAAGGTCTTTGACTGGGTCTTTAGGGTTCGCTTGTCTAGGGCCTCATGAGCATCCCAGAGGTTGTTATGTGAAGCCACCAGCTCCGCCATCTTCCTTTCCAGGTGATCTGTGCGTCCCCCCAGATCCTCCACCTCCGTTCTCAGAGAGGCCACCATATTGCGCATATCCTCCTGCAAGGAAGAACGCAGCTCTCCCAGTAGCGTTTTGAGGAGAGATGTGGTGAGAGGGGCCTCCGCAACTCCAGAATCAGCGCCGCTCAGATCTGCCGAGGAGGGAGTCCGCCGTGTCGCCCGCGCAGCCCTGGGAGACTGCGGCGCCATTTTAGCTTCCTGTGCCATGTGTGGGGGGGGGACAAAGAAGTCCGGAATCCTCCGGGGCGGGTCGCGAGATCCCGGTTTGGTCCTCCCCATTTGCTCACTTGAAGATTAGGCACCAGAAGGGGGATGGCAGGACTACAAGAAATCGGGAGGGATCGTGGTTAGAGCCGTTCGTGGATGATCCTGGTCAGCGTCCTATACCATCAGGGATTAGGACATGGCCTTCGTTATTCGAGATTTGTAGTTTTGTTAATAAAGTATCTTTACTGACTGCCTCTCGGTGGGATATCCAGTTGGCCACCAGATGGCAGGTCCGAGTTGCTGTAACACAGAGTAAGACAATGTCTCTGAATGACCACCAGGTGGTGCACCAGACCACAGGGTGCCTGCTGCATATGATGTAAGATGAATTCCTCTGCAGGATTGGAGTCAATGTGTTAATAAAGAAGTGCACAGGGAGAGAAGCCTTCAATAAAGTAATAAAGTCCAGGGGTATTTGAAGATACTAAGCTGCAGTAACATAAATGCATGAGTCCTGAGGTTTCCCAGCAAATATGTATCAAAGGATCCCTGTGATGATTGTGATGGCTTGGGGCGGCGTGTTGCCCATTAGGGGCCTGATAGAGAGAGGTGCAATGGTGGCCCCCTTTTGGTCAGCTCCCCCGTCGGTGCCCTCAGCCTCCCACCGGGACGACTGCGCCTCACCTTGCCCCAGGAGGTGTCCTAGCAGACCCGTTCCGCGCTCTTCCTGCCACCACCCCCAGCCGGCGCCTGTGTCCCCGTGCTTCAGGATCCGGGGGCCCGATGTGTCTCACCTTGCTGTCAATCTATTCCCGGGACAGACAGTGCTGCAGGTCCCCTCCGCAAGCCGGGTCAGAGGCTCAGTAGTCTGCTGCTGGTGTCTTGATGTGTGGGGTCCCTGCCTCTGTCAGTTGGCTTCCCAGCTAGGGGCACCACCATACAGCATAGGAGGCGCCGCTGCACACCGCGTGCGCCACCTCTCCTCTTCCCGCCGATGCCCCGGTCTCTCACTGTGCGCCCGGAGCAGGAAATAAGGGAGGGTCACCACCGACAGTCAGCTGAGGTTAGCAGCAGCACAGCCCGCAACTCCGCTATGCTGCTCTCTTGAAGCGGCCCCACAATCTGCTCCACAAGGCGCCAAGTACCAGAAAGGAGGCCGAGGGAGCAGGGGGGAATAATGGCGCCAACCGGTAGCGCCACTCACCGCTCCTCGATAGTCCGTTGCCGTTGTGTCCAGCCGCCTCCAGTCGTCACCGCCAATCTCCACCTGCGCTCCTCACCTCCAGCTCTGTCCCTGTAGTCGATCCCTCAGAGTCCACAGGTCCAGCAGGAGCCGCCGCAGCTGCACTTTAGACGCCTCCGCCACTCATTCACTGTGCTCAAATCACTGAACCCGGGCTGTAGTTTCCAGGCGGTCCCGGCTGTGCGACACCCTCCGGAGTCGCCGGGGCTGTAGGCGCTATGCAGAGGCGGCTCTGGGTGCAAGGAGATCCCCGTCAGCCCCAGCAATCAGCAAGGCCGTTTTCTATCTGCCTGGCACCATAGGCAGGATGGTGAGGTCGTTCCACAGGGTTCAGGCAGTCACACAGGCCTGTTCAGCATCCCGGCCTCATGGGGATGGGGGGGAGGACGTCTCTGCAATCCCTCTGGGTCCAAATTATGTCCTTGGGCAGAAATGATCTCCAATCCACCCTCAGGGACAACGTAGCTACACAGGCAGGGTATTGTGGACATATAATGCCCTGTAAATAAGGCAGGATGCTGTCGATTATGCAGTAGTCAGCTGGAGCTGCTTCAGGCACGTCCTTCCTGAACCGCGGCCATCTTGGCTCCTCCCGTAGGAGCCTATTGACATCGGATCTGAGTTGAACTCGGATCCGATGTCAGCTCCGTGCTTATGTACTGAGCATGCCCAGAGGCAGTTATTTCATACTAATTTTTAACTGCATCTAGCCCAGGTAATAGTTGGGCCTAGTAGCACTGATTGGCACTCAGCTCTGCTGGATTTCCATCCGATTTTTTTTTTTGCCAACAATTGCAGAGTTGCCAATTTGTTCACATGCAAAATGACTAGCAAAAGGCCTGCTGCTGGTGGAAAGGGGAATAGGCGTGGTGGAAAGGGAAAAAAAGTTTGTGTCCGTGGGGTAGGTGGTAAAGCAACAGTAACATCTGCAGAAGAAAGACCATCTTCCAGCTAAACTGAGGTGTCTGCTTCTTTTCGTGGACAATGATCTGCACTGATGCCCAGAAGCTTTGTGAGTCGGATCCAGGCCCAGATGAAGAAAGTTCTGAGCATAATGTAGACCCTACTTCCCAAACTGTAATTCCTCTTGGTGGAGACAATGAGGAAGATGCTGATGAGACTGAGATACAGTTAGGGCCAGAAATATTTGGACAGTGACACAATTTTCGCGAGTTGGGCTCTGCATGCCACCACATTGGATTTGAAATGAAACCTCTACAACAGAATTCAAGTGCAGATTGTAATGTTTAATTTGAAGGGTTGAACAAAAATATCTGATAGAAAATGTAGGAATTGTACACATTTCTTTACAAACACTTCACTTTTAGGAGGTCAAAAGTAATTGGACAAATAAACATAACCCAAACAAAATATTTTTATTTTCAATATTTTGTTGCAAATCCTTTGGAGGCAATCACTGCCTTAAGTCTGGAACCCATGGACATCACCAAACGCTGGGTTTCCTCCTTCTTAATGCTTTGCCAGGCCTTTACAGCCGCAGCCTTCAGGTCTTGCTTGTTTGTGGGTCTTTCCGTCTTAAGTCTGGATTTGAGCAAGTGAAATGCATGCTCAATTGGGTTAAGATCTGGTGATTGACTTGGCCATAGCAGAAGGTTCCACTTTTTTGCACTCATGAACTCCTGGGTAGCTTTGGCTGTATGCTTGGGGTCATTGTCCATCTGTACTATGAAGCGCCGTCCAATCAACTTTGCAGCATTTGGCTGAATCTGGGCTGAAAGTATATCCCGTTACACTTCAGAATTCATCCGGCTACTCTTGTCTGCTGTTATGTCATCAATAAACACAAGTGACTCAGTGCCATTGAAAGCCATGCATGCCCATGCCATCACGTTGCCTCCACCATGTTTTACAGAGGATGTGGTGTGCCTTGGATCATGTGCCGTTCCCTTTCTTCTCCAAACTTTTTTTTTCCCATCATTCTGGTACAGGTTGATCTTTGTCTCATCTGTCCATAGAATACTTTTCCAGAACTGAGCTGGCTTCTTGAGGTGTTTTTCAGCCAATTTAACTCTGGCCTGTCTATTTTTGGAATTGATGAATGGTTTGCATCTAGATGTGAACCTTTTGTATTTACTGTCATGGAGTCTTCTCTTTACTGTTGACTTAGAGACAGATACACCTACTTCACTGAGAGTGTTCTTGACTTCAGTTGATGTTGTGAACGGGTTCTTCTTTACCAAATAAAGTAGGCGGCGATCATCCACCACTGTTGTCATCCGTGGACGCCCAGGCCTTTTAGAGTTCCCAAGCTCACCAGTCAATTCCCTTTTTCTCAGAATGTACCCAACTGTTGATTTTGCTACTCCAAGCATGTCTGCTATCTCTCTGATGGATTTTTTCTTTTTTTTCAGCCTCAGGATGTTCTGCTTCACCTCAATTGAGAGTTCCTTTGACCACATGTTGTCTGGTCACAGCAACAGCTTCCAAATGCAAAACCACACACCTGGAATCCACCCCTGACCTTTTAACTACTTCATTGATTACAGGTTAACGAGGAGAACGCCTTCAGAGTTAATTGCAGCCCTTAGAGTCCATTGTCCAATTACTTTTGGTCCCTTGAAAAAGAGGAGGCTATGCATTACAGAGCTATGATTCCTAAACCCTTTCTCCGATTTGGATGTGGAAACTCTCATATTGCAGCTGGGAGTGTGCACTTTCAGCCCATATTATACATATAATTGTATTTCTGAACATGTTTTTGCAAACAGCTAAAATAACAAAACTTGTGTCACTGTCCAAATATTTCTGGCTCTAACTGTACCTGATTGAAACGACAACTTGACTTTTCAGTCAGGGCAGGAAGAGGTTGTCTCTGAGGATGAGGGGTGTGAGAACACACATGGTGATGATGAGGTTGGACATTTCACTTACTGTCAATCCACAGTCAGCCAGTCGATGAGGTCAGCAGAGGAGGTGGAGGAGGATGATAGTGACGACGAGGTTAGGTTGCACCTTCCTGGACAGAGACGGAGTACTGAAAGGACGTCAACAACAACTGCATCCCCAGCCACAACTCTACCTCTGAGCAGAAGTCATGGTGGCTCTTCTTCAGATCATATGGGCTCTAAGTCTTGCCTAGCCTGGGCTTTTTTTGACATCGCAAAGGATCACCCAATTTATGTCATCTGTAAGATTTGTCACCAATCTCTAAGTAGAGGCCAAAAACTCAATAATTTGAGTACTTCATGCATGAACCGTCACATGGATATGAAGCATAAGTCGCAGTGGGAAGCTCACTCTGCTACAATGCAGCCTAGCGGGGCGGGCCAACCACAGTCTGCCCCATCAAGTGCATCCGCGTGCTCTTCATCCTATGTGACTGTGGGGACAGCAGTCACACATGCTTTTGGATGTAGACCTTCCACTTCTTTACCCCCAAGAGCCAGTGTCATCAGTTCTTTTGGAAGTGGAAACACCTGCTGGTGTTGAGCTCTCTCAGACATCAAGAGCACCACCTTTGAATGAAGGCAACATTATATCTCTGCCTGCATCTTATTCACAGTTCAGCAGTTTGCCGGAGACACCCTACTCAACCCTGTCTCAGCACAGCAGCCAGCCCACGGTCCCTCAGATGTGGAAGACCATTTCCTCCTAGCCATGACAAAGCAAAGAGGTTGACTTTCACCATCTGCAAGCTGTTGGCTACAGAAATGCTGCCTTTCCGGCTGGTGGACACAGAGGATTTTCGAAACCTTATGTTGCAGTGCCCAAGTACCAGATGCCCAGTCGCCACTACTTCTCCAAGAAAGGTGTGCCTGCGCTACACCAGCATGTCGCACACATCACTGCTTCCTTGAGAAACTCTGTGTGTGACAGGGTGCATTTCACCACAGACACTTGGACCAGTAAGCATGGACAAGGGCATTACCTGTCCCTGACTGGGCGCTGGATAACTATGGTGAGAGCTGGAGAAGGGTCTGCTGTACAAGTCTTGCCGTCCCCATGAGTTGTGCATCAATCCTCTGCATGTAGAAGTTCCTCACCTGCTTCTGCTTCCTCAACCTCATCTTGGTCCTCCACCTCCGCCCAAAGCCTGTCTGGTAATGCCTCCCGCGTTGTAACTGCGCATAAGCAATCCTACACTCCTCCTTACAATGCTGGCAGCAGGGCTCAACGGAATCAGGCAGTCTTTACCTTGAAATGTCTGGGAAATGTGAGTCACACAGCTAAGGAGTTGTGGTCCGCTCTGGAGACCGAGTTTCATCAATGGTTGTCTCCACTCAGCCTGCAGCCAGGGAAGGCTATATGCGACAATGCTGCAAACCTGGGTGCTGCCCTTCGCCGGCGCAATGTGACACACGTGCCTTGTATGGCTCACATCTTGAACCTGGTTGTCCAGCAATTTTTAACCCACTATCCCGGTTTAGATGGGCTTCTGCAGTGGGCATGGTCACTGTGTGCTCACTTCTGCCGTTCGCATCCCGCAGCTCAACAACTTGCATCGCTCCTGAAGTCTTTTGATGTGCCAACACGCTGGAATTTGACTCTGCACATGTTGCAGCGACTGAGGCAGCACCTCCTAGCCCTGGTGCAATACGTTATGACGTATAGCCTGGGCCAACGAGATCCAGAGATGGTGCAGATCATGCTGCAGGAGTGGTCTGAGATCAAGGACCTATGCATCCTTCTGCACAGTTTTGAAATGGCGACAAAGGTGTTTAGTGCAGACGATGCTATTATCAGCATGACTATTCCGGTCATCTACATGCTGGAGCACACTCTAAACAGTATTCAGAGTCAGGTGGTGGGACAGGAGGAGGGGGAGGAAGTACAGGATGAGTCATATGCGAAAGGGTTAACAAGATCTCCAAGGTCCAGACGGTCGGCAGCACCAAGGCGGCAAGCATGGGAGGGTAGGGGAGAGAGCTTAATGAGGGCGCATGGTAGCAGCCAAACTGTTGAGGAAGGTGCAGGAGCCAAGGAAGTAGTGGAGGACGAACTGGTGATGGACATAGAAGACTCAGTAGATGAGGGAGACCTTGATCACATTTCTGTTGTGCGAGGTTGGGGGGAGAGGGCAGAGGAAGGAAGCATGATGCTTACCTTGCCGCCACCAACACACCAAGGACTTTGTCCTCCCGGATGTGCAAGACACATGAGTGCCTTCTTGCTGCACTACCTGCAACATGACCCACGGATTGTACATTTGGCAAAATACTTCCTGCCACAGAAAGGGATTCACACATGTAGGAGTATCAGCAGAGGCTGTTACAGAATCTTAGATCTGCTTTTCCACAAAACACCAGTGGTGTACATAGTGAATCTCAGAGTTCTAACTTGCCAACCATGGGACTGTTGAGTCATCACTCAAACAGTACCAGTAACACCGCATCTGGTGGTAACTGCAATTTTTGTGGAATTCTTTCACAAATTTTTTAGACCATCCTTTGCAAGGCCAGAGGAGACAAAAAGTCTGACACATAGTCAACACCTAGATAAGATGGTACAGGAGTATCTCCAAGTGAACATCGATGCCATGACTGTGAAACTTGACCCTTGCTCATTTTGGGCTTCCAATCTGAAAAAATGGCCTGAGCTCGCCACTCACGCCTTGGAGATCTTGTCCTGCCCCGCAGCCAGCGTTCTCTCTGAACGTGTCTTCAGCGCTGCTGGTGGTGTGCTGACAGATAAAAGCATGTGGCTGTCCAGTGAGAATGTAGACAGACTAACGTTCATCAAGATGAACAAGTCATGGATCCGCAAGGACTTTTCTACCCCTGTGTCATCCTGGGAGACTAAAGGCTTGTGGATTTTTGAATGTGCTGCATGACAGTCACCAACAATTGATGCCATTTAAGTGGTATCTGTGCCCCAATTTTTGGAAAAAATGGAGACTCTTGTTGGAGTCCCCTTGCTGTGTTTTACATGATTTCAGAAGAGCAAGACATGCCTTTATCTGTGTCTCCTCCTCCTCTTACTCGTCCAGCTCTTTTCTTTTCGCATTTTTATATGTACTTGTCACTTTCCATGTGTTTGTTGTGTCTTCTTAGTAGTTTGTCAGCTTTTGGACACCTTTGAAGGTGTTTTCTATGTGTTTGTACGGTATGTGTTTGTGTTTGTCTGCCATTGTTTTCAATGGTGTTTGACGGTGTTCGACGAACACACCTCCGATTCAACGAATTAAATTGAATTCGAACACTAGGGTGGTGGCTCATCTCTATTGCTGGGGTGAGCGGCTACAGTGTCCTTATTGGCGCCACACTTAATATAGAGTGTGAGAGTGGAGGAGTGGGCGGGCGGCTTCCTACTTCCTGCTCTTGGAACATAGGAAGCTGCTATGGACTGCAAAGTGGCGCATGCTTGGTTTATTATAGTAAGGCTGCAGTGAATCTTCAATAGTGAGGCGTTATAGTCAATTACTGAGCTATTCAGACACGATTAGTAGATCTGTAAGGAAGAGAAAAGCGGATCATAAATAAAGAGAATGATAAACATGCTTTTATTGTTATACATTGTCTAAAACAGATAAAGTGGTATCATAAGAACAATATGCTTAAATAATCATAGTAATTATTATCATTTTAATAGATATACAAAAGAAAGTGGGTAAATAATGTAGAAGTGAATCAAAAGGGACACAAAACAGGAAAATGTACTAGGGGATGTCAACTCATTTGAGATGGCATCCCCAAAGGCTCCAGAAGTAACATTAGCAATAATAAGGTACTGTATATTGATGAGACCATAGTGATAAACCTTATAATGATTACAATGAGAGTGATATCACAAATTGCTGTTGTTTAATCAAAATAATAATCAAATAAATAAATACATATCCGCGCTCAGTTAAGATAAACCCCTCATCAAGACATAGAAGAAAAATACAATGTGTACCAAAATTAATACTGAGTATCATATTCTCTATTGAGCCCATTGGGTGACAGTTTGGAGTTTATGACTCCAAAATGATTTTCATTCTTTAAAGCTCACGATCCTGTTACCTCCACATGTGCTCACGGGAACCTGTTCTATTATTTGAAAACGGAGTTGAAATATATTATGTCCATGAGTGGAAAAGTGATGGAGAATTGTGAGCATTATCTGTGCACATCTAATATTTATGCTTGCTGGGTATTTCCCCCAACATATCAGAGACCGCAGGAACATTTGATCAAGTAAATCATAAAGCTCGAGTCTCAGGAGAAAAAAATCGCATATCGGGAATCTCTTACCAGAACGTGGATGGGTGAAGGTGTCACCTTTAATCATATTAAAGCATTGCTGGCAACACAAGCATAGGAAATTACCCATGCTTTGGGTAGTCAAAAAGTTCTGTCTCGATTTCTTTTTCATTGAACCGATATCCGCTCTCACCAATTTTTCTCTTAGATTCTGGGAACACTTATAACAAAAAAGTGGTGGTCTCGTAAATTCTGGTATCGATGGATATGACTGATCAAGGAGAAGTCAGTGCTTCTTTACAATGTTCTGAAAACAGTTGTGGAATGGGTGATAAGTGTTCACGCATGCAATCAATGGTCCAGTCTATAACTGTCTCTGGTCCATATGTCCGTTCTTGGTTGAGTCAAAATGGATGGATAACTCCTAGCAAGAATTTATCGCTCACCTCCCGTGTCTAGCCTCTCTCTGTTCTGCCTTAGATACAATGAGTGAGATTCTCATGTACTGATTATGTGGGAGAGAGGTCTTAACATGTCTAGAATGACTACTTGCAAAGTAGAAAAAGCTATTCTTGTCAGTTGGCTTCACATATAGATCAGTCTCTGTATTACCTAATGGAACAATACGGCCAATGATGTCTAGGATATTGACTTCATACAGACCTCAGTGCATAGTGAACGGAATACCCGGGATGGCCGAATTAAGATAAGTGAAAAAAAGTTATTTTCTGGTTCAGTGCCAGTCCAAATCATGAAAATGTCATTGATAAATTTCCTCCATAGACTCGCATGCTCCTTTGCCATTGGATGAGAGTATACGTGGAGAAACTCAAAATATGACATGAAAATGTTAGCGTAGGGGGCTCTATGTTCGAGCCGATAGCGGTCCCCCTACGCTGGATGTAAAATGGTTTTGAAATAGGAAATAGTTCTGCTCCAAGACCAGTTGCAGGAAATCTAGACAAAACAAAATTTTACCTGAATCCAAAAAGTCACCGTGTGTATCCAAAACCTATTTGACTGCCTCAAGTCCTAATTGGTGGTCTATAGATGTATATAGGCTGTTAAGGTCTAAGATGATGAGCTGACACTGTGGTGTTATGGGTCCTAATTGTGAGACCACACTGTAGCCACTCACCCCAGCACCTGACGGTATTACAACCACTGTAAAACAGATAATCTAATCTTCACCTTATCTTTACTATTCTGCTCTTTTCTTACTTCATTTTAGCTTCTGACCCTGGCTACCAGGTATACCCCATGAGCATAAATAACAGGATTGCAGTAACATGATCTTTATTTACTTTTTGTTTTTTTCCCTCTTATATCCATTAGTAGTTAATCCTGCAAAATGACCTTATATGTACATATAAGTGGATATCCTGCAGCTAAAGTAGTGGGATTTTACCTTATTTCACTTATGGGATAAGAACTATTATACTCTATATAATTTGTCTCCCCACATACAGCATATCCTTTCACACATGATAATGTGATTTTCTTATGTGGTAATTTCACATACTAATCACACTTCTGAGCACCTAATTTATCATAATTAACTCCTTTTGTGGGTGCATAAATCCTGCACATCAAAGTCAGAGGTATCTTCATTTTTTCTGCTTTACTCTTTCTCTGCCCCTTTTCTAGTTTTTTTCTTCTCGCTTATTCTCATCTGGTTTTACCTTTTTTTTTCCTCTTATCATTTCTATTTTTTCATATAGATTGGGAACCAACCATTCACATGTGAGTTCCTGTAGCTTTGATCTCATAAAACCCCTTCCCCTTTTTTCACCACGTTCCACACCAGACTCCGGATCAGAAACAAGAGGTAGATTTATTAATCTTTTCACTTCCGTGCTAGTAATATCACCAATTCACTGAACTCTACTTGTAACTCATTACAGTTGATTTTTTTTTATCACGCTTGCACGCTTGAATTAATTTGTTTCAACTATAATCATACATACCTGTTTCAACATAACCAGTTGGTACATCACTATATATATATACAGTGGTGGCCAAAAGTATTGACACCCCTGCAATTCTGTCAGATAATACTCAGTTTCTTCCTGAAAATGATTGCAATCACAAATTCTTTGGTATTATTATCTTCATTTAATTTGTCTTCAATGAAAAAACACAAAAAGAATTGTCCTAAAGCCAAATTGGATATAATTCCACACCAAACATAAAAAAGGGGTGGACAAAAGTATTGGCACTGTTAGAAAAATCATGTGGCAATAACTAAATCACACTTGCAGCCAGTTGACATGGATTAAAGTTGTTTCAACCTCTGTCCTGTGTCTTTATGTGTACCACATTGAGCATGGAGAAAAGAAAGAAGACCAAAGAACTATCTGAGGACTTGAGAAACCAAATTGTGAGGAAGCATGAGCAATCTCAAGGCTACAAGTCGATCTCCAAAGACCTGAATGTTCCTGTGTCTACTGTGCACAGTGTCATCAAGAAGTTTAAAGCCCCTGGCACTGTGGCTAACCTCCCTAGATGTGGACGAAAAAGAAAAATTGACCAGAGATTTCAATGCAAGATTGTGCGGATGGTGGATAAAGAACCTAGACTAACATCCAAACAAGTTCAAGCTGCCCTGCAATCCGAGGGTACAATAGTGTCAACCTGTACTATCCGTCGGCGTCTGAATGAAAAGGGACTGTATGGTAGGATACCCAGGAAGACCCCACTTCTTACCCCGAGACATAAAAAAGCCAGGCTGGAGTTTGCCAAGACTTACCTGAGAAAGCCTAAAACGTTTTGGAAGAATGTTCTCTGATCAGATGAGACAAAAGTAGAGCTCTTTGGGCAAAGGCATCAACATAGAGTTTACAGAAGAAAAGAAGAGGCATTCAAAGAAAACAACACGGTCTCTACAGTCAAACATTGTGCAGGTTCCCTGATGTTTTGGGGTTGCTTTGCTGCCTCTGGCACTGGACTGCTTGACCGTGTGCATGGCATTATGAAGTCTGAAGACTACCAACTAATTTTGCAGCATAATGTAGGGCCTAGTGTGAGAAAGCTGGGTCTCCCTCAGAGGTCATGGGTCTTCCAGCACGACAATGACCCAAAACACACTTCAAAAAGCACTAGAAAATGGTTTGAGAGAAAGCACTGGAGACTTCTAAGGTTGTCAGCAATGAGTCCAGACCTGAATCCCATAGAACACCTGTGGAGAGATCTAAAAATGGCAGTTTAGAGAAGGCACCCTTCAAATATCACGGTTGATAGGTTGTGCAACCAAGTATTAGGCTGAGGGTGCCAATACTTTTGTCTGGCCCATTTTTGGAGTTTTTTGTGAAATGATCAATGTTTTGCTTTTCGCTTCATTCTCTTCTGTGTTTTTTCATTGAAGACTGTCACGCCCAAGGGGCGAACGAGACGTGGACCCGCTGGACCGCTGCCGGAGCGGATGCTGATACCAGGTTAGAGAGAGAGAACCGGACTAGAATCTATATTGCATAAAGGGTTTTATTGATACAAGGAGTCTACCCCTAGGGAAGGCCACAGGGCCCCCTCACAGTTCCTTCCTCCGGAGACGCCCGGGAAGGCCTTGACCCCTATACAGGGATTTTCTCCCAGCACGGAGCTCCGGAAGGTCTGTGAGCGGGATTACCCGTGTTAAACCGACCCTCAGGCGGTAAAGAAAAACAGAGGAATAACACAAAATGCAAAAAACCCAAAGAACAACAAAAGTAGTAAAATGAAGAACACTATGGAGGCTGGCCTGGAGGAAGGCTAGAGAACCAACACCAGGACGGTCCGGATAAGTGGCAGGGGAACTGCACGGAAACAGCACGGAGACTTGCAACCACCACGGAGTCCGGTCCGGGGGAAGACCAGAGAAAACCACACAAGGACGGTCCGAAGGAATGGTAGTAACGCGGCATGGAGCGACACGGAGCAGCTCAGAACAGCAAGGAGAGGCACAAAAGAGTACGGAGCTGCCCGGAGGCAGAACAGCGACACTGCAACAAGAACAAACAGATGAGTGTTAAACACTGCAGAATAACATCATACAACAGGACCAGGACCGGCAACCTCGGGATGAATGAAGGGAACCGGCAAGGTCTAAGAGTAAATGCGCACCTGCAACAAGAACAAACAGATGAGTGTTAAACACTGCAGAATAACATCATACAACAGGACCAGGACCGGCAACCTCAGGATGAATGAAGTTGCCCCGGCAAGGTCCAGAAGCAAGTGCACACTTTATATACCTGCTGCCCTACAGGGATTGGCCGGGAGGCGGGGCAGACTAATTGGCCAGCTGACCCTATAAAGGTAACAGAGAGAGCGGCCCCGCCCCCTAGTGAACACACCGAGGGGAAGCAGAGCGGGGCAGCAATCAGGGAGCAACGGTCTGAGCAGCAGGTGTGCGATGGAGCACCCCGAAGCCCCGGGGTCGCCTGCGGATGGCCTGCAACCTGGAACCCCGACCCCGGAACCGGGAAGGAAGGGTAACTGCACGGGAAGAGGGACGGACAGGGTGCAGGGCGGAGGCGCTGGACCGCGGGGCAGTTACAGTACTCCCCCCTCAACGCCCCCCCGGAACCAGGCTGGCATGAAACCTGCGCAAGAGGCGAGGAGCATTAATGTTCTCCTCCGGCTCCCAGGACCGTTCTTCAGGACCGAACCCTTTCCAGTCAACCAGGTACCAAGTGGTACGGCCCCTCTTCTTCACGTCCAGGATGGCACTGACCTCGAAGACGTCCGAGACCGAGACCGGCGGGGGCCGCGCTCCCGAATCCTGAGAGTACCGGTTGAGGACTAGAGGTTTGAGGAGAGACCGGTGGAAAGAATTATGGATACGCAGAGTAGGCGGCAATTTCAGCTGGTAGCATACCTCGTTTATCCTCCGGCTGATTTCAAAGGCACCAATGTAACGAGGACCCAGCTTGTAGGACGGCACCTTGAGACGGACGTACTTGGAAGAAAGCCATACCTTATCCCCTGGCTGGAACAGGGGGCGTCCAGACGTCGTTTGTCGGTATGATCTTTCATCCGCCTAGATGCCTTTTCCAGGGCAGACCGCGTCTCGGTCCAGATCCGGAGGAAGTCTCGAGCCACCTGTTCTGCTGCCGGATTTGGGGTTGAGATGGCCACGGGTGTCGGTATCCTTGGATGGTGTCCGTAGACTATGAAGAAAGGAGAGTTATGCGAAGACTCACCGCTATGGTTGTTATAAGAGAACTCTGCCCAGGGAAGCAGGGAGGACCAGTCGTCATGATGGATGTTGATGTAGTGCCGTAAGTAGCCGGAGAGCACCTGATTCACTCGTTCCACCTGACCATTGGATTGCGGATGATAAGCAGACGAGAAATCCAGGGCTCAGAGGGTACCGGTAGAGGTAGAAGAGGCCCGATGGGCAGTCGCTTGGGCGTCTTGTTACGTGCACAAGAGGAACAGGCGGAAACGAAGTCCGTGACATCCTGTCGCATCCGGGGCCACCAGTAGTGCCGTCCTATCAACTGAAGGGTCTTCGTTATACCCACATGCCCTGCGACTCTAGAAGAATGACCCCAGGTCAGGACGTGTCCTCGATCCACCTCGGCTACCAGTGTTTTACCTGGCGGGGGAAGAGATAGTTGGAGAGGAGCTACTATACCAAGACTGGATGGACTGATGATGGGGCGTGGCTCCTCCTCCTGGTCTTCGAAGTGAAAGGACCGAGACAAGGCGTCCGCCTTGATATTCTTGTCTGCCGGGCGGAAATGAAGACGAAAATCAAAACGGGCAAAGAACAGCGACCATCGTGCCTGCCGGGGGTTGAGTCTCTGAGCAGATTGCAGATAAGCCAGGTTCTTGTGGTCGGTGTAGATCACCACTGGGTGTACTGCGCCCTCAAGGAGGTAGCGCCATTCCTCCAGAGCCATTTTGATGGCAAGCAGCTCCCGGTCCCCGATGGAGTAATTCCGTTCACAGGAGGTAAAAGCTTTGGAGAAAAAGCCGCACGTCACCATGCGTCCTGTGGAGGTCTTCTGGGTGAGAACGGCTCCTGCTCCCGAGGAGGATGCGTCCACTTCCAGGAAGAACTGCTTATCCGCCATGGGCCTGTGGAGAGCAGGAGCAGAAGAAAACGCATTTTTGAAAGCTAGAAAGGCGGACTCGGCCTCAGGGGTCCAAGCCTTGGCGGGCGTCCCCCTCCGGGTTAATGTGGTGAGTGGCTTAACTACATCCGAGAACCGAGGAATAAACTGCTGATAGTAATTGGCGAAGCTCAGGAACCGTTGAATCGCCTTGAGTCCCACCGGTCTGGGCCACTTCAGGACGGCGGACAGCTTCTCTGGATCCATCTCGAGTCCGGTATCGGAGACGATGTAACCTAAAAAGGGCAAGGCAGTTTGTTCGAACACACACTTTCGTATTTGGCATACAGCCGGTTCTCCCGCAATCGGCGTAGGACCCGCCGGACATCTCGCCTGTGAGTGGGCAGCTTGGGAGAAAAGACCAGGATATCGTCCAGGTAGACCACGACGCATACATAGAGAAGATCCCGGAAGACATCGTTTACGAATTCTTGAAATACAGCAGGGGCATTGCTCAAGCCGAATGGCATTACCTTATACTCGTAGTGGCCATCACGCGTGTTGAAGGCAGTTTTCCATTCATCGCCTGCTCGAATCCGGACGAGATTGTACGCCCCCCGCAGATCCAGCTTGGTGAAGATCCGAGATCCCCGCAGCCAGTAGAAAAGCTCGGGAATCAGGGCAGCGGGTACCTGTTCTTCACCGTTATGGCGTTGAGTCCCCGGTAATCGATACACGGTCGGAGGGACCCGTCCTTCTTCTTTACGAAGAAAAAACCCGCTCCGGCGGGTGACGAAGATTTCTGAATGAATCCTCGTGCTAGGTTATCCTTAATATACTCTGCCATGGCCTGGGTCTCGGGCGGGTTCAGCGGGTAAATGCGCCCCTTGGGGAGCGAGACCCCGGGGACCAGATCGATGGGACAGTCGTACGGCCTATGAGGAGGTAACGTCTCGGCTTCTTTCTTGTCGAAGACGTCCGCATAGGACCAGTAGGCTGACGGCAGACCGGGCAAGGCTGCCGGAGAGGGAGGCGTCCAAGCGGGGCTTACGGGACGAAGACATTGACTGTGGCAAATCGGGCCCCACCGCAAGACTTCACCGGTTCGCCAATCCAGCACGGGTTCATGTACGCGAAGCCATGGCAAGCCCAACAGGAAGGGGGGCGAAAGGGACGGCAGAACATAGAAAGTGAGACGCTCCGTGTGAAGAGCTCCCACTTGTATCTCCACCTCACCTGTGATGCTTGTTACTGAATCCCGTAGAGGTCTCCCATCAACGGAAGTGATGGAGCGTGCATGCTGTAGAGGATGGATGGGTACACCAAAGCGCTGGGCTGTCTCCTGCTGTACGAAGTTGCCAGCCGACCCGGAATCCAGATAGGCCATCTCCGAATGGCGTAGACTGCCGACCTTCACCTGGATAGATATTGTAAGAGGTTGAGAGGAATCGCCCTCGCCTCTCTTACCTGACCTAGACGGAGAAGTTTTCCGGCCGCTTGGGGCACTGCCGACGGAAGTGACCGGATCCTCCGCAGTAAAGGCACAGGCCCCGGGTAATCCTCTCCTCTCTCGTCTGGGTACTCAAGCGGGTGCGATCAACCTCCATGGACTCGTGGCCCGATTGGGATGCTGAGGGGGCCGGAAGAAGGGGTCGCTGGAATGTGGGAGCCAGGCGGGGAGATCGCCTTTCCTGAGTCCTCTCCAGTGTCCGCTCCTTGGACCGCTCTTGAAGGCGGCGATCGATCCGGACAGCCAGGGTGATGAGCTCCTCCAGGGAGTTGGGTAAATCCCGAACAGCCAGTTCGTCCTTGATGCGACTGGATAATCCCCGGCGGAAGACACCGATCAGGGGCTCATCCGTCCAGCGGAGCTCGGAGGCTAGGGTACGAAACCGGATAGCGTACTGGCTAACAGACAGGTTACCTTGCTGTAGGGTGAAGAGGGCCTCTGTGGCGGAGGCTACCCGTCCGGGCTCGTCAAAGGTCCTACGGAATGTATCCAGGAAGGCTTGTAGGTTCGACACAATGGGGTCCTCTCTCTCAAGCAAGGGGTTAAACCATGCCAGTGCCTCTCCTTCGAGGTGAGAAGCCAGAAACGCCACCCTTGCCTCATCCGTCAGGAATTGGTGGGGTAGCAACCGGAAATGGAGTTGGCACTGGTTAATAAACCCCCGACAAGCCTTAGGGTCCCCGGAGTACCTGGTAGGCTGGCACAGCCGTGGATAAGATACAGCACCAGCTGGGACTCCGGAGGATGGGGCGGAGACGGAACCCGAGGTCTCTGTCGTTCTCTGTAAGCTGATGAGTCGGTCGTCAACGGAGGACATGAAGGACAGCAACCGGGTCTGCATCTCCCTCTGGTGGTCCAATTCCTGGTGGAGACGAAACACCTGGGAGGAGAGAGAGGGGTCAGAGGCAGGGAGAGACCCTAAACGGGCCTCCAAGGACTGGATGAATGACACTATTTGGTCATGACTCTGGCGGAGGCCGGCAAGCTCTCTCTGGGCATCAAACCTAGCGTCAGCGGGGTCCATGGCCGGGGCAAAATCTGTCACGCCCAAGGGGCGAACGAGACGTGGACCCGCTGGACCGCTGCCGGAGCGGATGCTGATACCAGGTTAGAGAGAGAGAACCGGACTAGAATCTATATTGCATAAAGGGTTTTATTGATACAAGGAGTCTACCCCTAGGGAAGGCCACAGGGCCCCCTCACAGTTCCTTCCTCCGGAGACGCCCGGGAAGGCCTTGACCCCTATACAGGGATTTGCTCCCAGCACGGAGCTCCGGAAGGTCTGTGAGCGGGATTACCCGTGTTAAACCGACCCTCAGGCGGTAAAGAAAAACAGAGGAATAACACAAAATGCAAAAAACCCAAAGAACAACAAAAGTAGTAAAATGAAGAACACTATGGAGGCTGGCCTGGAGGAAGGCTAGAGAACCAACACCAGGACGGTCCGGATAAGTGGCAGGGGAACTGCACGGAAACAGCACGGAGACTTGCGACCACCACGGAGTCCGGTCCGGGGGAAGACCAGAGAAAACCACACAAGGACGGTCCGAAGGAATGGTAGTAACGCGGCACGGAGCGACACGGAGCAGCTCGGAACAGCAAGGAGAGGCACAAAAGAGTACGGAGCTGCCCGGAGGCAGAACAGCGACACTGCAACAAGAACAAACAGATGAGTGTTAAACACTGCAGAATAACATCATACAACAGGACCAGGACCGGCAACCTCGGGATGAATGAAGGGAACCGGCAAGGTCTAAGAGTAAATGCGCACCTGCAACAAGAACAAACAGATGAGTGTTAAACACTGCAGAATTACATCATACACCAGGACCGGCAACCTCGGGATGAATGAAGTTGCCCCGGCAAGGTCCAGAAGCAAGTGCACACTTTATATACCTGCTGCCCCACAGGGATTGGCTGGGAGGCGGGGCAGACTAATTTGCCAGCTGGCCCTATAAAGGTAACAGAGAGAGCGGCCCCGCCCCCTAGTGAACACACCGAGGGGAAGCAGAGCGGGGCAGCAATCAGGGAGCGACGGTCTGAGCAGCAGGTGTGCGATGGAGCACCCCGGAGCCCCGGGGTCGCCTGCGGATGGCCTGCAACCTGGAACCCCGACCCCGGAACCGGGAAGGAAGGGTAACTGCACGGGAAGAGGGACGGACAGGGTGCAGGGCGGAGGCGCTGGACCGCGGGGCAGTTACAAAGACAAATTAAATGAAGATAATAATACCAAAGAATTTGTGATTGCAATCATTTTCAGGAAGAAACTGAGTATTATCTGACAGAATTGCAGGGGTGTCAATACTTTTGGCCACAACTGTATATACTAGTGCATCTCAATGAATTGGAATATCATCAAAAAGTTAATTTATTTCATTTATTCAATACAAAAAGTGAAACACATATATTATATAGAGTCATTACAAACAGAGTGATTTATTTTAAGTGCTTATTTCTGTTAATGGTGATGATTATGGCTTAAAGCCAATGAGGACCCAAAGGTCATTATTTCAGAAAATTAAAGTAGGGATGATGAAGGGTTAGAAACCGCGCTGCTGTATTCTATAAGAAATCAAAGGGTGAATATAATATTGATTTATTAGATAACATGTTTCAGGGCTCCCAGAAATGCAATATTACATTGACTTTTTATGATATTCCAAATCATTGAGATGCATTAGCGTGTGTGTTTTACATATATATATATATATATATTTATATGTATATATATTGTGAGACAGTGCGGGGGATCATATGCGAGGGGCGCTATGTCTCCCCCAGAATGCGCACTGTCACATATTGTGCCCGGTATAGGGTGTGAGAGAGAGGGACAGTCCGCCCCCTTCCGCTCCGGGTCTTGCAAGGTCCCGGAAGGAGACACGGAGTTAAAAGCCTGGTTAGGAGGCAGGGCGGGGTCCCTTGTACACAGCTTTTTGCCTAAGCTGCAGCAGCAGAGATAGACTGGAGAGGTCTAGAGTTCCAGGGGGCCGTGTGCTATACTAACACGGTCTAGCCCGGGAGGGCTGGGAGCTCGGTTTGACCTATAACGGAAGCCCATAACCTGAAGGAACCCGGGTTACTTTGTGTGAATTGTATCCTGTGTACACGGCTGCGACCCGGATTCCGGCAGCTTGTGCCACCGCTGTTTGTATCAGCAATAAAACTGGGTACTGTTTGAACTACTACCGGGCTCAACGTGTTTCCTGACTTGCAATCCCGGCGCTGCCCCACAATATATATATATATATATACCTAGAGATAGACAGACACATGTCCATTCACTTCTCTTGGCCGGCCATTTGAGTCATACTGGTGGGCTCCTCCAGGGAGAGACGCTCTTTGTAATCACTTATACTCTGATCGAGAGATATGGATTATGAACACAGCTGTTCTTATATTAATTAAGCACAAGAATATGGAAGGCTCACGTATTTAATAGGGTGCTCCAGAAAAATATATCAAGTCCAGAAGTGTAGTCTGGGCACACCAGTAAAAGGGGAAAAATTAAAGTATTGTCCACGTATGAATCTATTGCAGAAAACGTGTTACTTTATTAATGTCACGCAGTACATTCACCAACGTTTCGGCCATCGGCCTTCATCAGGGTACTAGTACAAGAATATTACATGAAATTAATACAGAAAGCTTTCTTATATTAATTAAGACTTACCTAAAAATGTTTAATATAATAGATTTTACAAACTGAACAGTGAGTAATGGCCCCGTTATACGGCATGACATCGTTAACGATTTCACTGATATGTCACGGGTTTGGAGTCGTTCCAGCGACATCATTAGGACGTCGTTATGTGTAATACTAACACCGAAATTCAACAACGATAAGTTGTTGGATCGGTGATCGCAGGTTTGAGAACATGTTCTCAAACCTCACAATCAACGATCCGTCAACCTGGTATATCGTTGTGTTTGACACCGCGATAACGATGTCGTTAACGACTTCGCCCATTCACAGCGATGAGCAGGGATCGTTTGCGGGGTTTGCGAATGATACCTGCTCACAACATCTTTGGTGCTTTGTCCACAATATCTAGATATGTGACATCTCACCAGCGATATCAATACGATGTCTGCAACGACCCGCGCGCCCACAAGATCATTGCGGACATCGTTCCAACATCGTGGCATGTAATGGTACCTTTAGAGGAATATTTTCATTGGATCATCTACTTAAAAGAACGTTTTAGCAATGAGCTCCTATGTACTTCATACTATATTCTATTTTTGCACGTAAAAGTTAAAGGGAACCTGTCACCTCATGCTACCCCCCTGACCTATCACTAGCTGTCCCTACACCTTCCTACCTGGTCCCTAACCATCCCTCTCTGCTGTAAATCCGCCCTATAAATATGTTTAAAAATGACATAACTTACAGGCAGTTGCTCAGTCAGGAGACTGGAAAGGCGGCTCCAGGCTCCATTCTCCCCCTCCTAGCTGCATCACTGCACGCCGCGCTGGGCATCATCATTCGGTCTTCATCTCCTCCTCTGTTGCAATCTCCCGCCCTCCTGTCCTCCAATGATGCACCGGCCAGTACGTCCTATTCGGCCCGGTGCATTGTGGGGATTAATCACGTGGTACGGCACCGGCTTCTATATGCGCACTACCATTTTCAGAGTCTGGGGCTAAGTGATGGCTATTTTTTGCACCCCTGGCTGACGTTTTTACTGATACCATTTTCGAATAGATGCCATGTCTTGATTGCTTCTTATTTCATTTAATTGTAATACTAGAAATAAGCTCGATGCTATTGTATCGGGAGGGCAGTCTTTGTGCCTGTGTCTCCTTGTGCACTGTCTCCTGATAAAATATGGTTCACAGCACCTAGGATTATAGAGACCCACTATATCTTCATACAGTCCTGTATGGTCCCATTGGGCGCAAGTATCAAAACCAGGGAGTCCAACCTGGATACTCACATAATCAATTGAAGAAGAAACTGTGCCGGGTCATTCCATGTCAAGTGAACCAATGATTATTACCTCTATATTTTTAATTCTTTTAAGATTTTGTTATTTGATAATAGCATGTCAGACAATGCAAAATGTGAAGAGAAAAATTTTTTAAAAAATTTGTTTTTTTTAAAAATGATTTTCAAAGTTCGGAAAAAGTGTGAATTTCGCTGTTGCCTGCCTTTACGTTTCTCCTCATAACTCAGGCTAGGAATAAGATAGAGAGACAAAATAAACACCATTCTACTCAGAACTATACAGGCTTTCACCAGATATGTCACAAGAGGATCTTTGTTAATATTTTACCCATGTGATCGCAAGCGCAAAACTTTAAAACGTATTTCCGAAAAATAAGCGCGCTTTAAATATTTGAAAAACTGCCCATGTGTCTGCTTTGCTCTTAGCCACATCTGTACCAAATTTCAAGTTGGGATCGCAATGGGATCATATTTTAACATATTTTACTATTAATAGCGTCAATGGGTCATTCCATATCAAGTGATCTAAATATGAATATTTTTTTTTACCTGACGTCTTTAGATTTTTTTTTTTTTTTTCCTTTATGAAGTACTACTTTAGTTAATTACAAATTAAAAGTTTGGAATTTTTTTCTTCATCAGTTAATTTTTTACAGATTTTTAAAGTTTAAAAAAAGGGTGAATTTTGGCCTGGTATGACTTTACATTTTTTTATCTCGGGCTAGAAATAAGATAGAGAAACAAAATAAACACCATTCTACTCAGAACTGTCCAGGCTTTTACCAGATATGTCACAAGAGTATATTTGTTAATTTTAATTTTTTACCCATGCGAATGCAAACACAACATTTTGAAACGCATTTCCGAAAAAACGTTTTAATAAAAATTTTCCAAAACTGCCCATGTGTCTTTTATGCTCTTAGCCACATCTGTACCAAATTTCAAGTTGGGATCGTGATGGGATCATATTTTAAAATATTTAACTATGGTTAATCTCATTTTTATTAAATTTTGAAAAAACATATGAAAGACATACATTCAATCTTTTAACAAAATCTTGAGACATATAAAATATACAAAAAGAGAATTCACAAAGTTATTAGTAACTTTAAGATAAGCTGCAAATTTACTTTTGCGCTTATCTCTGGTGCAATATATACTACAATCTAAATATAATTCCAAACACTCAAGTATACAACCTTTCTCAGGGTTTTGAGATGTTCTGATGTCAAGGGGACAAGCAGCCCCAGCAGAATGATTTTTATCACTTGGCCCCTTCTAACAGGTTGACCACGTAAGTGGGTCATTACCCGTTGAGGCCTAGTTGGAATAGTCTATCGACTGGTGTACCGGAAAGGAAGGCCGAAAATTAATGATCTACTCACAGCTCAGAGTTTCCGATACCTGTCTAATGTTCACTAGAATTCTGAAGGTATAGGTGTAGAAAGGAAATACCTAGACTGAATGTATCAGATGGGAAGAAAAGAGAGATAGAAAAGAAGAGAGAGAGAAGAGAAACAAAAACCATTAGAAAAAGTTATACTGGGAAAGAAAAGCCACGTAAGAAAAAAAGAAAAAAAAGGAGGGGGGGGACGGGTGAGGTATGGGAAGGAGAAAGGGTACTCATCCCACTGGCTCCCCTTCAGCCAGAGGTCGAGCCATATTATCTGTGCTGGAAAAGATACTCCTACATTCTGCAGAGTCGTGAAAAAGAATCCATTCAACCCAAATCCCTAAGAATTTGTTCCGAGATCCCGACGCATCAGCTGCAAGCTCCTCCATTCGATATATGTCCATCAATTCTTTGAACCAATCAAGTAGAGATGGAGCCCGGCTTGATTTCCAGAACCTCGGGATCACAGCACGAGCAGCCGAGATGCAAAAGCGGAGAATATCCCTCTTCTGTAGCCCAATAGGACCTGGAAAAATGGATAACATTGCCGATTCTGGGCAGCATTCGGCTTGTTTACCTGTTATCCGGGCGTATGCATTGAAAACCTCAGACCAGAACCGCCGGATTTCCCCACAACTCCACCAAATGTGTATCATTGTACCCTTCTCTTCCCCACAGCGCCAGCAGGTATCAGGGGTTCCAGGGAACATGTTCCAGAGTGTCGTCGGGCACAAGTACCATCTAGTGAGCAGCTTATAGCTTCTTTCTTGTGCAGAACAAGCGCTAGCTTGTGAGTGAGTAAATATAAAGCATTTCTGCCAATTAGCTTCTGAAATGCTACACCCCAATTCCCTCTCCCAAGCACGTTGGAAGTAAAGGGTGCCCTGCTCTCTCATGGACCCTAAGGCCTGGTATAGAACTGATATTTTGCGCCTCGGTGGAGCCTCCAGTTGGAATAACCTCTCCAATACGTTGGGCGTCAATCTTATCCTGCAAGAGTGGTCAGCTGAATATAAGTATGCTCTGTATTGGAGAAATTCGAATCACTTAAGAGGTCTCGTAGGTTCTTTGAGTTGTAGCTCTGCAATCGGGGCAAACCACCACTGGACCGAGTCTGTCCTACTCGGGTGTCATCCACAATCCGCCAACATAAAAATCTCTGCCTGTCAAATCTGGGTGGGAAAGATGGGTTGGAAAAAAGGGGAGTCAAAGGGCTAAGTCTGTCGTTTAAGCGGAGGGTTTTCGTCATTAGGTGCCATACCTTCAAGGTGTTTCTGGTCATGTCTGTCAAAGGTACTAGGTCTGTGGAGTCTTTAGGGGAAATCCAAAGCAGGTGTTTCAGCGGAATCCCCAAACCCTCTTGCTCCACCCCTACCCATTTCTTGGAGGACGCATGATAATGCCAATCTAGAGCTCTAACAAGAGAGGAAGCCACAAAGTACGCTCGTATGTTGGGTAGTCCAACCCCTCCTCTTGTCTTGGGCAAGGATAGGATATTCATTCGCAATCTGGACCTCTTGCCCCCCCCAGACAAATCTAAGGATCATAGATTGCATTTTGGAGAGGAAGCCTCTATCCAATAGAACAGGAACTGTCTGAAAAGTATATAAGAGTCGGGGCAAGACATCCATCTTGACTACGTTTATTCTCCCGAACCAGGATAGCTTTAATTGTCTATAGGAGGTAAATGCCGATTCCGCGTTAGTCAAAAGGGGTTGATAATTTAAATTGAATATTTGTTTAAGATCTTTTGGTATAAGGACCCCCAAGTACTTAATGGCTTCTACTTTCAATTTAAATGGGAACTGTTTAGATAGATGAGAAACCAATTCTCCAGGCAAAGAAATATTGAGTGCCTCGGTTTTGGAGCAATTCACTTTAAAGTTGCTCAATTGTCCGAACCGTTCAAATTCCATTAAGACCGAAGGGATGGAGACCAGGGGCTGGGAGATGTAAAGTAGCAGGTCATCTGCAAATAAGGCTAATTTGTGATGACTCTGTCCCAGCTTGACCCCATGGACGCATTCATTGGACCTAAGTGCAAAATATTTAACTATTATAGTGTCAATTCAAAAATCACCAAGAACACAATCAGTCATTTTTTCACAATTGCCCGTCAATAGTTTGAATTTGATATAAAGAAACATAGTCTTGTAACATCTCAAATGAAAGTTGTTACAATTCTGAGTAAAATGATGCCTCTCCCACTTCATTATCTTATTTCTAGCCTGAGATAAAAAAATGTAAAGTCATACCAGGCCAAAATTCACCCTTTTTTTAAACTTTAAAAATCTGTAAAAAATTAACTGATGAAGAAAAAAATTCTAAACTTTTAATTTGTAATTAACTAAAGTAGTACTTCATAAAGGAAAAAAAAAAAAAATCTAAAGACGTCAGGTAAAAAAAAATATTCATATTTAGATCACTTGATATGGAATGACCCATTGACGCTATTACTAGTAAAATATGTTAAAATATGATCCCATTGTGATCCCAACTTGAAATTTGGTACAGATGTGGCTAAGAGCAAAGCAGACACATGGGCAGTTTTTGAAATATTTAAAGCGCGCCGATTTTTCGGAAATGCGTTTTAAAGTTTTGCGCTTGCGATCACATGGGTAAAATATTAACAAAGATCCTCTTGTGATATATCTGATGAAAGCCTGGACAGTTCTGAGTAGATTGGTGTTTATTTTGTTTCTCTATCTTATTTCTATCCCGAGATATGATAGAAAATGTAAAGCCATACCAGGCCAAAATTCGCACTTTTTTAAAACTTTAAAAATCTGTAAAAAATTAACTGATAAAGAAAAAAATTCAAAACGTTTTTTTTGTAATTAGATAAAGTTGTTCTTCATATAGAAAAATTTTTTAAAAAATCTGAGGACGTCAGGGAAAAAAAATATTCATTTTTGGATCACTTGACATGGAATGACCCTGCCTCTCACAGTGGGGGATGCGATTATTCCAACTAAACTTTATTCCAGCATCAAATGGCATGACGTTTCGGAGGATAAAGGACCATGTGAGGTCCGAAACGTTGTGCGCTCTGTCTTACTTGTGCCTTTCTCTCAGCCCCTGTGTGCGCTGTCTCTCCCTGTGTCTCTCCCCATAACTTTGCATCCCCCTGTGCCTCTGCCTCCCCTCTGCATTCTGCCTCCCTTGTGGCTTCTGCATCCCCTGTGCCTTCTCCCTCCCTGTGCCCCTGCCGCCTCTGTGCCTTCTGGCTCCCGTTTGCCTGCCTTCCATCACTGAGCCACCAAACAATGCTCACCACTGAACCACCATACAGTGCTAACCACTGAGCTATTGTAGAGTGTAGACCACTGAGCCACTATACAGTGCTGACTACTGAGCCACTGTACCATGCTAACCACTGAGCCACCATATACAGTGCTATCCACTGAGCCACTATATACAGTGCTAAGCACTGAGCCACCGCACAGTGCTAACCACTGAGCCACCACACAGCTCTAACCACTCAGCCACCGCACAGCTCTAACCACTGAACCAGCGCACAGTTCTAACCATAGAGCCACCGTACATTGCTAACCACTGAGCCACCATATACAGTGCTAACCACTGTGCCACAGTATGCAGTGCGAAACACTGAGCCACTGCACTGATCTAACCACTGACCCAACAAGCAGTTCTAACCACAGAGCCACCGTGCATTGCTAACCACTGAGCCACTATATACTGTGCTGACCACTGAGCCATCATACAGTGCTAACCACTGAGCCACCATACAGTGCTAACCACTGAGCCACCATACAGTGCTAACCACTGAGCCACCATGCAGTGCTAACCACTGAGCCACCATGCAGTGCTAACCACTGAGCCACCATTCTGTGCTAACCACTGAGCCACCTAAACACTGAGCCACCATACAGTGCTAACCACTGAGCCACCATAAACAGTGCTAACCACTGAGCCACTATATAGAGTGCTAACCACTGAGCCACCATACAGTGCTAACCACTGAGCCACCATACAGTGCTAACCACTGAGCCACCATATACAGTGCTAACCACTGAGCCACCATTCTGTGCTAACCACTGAGCCACCTAAACACTGAGCCAGCATACACAGTGCTAACCACTAAGCCACCATATACAGTGCGAACCACCGCACTGTTCTAACCACTGACCCACCGCACAGTTCTAACCACAGAGCCACCGTACGTTGCTAACCACTGAGCCACCATATTCTGTGCTAACCACTGAGCCATCATACAGTGCTAACCACTGAGCCACCATATAGTGCTAACCACTGAGCCGCCATATACAGTGCTAAGCACTGAGCCACCATACAGTGCTAACCACTGACCCACCATACACTGTTAACCACTGAGCCACCATACAATGCTAACCACTGAGCCACCATACAGTGCTAATCACTGACCCACCATACAGTGCTAACCACTGGGCCACCATATTGCTGATTGGCTGAGCGGCGCGGGATTGAAATCTCGCGCTAAGCCGATCGCCGCTTCGCTGATTGGTCACCAATCAGCGATGCGTGATTTAAATCAAGCTCTAACAGCACTGATTGGTCACGTGAGGAAGGCTTTGACGGGGGATTCGAATCCTTGCCGCCATATTGGAATACCCTTAACTTGGGTGTTCCAATATGGCGGTCGAGGCACTTCCGCTATGAGCAGCCGGGAGATTAGCGGCTTATGTCGGTCATCTCCCGGCTGCGTCGCCGGTGACCTCCGTGCGGCGGGTGATGAGCCGCGGCTACCGATGGGAGATCAGTGATCAGAGATCAGTGGTCTCCCGACGGTATCGATGAGGTCTGTGTCACTTACTTTTGGTACTTGTGTCGCTATCCCACAATGGTGCCGCAGTGCATTGTGGGATAGGGACATAACCGCCGGAAGTCTGTGACACATATTATTGGTGAGTATATATTAGATTGCAGTGGCCAACAAAAAAGTTTTGGCTTTTTGATTTTTTTTCTTGTTATGCTGTTTTCTGATCAGATTAATTTACTTTATATTTTGATAAATCAGACTTTTACGAGCGCAGCGATACCAAATGTGTATTTTTTTAAGTTCTTTAAATTGCCTTAAAGCTTTTTTCAGTGTCGCTCCTGTGTAGACTCTGGGTACCCTAAGGGAGTTTGGACCCTTCCAATTGCCTTGTCTCTCCCCCCCCCCCCCACCTTAACACTGGCCCTGTGAAGTACAGATGCGAACTTGAAATAGCACTCCAGCTATTGTTATTTTTGTCTTGCTTACACAATGAAGTACAGCATATGCTATTAAAGTAAATAATTTTTTGGTCTATTCTTCACGTTTATCTATTTTACTAAATTTTTTATTTCTGACAGGGAGCGGATTCCTATTACCGTACACTTAATTTGTGCGGAGTCCTATCTAGTAGAAGTAGTGATGGATTGGTGAAATAAAACTATTGACCTTTTACCACAAAATCAGTTTAATATATGGGATTCAGCCTCACTTAAACATCAGTGTTCCACATATGTATTCTCCATGTTATTTATTGTAACCTATGGACACATCATAGACAGATTATCTACACACAAAATATGGAGATGTCAGTTTTCGATGCAGTTTGAAGATAAAAACTCAAACATTCAAGTGATTTTTTTACAGTAAAAAAAATGGATAGCATTTAGGCATCATTTGACTCCTGTCTGTTTGGTATAGTGAGTAAAAGATTGGAAAAACGTGGAGTCCTAAAATTTATAGTCCTTTAATTTTTTTCGTGTATGAAAAAACCTACAGTTGAAACATGCATGAAAATTGAATTCAGCACACTGTGAATGAGAAACCGGACCATTGAAAAAATTAAAATCTAATTACTATAAACTACTACTATAAACTTTATAGTAAGAAGATGTCAGTAATTTGATTTCATAATATAGAATATCAATATATTCTATGAAATGAAGCTTCATCCAGTCTCTTCTGAATCCTTAAGGTACTGTTACACGGCAACGACGTTGAAACGATGTCGGCAACGATCTCGGGGGTGCGCGGTAGTTTTTGACATTATTTCAACATCGCTGGTAAGATCTCACACGTGTAGATATCGTGGACAACTCACCAACGATGTTGTGAGCAGGTATCATTCGCAAACCCCGCCAACAATCCCTGCTCATTACTGTGAATGGGCGATGTCGTCCATGACATCGTTATCGTGGTGTCACACAGAACGATACAGCAGGTTGCTGGAGTTGAGATCGTCAGGTTTTCCAACATGTTGGTAAACCTGTCAATTCCGATCCAACGATTTATTGTAGCAACTTGCCATGCAACGAGGTCGCAACGACGTCGCTGGTATGCCTCCAAGCCCGTGATGTATCAGCGATGTCGTTGACAATGTCGTGCTGTGTAACTGCACCTTTAGTGTGATAAGTTTCTCCAGTCTACTATTTGAAGCTGGATATGTGGGAGACAAAACTGAAGCTTTTTCTTATGGCAGAGCCATATGACTCACAAGTGCTATATGAGATAATTTCACATTACGCTTGGACCCATGTTAGACAATGCTGCAGCTCAGATCTATGGGTGCGAATGAAACATCATACTGCTCCCTCCTCTCCTCTGCACCCATGATCCGATCGCAGGATCAGATCACAGTTGCATCACACTCAGCTCATGCTTGCAGCAAACACGAGCTGTGTGTCACTAGCATGTCATACCAATGTTATCGCATCAGATGCCATGCAATGATCTCGCCCCAGCCTTATAGAAATACACTGATGTTCTGCACACAGCATGCCCAAATATATAGTGTGAGACCAGAGTTTTATTATTGCAACTACTCGTGTGGATCTATTGGATCACCACTCTCTCAATTAAAGGTAAAGTTATATTGCATGGGGATCATTCAGATGAACAAGTAGGGTGGAAAACAAACATGTCTCAAAGATGTAAGGAGAGATTTAATAACTGATGTTCCCATAGTTCAGAGGCAGTAAGAGACTGATCTCTGGTCTACCTGGAGAACATATACTGAACTGGAAATGAGACTGGAGATCACATAACACTGCTGCTCATATGCTGCCCATAATGAAGGATGCAACTGAGCTGCAAAGTAAATAAAAGTATACTATTTAACCCTGCAATGAAAATTATTGTTTTGCATGCTATTGACGTATGCATGGAATGGTGGAAACAATAAATGCTTAGGTTGAGTTTGCGTTTACATTGACAGAGAGTAGACCATCCTCATCTAGAACTGAAATTTAGTGAACTGAAAATGTAGTTAAACACTGTACAAGATACTATCATGTGAAACAGGAACACCTTCTTAAAATTGTCCAGTTTTTATTTTGATCCTTTCTATTCTATTTGTAAAGAGATGTATTACATATTTAGTTTTACAATTGCCTTTACAAAGTTAATTACTCTATTATTACAAATGTTTTCTTCGTTATGCTTCTTGCAGGTGTATGTACAATGATGAAGCTCCTCTGAATTCTTTCCCAGGAAGAGAGCCAACTGGTAGGAATCAAAAAAGTAAAATATGTACCATCACACTACCATCTGGTCATGCTGCATCTATGAAGGACCCCATCTGCAGCCTTGCTGCGACTGACTGCACTCGGCCTGGCCCTCATTACATCAGCTCCACTTTCACCACCACTTTCTCGCCCCTCAAAGTTAACAAGAAAACAAAAGGGCTAATTGATGGCCTCACTAAGTTTTTCACTCCATCGCCTGAGGGACGCAGATTTTGCAGGCGAATTGTAGACTTCTCTGTTCACTACCGACCTTGGAAAAAACCTAATGACAAGGGTGCTTCATATAAGCCAAACTGTCCCTCTCCGCATTCCCAACTTGCTCCCTCTCCTCTTTTACATATTACCCCTGTATCAGGTTACAGCCCTGGGTCACAGAAATCCAGCAATTTGAGCACGTCCAATTCCCCACAGACGTCATCAAGCTACTCCAGTGCCTTTTCCCTCAGAAGCCTCCCCAGTAACAGTCAACTGAAGGGGCTCTTTGATGGACTGTCCCACATCTATGCCACCCAAGGCCAGCCACGCCAAAAATGCTATCCAAGCTATGCATCACCAAAATGTATTCGCCGCAAAGGCAGACTTTACTCTTCAACCCACTACTTTGGCAAGAGGGAAACTAGGAGTAGACTTCTACTCCCGCACCCTAACCTGTCTGGCTGGACAGTATCCCGAAGTCGAGCTTTAAAAGCATTGGCTCAGTTCAAGTGTTCATCGTTCCTTATAAAGCACAGGACAGTAGGCAGGTTAAAGTATAAAGCAGGAACCATAGGGGCACCAGTCAGAACACCAGGAATGAGCAATCTGGCAGACAGCAAGACTAAGGCCACCGAGGATGATGGTAAGCACAGGCTTTAGAAACCTCTGCATAGCTTTTTTTAGTTTGTGTTTTAAATTTCTAGAATTTCTACAGATAAATTTGCTTGTATCCTTATAGATCATGCTACAAAGCTTTGTACACTGTTGTAAAATCCATCATATTTTGACTGACAGGCAGCATATTCATTTATTACTCAAATCCTGAAAGTAGTGTTGAACATTAAGCATGATATGAATTCATAGGACTATGATTATCCATACTGAGTAAAGCATATTAAAGGAAAGAGGAATAAAAGAAAAATAGAAAATGAGAAGAGCAGAAGAAAAGATGAGGATAATGGGAGGGGAGAAGGGCGCGAAGGCATTAAAGTGTTCAAAAGTGTGACTCAAAGAGTACAGGTCAGTTCTCCCTAATAAAGGCCTAAACTCCATCCAATAAGACTAGGTTTTGTAGAAGTGATCATAGGAGTTATTAATCATAGCAGTTAGCACTCTCTTGCAGTCACGATTAAATGTCTTAGGTTAGATCTTTTGTAGATTTTTAAAGGAATGTCACAGTGATGGAGAAGGATCAGTGCTGCATCCAGGTTTGATATAAAATTTGTCAGTTTACTAATGACTTGCACCCCCCCATCCCAAAAAAAGGAGAGAGAAACCTGCAAGATTAGAAAATACAGAGGGTAATAGATTACCCTCCTCTTCCCAACAAGAGACTATCTTCCGGAAACTTAATGTGTAGGCAAGTTGGAACCCTATACCACTTAAAGAGTAATTTGTATCTTGCGTCATAAAAAGGAGAACAGATAGATGATTTATTCCTTAACCTCTTAACGACAGCCGTACGTCTCTAGACGTCGGCTGTCATTACCCGGTGTTTGAAGTGAGCTCCGGCGTGGAGCTCACTTCAAACCTCCCACATCTCAGCTGATCTCACTAGCTGAGATGTGGGAGTAACAGCACCAATCGGTCCCGCCATCTGATCGGTGCTGTTAACCCCTTAGATCCCGCCCTCAATCTCTGAGAGCGGGATCTAAGGGAGCCGGAGCGGACAGCGGCGCTTACCGGGCTCCAGGGGAGATCTCACAATAGTATCACGGGATCTCCCGTGCTGATGTCACAGGCCAGGGTCCTGGCTTGACCCTGGAACCATGGACCATGGAGCATTTCCGGGTTGTGGTTGGCAGGGGCTGCCAACCACAACAGGTCCGCGATTCTGACACATACAGAGGAGCTGCAGCTCCTCTGTATGTGTCAGAAGCAATCGGACTGTGCAGCTGCATGCCTCTCACAGGGGCTGTGTAAAAGTAAGAATCAATAAGCAAATAAAGTTTTTACAAAGTTGAAAATAACCCAAAAAACATAACAGTTCAAATCACCCCCCTTTTCTCCCATCCACAATAAAAGTATAAAAAAAAAAAAAATGCACATATTTGGTATCGCCGCGTTCAGAATCGCCCGATCTATCAATATAAATAATCAAATAATGAGATCCGTAAACTGCGTAGTGCAAAAAATGGTTCAAACGCCAAAATTACGTTTTTTTGATCACTGCAACAATGCTAAAAAATGCAATAACGGGCGATCAAAACAGTGCATCCACCCAAGTATGGTATCATTAAAAATGTCAGCTCGAGACGCAAAAAATAAGCCGTCACCCAGCCCCAGATCCCGAAAAATGAGGACGTTACGGGTCGCAAAACATGGCGCAAAACGTGCAATGTTTTTTTTTTTCATGCTTTTGAATTTTTTTTCCACCACCTAGATACCAATAAAGGTATACATGTTTGGTATCTACAAACTCGTACTAACCCGATGCATCACACGGTCATGTCGGTTTTACCATATAGTGAACACGGCGACTACAAAACCCAAAAAACAAACGTCTTATTGCACTTTTTTTGCAATTTCACTGCATTTAGAATTTTTTTTGCAATTTCCCTGTACACTATATGGTAAAACAAATTATTGCAACTAAAAATACAACTCATCCCGCAAAAAACAAGCCGTTATATGTCTGTGTCGACAGAAAAATAAAAACGTTATGGCTCTTGGAAGCCGAGGAGCGAAAAAGCGAAAATGAAAAATGACAAATTTCTTCGTCACTAAAGGTACCTTTACACGCCGCGACGGCAGGCTGGATACATCCCGCTACTTCACGTGCACGAGCACGCTCAAACGGTTACAAACGGTCAACGCACCCTCTTTACACGCCGCCACAAGGTGCGCTACGCCACGCTACATCTATAGCTAGCTACATCGCCGGGTGTCTCAAGTAGCCAGCTGTAGCTCATTTACACACCGCTATAACCAGCTACTATGGGCGTACCTGGTGCAGCAGGGCCAGCACATAGGCGTGCCACAATTGTGGATTACGAGCCGTCCGTACGCTGATAGGACGAAGCAATAACATCCTGATTGGGCAGGCAACGCAGGAGGCTGAGTAATACAGCACGCTCGAGCGATTGTGTAGTGTGACTCGTCAGCTCCTTAAATATGCCTCCCTATGCAGCGACTACCAATCGTCATGCAGCAGCTTCCTCCAATGATCGCTGAAGGGGGCGCGGAAACCCAGAGCCAGGGTCACGCCTTAGCTACATTGCAGCTACATCGCAGGCTGTCCAGAGTTCCCTTCTGTTGCTTCTTTACACGCCGATACAGCTCGCTACCATCGGCGTTGTAGCCATCAGTTTTCGAGCAGAGCTAGGAAACAGATGTATCTGTTGCCGGCTGTAGCGTCACGTCTTCAGACGCCGCTACGACGGGCTACATTGGCGCTGCAAGCTACATTTGTAGCCTGTAGCGGGATGTATCCAGCCTGCCGTCGCGGCGTGTAAAGGTACCTTTAGGGGTTAAATGGAACCAGCTAGCAGGATATAAAGTGAAGCCAGTGACTCAAAATGGTGTATTCACCGTAGCACCATTTCCAGGTGCTTTATCGAGCTCTTCCAGCAGCCCTGGTGGGGGGTGGCACACTGGGTAAAATGGAGTTAATACCAGTTTTGTATTCTTAGCTAGTACTAAGGCCGACTGATACTAAGGCTGACTGATTACAAGATTGTAGACACCTGTGATGATAAGTAGTGGACACACTTTGATTTAACATGTCTCTTTTGTCACATTATTTTCAGGGGTACCATCATTTCTGTCTAGGCCAATTTCATGAGTTTAATTTTTAAAAGATTCTGTGGAAGCAAGGTTGAAAAGCAATGTCTGTTCTTCATTTGTTAATTTTCATAGAATTTTTATTCATTATTACTTTTGTCAGATTCATGTTATTTCTGTGACCATTGTGGGTTTTTCTTTCATTAAATGAGGGGTACCAACAATTTTGAGCATGGGTTTATATACCCCTCAATGATATATATGTGCTCCTCTGTAATGTCTGTGACCTCCCAGTGCTGCATGTGAGCCGCAGTGCTGTGTGCACCTCCCAGTTCTATATGTGCCTCCCCAGTGCTTTATGTGTCCCCTGTGCTGTATGTGCCCCCAGTGTTGTCTGTGCCCCCCAGTGCTATCTGTGTTCCAGCATGTCCTGTGATGTATATACAGCAGTATCAGTGTCTCCTATGGGATATATATACAGCATCCCAGTGTTTCCTATGTGATGTATCATATATACAGCAGTGCCAGCGTCTCCTATGTGATGTATATACAGCAGTCTCAGCATCTCCTATGTGATGTATATACAACAGTCCAAGCATCTGCTATGGGATATATATACAGCAGCCCCAGCATCTCTAGGGATGGATGTATATGATTTACAAAAATTATTATCACAATAAATTGACTGTGCTCCAGGCCAACACAAACCTGGAAAAGAAATCGTGAGAAACAGCAAGATCAATATCACCTAACATTACAGTTGCACCAAAAAGAAGCAACTCAAGCTCTCACATTAGGAGTGACTTACTTAATTGTTTGACCAAATATAGCAAGGTAATTTTCAAGGGGAATAGAAAAAAATGGAGTCTGGCTCAACATAACTGGATTTTCCTTTTTCTTTTTCAAAAGAAAATATATTGCATACAAATGAAAAATTACATGGTCGACATGACCCAGTCGACACATTTCGACTGCACTAAGCAGTCTTACTCTTGACTGTTATGAGTAAGACTGCTTAGTGCAGTCAAAACCCGACAACTGGGTCATGTTGACCATGTAAATTTCTTTTGTATGCACTATATTTTCTTTTGAAAAATGTTAAGAAAAGGAAAATCCAGTCCTGTTGAGCCAGACTCCAATTTTTTCTATTATCCTTGATGTGAGGGCAGTGCGAGGCCAGTGTTTGAGCCCCAGGTGGATGAGCATAGAGCAAGTGGGTGAGCTGGAATCAAGTTTCTATAATATTTCAAGATAATAACTTTGTGCGGCCCCCAAATGATGGTAGACATTTTGAAATTACCCCAGCAGCAAAAAGATTCCTCACCCCTGCTCTAAAGCAGCCCCTTTTTAGCCAGGTATGATAGACTTTTTCCATTTGTCCTCTAAATCCATGATGGTGGTGGGGGGAGTAGATTATCCAAAATAGGGGACATAAAGAAAGATAGCAGTAAGGTATGGTAGGATGAGAACAGCAGGCAATGGTAACCCCAATCATGGGATGAGTTTTAAGAGCTTTCACCAAGGACATGTCCAGCCAAGCGATAACTGTCAGAGGGATATTGGTAAAGTTTTGTTTATTCTCACCAAGGCCCCACCATTCCTACACCAGTCCAGGATTCTAGAGAGGTGGAAGGTAATTTAGTAAGATCTAAAATCAGACAAGGCTATGTCTCTTGAGGACTTAAGGCCCAGTCTCACATAACGAGGCATCAGCGATCCCGATAACGATGTTCAGAGATCGCTGGTGCGTCGTTTACACATCGCTGATAAGATGTCAAACAGGCATCTTACCAGCGATGTAAAAAACGACGCACCAGCGATCCAGAATTATACCGAGGTCGTTATGAATTTTCTCTCCATAGAGTAGCATTGAGATTGTTGCTCATTATCTTTGTTTAACACAACGATGTAGCGTTCCCAGCGGGAGCACAACGACGTAGGAATGACCCAGAGCAGTGTATAACAATCAACGATCTCACAGCAGGGGCCAGATTGTTGGTGCGTGTCACACAGAACAACATCGCTGTTGTGTCACTGATTTTGTGACGCAACAGCGATCCCAATAGCGATCTCATTAGCGATCTCTTTATGTGTGACAAGACCTTTAGAATAGTATAATATAGTTCTACTGATACAAGGGGCCTTAAAAGACCAAATTAATTTAGTTTAGATCAAAGCAAGACTTCTGAGGAAGGACAAGGGAACTCTAATCAGAACAGCATGAATGACATTCAGAATCCACGGGTGGATGTTGATTTTAAAGATTACGCTTATACCAAAGCATGTAAAAACATTCCTCATCCATCTTGAGCAGCCCTCTTGTATTAAATGTAGAAGATTAGGAAAATTAACCCATTAGTGAAGGAGCCAATTTTGTCCTTAATGACCAGGTCAAATTTTACAATTCTGACAAACGTACAGTGGGGTAAATAAGTATTTGATCCCTTGCTGATTTAGTAAGTCTGCCCACTAAGAAAGACATGAACAGTCTATAATTTTAAGGGTAGGTTAATTTTAACAGTGAGAGATAGAATATCAAAAATAAAATCCAGAAAATTACATTGTCTAAATTTTATAAAGTTATTTGCATTTTGCAGAGAGAAATAAGTATTTGATCCCTCTTGTAAACATGACTTAATAATTGAGGACAAAACCTTTGTTGGCAAGTACAGCAGTCAGAAATTTCTTGTAATTAATGATGAGGTTTGCACACGTCAGGACAAATTTTGGTCCACTCCTCTTTGAAAATTATCTCTAAATCATTAAGATTTTGAAGCTGTCACTTAGCAACTCGCAACTTCAGCTCCATCCATAAGATTTCTATGGAATCAAAGTCTTGAGAACATGACCTTAATGTGCTTCATTTTGAGCCATTCCTTTGTTGCCTAGGCTGTATGTTTTGGGTCATAGTCGTGCTGGAAAACCCAGCCGCGACCCATTTTCAATGTCCTTGCGGAGGGAAGGAGGTTGTCATTCAGTATTTTACTGTACATGGCTCCATCCATTGTCTCATTGATGCATTAAAGTAGTCCTGTGCCCACAGCAGAGAAAACCCCCCAAAACATAATGATTGTATCGCCATGCTTGACTGTGGGGACGGTGTTTTTTGGGTCATAGGCTGCATTTCTCTTCCTCCAAACACGGTGAGTTGAGCTTATGCCAAAGAGCTCAATTTTTGTCTCATCTTGTCACTGCACCTTCTCCCAATCACTCTCATGGAGGGTTTACACGCTTCAATATCGTTGCGATATCGCAACTCAATGGCGCGGGAGCGCGCATTTAGTGCACGTTTCTCCCGCATCGCATTGGATGTTTACACGCTGCGATATCGGAATACAACGTCCGTGCGATGTCTACGCCCCCAACCCAGGAACGATCCTTTAACATGGGAGTGAATGGGTGACGTAGAACATCGCATCGTAGTTGGGCTGTCACACAGCACGATCCGGCTCCAATCTCCATTCAATATCGGAGCATTGAATTGCACGCTCATTCAATCCCCGATATCTCATTGACATAGTTCCTGCATCGTATTGGACGTTCACACCATACAACGCAGGAACGATATCGGCTCCAACGATTGAACCACGTGACTTTTGATTGAAATCGGACTACGATATCGCAACGTGTAAACCCGCCATCAGAATCAGCAAGGTGTTCATTAGCAAACTGCAGACGGGCCTGCACATGTGCCTTCTTGAGCAGTGGGACATTGCGGGCTCTGCAGGATTTTAATCCATTATGGCGTAATGTGTTACCAATGGTTTTCTTGGTGACAGTGGTCCCAGCTGCTTTGAGATCATTAACAAGTTCCCCCCGTGTAGTTTTAGGCTGATCTCTCACCTTCCTCATGATTCTGGATACCCCTCGAGGTGTGATTTTTGCATGGAGCCCCAGATCGATGTCAATTAACACTAATTTTCTATTTCTTCCATTTTCTTACTATTGCACCAACAGTTGTCTCCTTCTCACCCAGCGTCTTGTGGTTTTGTAGCCCATTCCAGCCTTGTGCAGGTCTAGGATCTTTTACCTGACATCCTTAGGGTACCATTACACGATGCAATATTGCATGAAATTTCACTTGCAATTTGCTGGTTGCAGTGAAATCATGGACACATTGTTCTATTGTGTTGCCGAGTACAAAATGGAACAATGTGTCCATGATTTCACTGCAACCAGAAAATTGCAAGTGAAATTGCATGCAATGTTGCGACGTGTAACGGTACCCTTAGAAGCTCTTTGGTCTTGCCCATGTTGTAGAGGTTAGAGTCTGAGTGATTAAGTGTGTGGACAGGAGCCTTTTATACAGGTGACAATTTAAGACAGCTGCCTTTAATGCAGGTAATGAGTAGTTTAGGAACGTCTAACTGGTCTGTAGAAGCCACAACTCCTAAGACTGGGTTCACACGTGGCATATTCGCCGCATATTTATGCAGTTGTGCTTTTTTTGCACGTTTTGTGCAACTGCATTCCGATGCCAAGCTTTTTCTGGCGTGTTTTCTCGAGCCCATTTTATAATGTGGCCTATGGGACAAGCACGCTGAAAAAGCCACAAAGAATTGACAAGGTCATTCTTTTTGTGGATGCACTTTGCAGTGAAAGTCCGCAAAAAGACGCCAGAATACGAGGCGTCTGAACGCATTTCAGCAAAAGCCATAGCTTTTGCTGCAATGCGTTTCACTGCATTTATGCTAATGCTTAAAAGCACTGCGTAAATGGAGGAATACGCAGAAAATACGCCACGTGTGAACCCAGTCTAATTCTTGGTAGGGGATCAAATACTTATTTCTCTCTGCAAAATGCAAATACGTTTAAATAATTTAGACAATGTGATTTTCTGGATTTTATTTTTGGTATTCTATCTCTCACTGTTAAAATTAATCTACCCTTAAAATTATAGACTGTTCATATCTTTGTCAGTGGGCAAACATACTAATTCAGCAAGGGATCAAATACTTATTTCTCCCACTTTTATGAGATTACAACTTTGGAAACCTTCAACGGATTCTAGTGATTCTGAGAATTTTTTTTATGGCATATTAAACTGCATGTTAGTGGTAAGTTTAGGATGATATTTTTTGTGTTTATTTGTGAAAAATTGGAAATTGATGAAAAGTTAATATTTTTCAATAATGTTCAGACATTATGTCCCATAAAATAGTTTATCAGCAATTTCTCATTTTAACAACTAAATTTACCACAAGATTTTTTTAGGGACCACCTCGCATTTAAAGAAACTTTAAGGGGCCCATTTGACAGAAAATAGACAAAAGTTACACTATTCTAAAAACTGCATCCCTCAGACTGCTCAAAACCATAGTCAAGCAGTTTTTTAACTCTTCAGGTGCTTCACAAGAATGAATGCAAGTGGAATGAAAAAATAAATTTACATTTTATCTACAAATGTTGCTTTAGTTTGTGGCTGGATGGATTGATTATTGAAGACTGACATATTTGGAGGAGGAATAAAAAAAACAATATAGTTTATTCAGCTCACCAATTCATCTGGGATGTTGAATAAGGCTAGTGGACAGCAGTGCAAGAACAAGTTCAATGTTAATTATACATATAACACACTTTGTGCACATGCCAAAAATCTATAAGACTATGTATGTGAAGCTTCTAATGGCCATATGATATTTTTATATGAATTGCTATCACATAAGTGTAGAAAAGATAGCCTCACTTGCTGCTGACCCTCTGCAATAATTAATGTTTGCTCTCCTGCCCAAACAAATATAATAATTAAAGTAATAATAATAATAATAATAATAATAATAAAATAATAATAATAAAAATATTAAGCTTTCGTAATCGGATAATTTAAGGGCATTGTAAGCTTCCTGGATTTCACAGCTGTTTCCAAAACTCACACCCTGCAGGTGTCAAAAACACCTGCAAGCTCCAGGAAGCTTAAAAAAATTATTTTAAAGCTCAAAAAAATTGTACAGGTTGAAAGAATATGGTAGACTCGATGACTGAGGACACTCCTAATCACAAGGTTAGGTGTTGTTCCCAGCTAGCGGGTTTTCCGGCAACATTTTGGCCCCAATCAGGGAAAGTTTTAAGGCCATTTTAAATTTTAAACTTTTTTCTCAAAGTTGTGTTCATTGATATTTTAGTAAATTACTCAGGTTTTTGATTGTGAGTTGTTAATGTACGTGCCGAATTTTGAAATTGGCAAACAAGTGTGGGGAAAGTTCGCTCATCTTTAGACATAAAGATATAATTTTTCCCCACACATATATTAACAATAAAAATGTATTAAAAAATATTAAAAATACTTTATTGTGCATATAAACTATTCAAAAGAAAAAATATCTACTTATGTGTGTACATATTGAAAGGAAGTTAACTGTAAATGGATTACATATATGTTTAATTAAAAGCAAAATCATTATTTAAACCACAATGGCCACTTTACATGCGGCTACATTTCTAGCTTATCCACAGGTAACTTACTGGCTGCAGTGAAATCATGGAGACATAGTTCTATCTTGTTGCTGTTTACAAATGGAATAATGTCTCCATGATTTCACTGCAGCCAGTAAGTTACCTGTGGATAAGCCAGAAATGTAGCCGCGTGTAAAGTGGCCATGAGGGTACCTTTACACGCCGCCACGGCAGGCTGGATACATCCCGCTACTTCACGTGCACGAGCACGCTCAAACGGCTACAAACGGTCAACGCACCCTCTTTACACGCCGCCACAAGGTTCGCTACGCCACGCTACATCTATAGCTAGCTACATCGCCGGGTGTCTCAAGTAGCCAGCTGTTGCTCATTTACACACCGCTACAACCAGCTACTATGGGCGGACCTGGTGCAGCAGGGACAGCACATAGGTGTGCTCCAATTGTGGATTACAATACTTCCGTACGCTGATAGGACGAAGCAATAACATCCTGATTGGGCAGGCATCGCAGGAGGCTGAGTAATACAGCACGCTCGAGCGATTGTGTAGTGTGACTCGTCAGCTCCTTAAATATGCCTCCCTATGCAGCGACTACCAATCGTCATGCAGCAGCTTCCACCAATGATCGCACATGGGGCGCGGTAACATGGAGCCGAGGTCACGCCTTAGCTACATTGCAGCTACAGCCACGGGTGTCCAGAGTTCCCTTCCGTTGCTTCTTTACACGCCGATACAGCTCGCTACCATCGGCGATATAGCCATCTGTTTTCGAGCAGAGCCCATAAACAGATGTATCTGTCGCCGGCTGTAGCGTCGCGTCTTCAGACGCCGCTACGACGGGCTACATTGGCGCTACAAGCTACATTTGTAGCCTGTAGCGCGATGTATCCAGCCTGCCGTGGCAGCGTGTAAAGGTACCCTTAGGTATAAAAGTGTTGAGATGAAAAATGAATTTAGACTCCGCTCGAGATAATTTGCCTATGTAATTTTCACCTCTTCAGTCGGTTGCAAGTTTTGTCAAACCCCTAAAAGACACTCTCCTAAGTGATCTATTATGTTTAATCACAAAGTGTCTAGAGACGGGATGGCCCTTAAAATCTGTTTTGATATTGAAGGAATGTTCTGTAATACGAAGGGCCAAATTTTGTGCAGTGCGGCCTATGCAGTGTTTTCCACATGGATGTGCTGTAATGGCATAAATAACACCTATTGTCTGGCAAGAAATAAATTATTAGGATAACTGACAGAATCCATATAGAACTTTAAAGTTTTCTGTCCATTAGGTAGATTTTGACAACCATAACAATTTCCCCTACAAAAGAAACTTTGTCAGGCCAATGTTCACAATGTGATCTTTGATGACAGAAGCGGGGATCTGTCCCCCGGTCTTCTATCCTGGATCTTCCCACGGTCTGTGAGGAGAGAACTGGAGGGGGCAGGGTCTTCTCCTGCACTACTGTGCCCTCGTGATCAAAGGAGAAGCAGTGACAAGCAGGAGAATCAGTGATAACCAGCCAGAGAGATGGAGAGCGAGAATGTAAGCTCGGGCACACGCAAGACACCTGGCATACCGCTATTATTATGCATGATGTCAGGTGTCCTGGGGCTGCGATATAGTGACAGGGATTGTGGGAGGGGGAGAGGGAAGCAGGGAGGAGGGTATGGCTTGGAGCCCACAGGGGAGTAATAAAATAACCTAACCCCACATAGTGATGCACTGCTGCACACTGGGTTCATCTCTTTGCCATAACTTTTAGAACAGTTTTCTCTGCAATCAAACCTTGAATCATTCAGCTAAATGCATGATTGCTTTCAGCATTCCAGTGCCTGTAAGGCACTGGCTTCAATTTATTGCCCTAAATTCAACTGGTTGGTTCCCTTTAAAGAGACCTATTTGTATTGTATTGAATTATGATGGACATAGCAGCCAATTCCTCTTGAATTGATAATACATGTTTCTGTTGTTGTACCGCCTTATTTATTAAAATGTCCCTGGATAAGGCCAATGTTTTTTTAAATACATCATTTAGCACGGTTTATTCCCCCTATTTAACAACTGAGCTTCAAAGTAATCATCCTCTTCAAGGAAATCATTAAAATGAGTGCAGTTTCATCAAACAATAGTGAATTGACCCTTAGGAATCTTTAACTAGATTGGTAAATTACATTTTGCAATACCAATATAACTATTGGAATCCATTGGTTTGTGGTAACTTTTAGTTGAAATTGAGCAGTTGTTTATATGAACATTAAGATCTAAAAAACCTATATTAGAGCGACTATATTTAGGTGTAAATTTGAGAAATAATTCATTGGAATTCATTTCCAAAAATCAATCCATAAAAGATTTTTCTACTCCTTCGAAATAAAAATATGATACGTAAAACTGTGCCAGAGGACCAGATTCGTGCACAGTCTGCCATCAAGAAAAATGGTGGTAGCTTCTCACCATCCCTTGTACAAATTAGCATAGTTGGGCGGGAATCTGGTCCCTATGGCTGTATGCCACGTTTGAAGATAAAAATTATCATTATACACAAAATAATTATGAGATAAACTGAAGCGTATGCAGTCAATACGAATATCAGTCTGGATGTGGCAATATTTACCTCAAGATCTAAGAAAAGATTTAACTGCTTCATGATCTTTTTCTTACGTAATCACCATATATAATGAGATGACATCTAAAATGCCCAAAATATCTTCTTGTATCACCTGATGCTGCAGTGCCGATCTCCATGTGACAGGGAGACCAGCATCCACGATGTGCTCAGCCTGCTTGTGGTCCCATACCTTCTGCCCGCTCCCTTGCAGTGTTCCAGCACTATACTTACCCTGGCTGCAGTCCCACATCAACTTCCCGCTCCCAGGGCCTGCATCCTCTTCACGGGTTTCCTAGGAGCATGTTTCGGCAGCGCGCTACACTCTTCTGAAATTTAAAAGGCCAGTTCGCCCTTATGCCTAAAACTGCTTCTTCACTAAACTATATAGTCTAGCTCAACCACTGGTTGGGTGCTCAAGGGAAATTGATATCCAGAAGAAAAGTTTCTTTTATCCCTGGCACACGCAAAAGGAGAGACTTGAGAAGGGGTATCTTTATCCGTGGTTTTTATTTGCAGTTGTGAAGATAAACAATCAACGTTTCGACCCTACAATTGGGTCTTCTTCAAAATTGGTCTATTGAAAGGTATTTACAAAAACTCTAAATCAAACATAAAATAAAGAATTAATTTCATTCTGGTGGTCTAAATGTGTGATGTGATGCGAGTGACGCGCCGTGTGTTACAGTGAGGTGTTAAGTTAGTGCAACGGGGGTCCCCTTAGGGTATGGGTGTTATTAGTTGCCGTTTTTTTGTGTGAAAGTAGGAAAATGGGAACCTAAGTTGTGAGGTGTTGTGGATAAAAAGAAGAAAGGTGGTAAATTTAGGGAGGTAAAAGTAAAGAGAAAAGAGCGGCTAAGGTGAAGTTTGAAAACATAGTATGAAATGAATTCTTTATTTTATGTTTGATTTCGAGTTTTTGTCAATACCTTTCAATAGGCCAATTTTGAAGAAGCAAAAAAGATCGATTTTGGGGACCCTAACTTGAAGACCCTACCCCGCTACTTTAAGGTAAAACATGGCTGTGACTCGGCCAACCTCAGATTTAAAGCCTAAACGGACTTAATGAAAAACTAAGTTTTTCATCTTATTTATGAACATAACATCCACCTTTTCGCTTTGAATAAGTGGCTCCCTGGTTGCAGGGTAGTATTTCACCAAAGAGTGAACGGTTTTCTTGATTTAATGATATATGGAGTAATATATGCAAGTTTGACCCTTTGTGGTACCCTTATGGAGATCCCTGAGGATTCCTTTATAAAATATTGGTTTTAACTGTTCATATTCTTTTTTGTTTTTTAACCACTTTTCAGTGTCCTCCTGCTATATGGTTTCATCCCTTTTCCGAGTTTAAGGATGATATCCACTTTGGTGACATGATTGGGGAAGGAATATGTAACTGCATAACTGGAATCAATACGTCTGGACAGGAAAAGAAAGAAGCAATTCATTATTGCTCCCAATATTTCTATACTGCTATAATCTGGTGATAGTGTGGTATTATCTGATATTTCCCTCAGAATAGTAGTGTTTGCGATTGTAATTTGTTTTTCTCCTTCCCCTTCATGTATGAAAACCTAGTGGTGAAAGAAAAAATTCCAGAACAAATCGTCATTATTGAGATATGGGCAGTTTGCCCTGTCTCAAGATGGCGCCTGTGGTCCGCGCATGCACAGTCGCGCGCCCCTCGCCTGACGTTTGAAGGCCTCTAATACAGCCGGAAATAGCGTCAAATGACGCACTTCCGGTCTGAGAGTGCCGAAACCTGGCGGCGGCTGGTGACAGACAAAAGAGCATGCCCCCTGAGGAAGCTCTGAGGGAAACGCATTGGGGTGTCCCTGAAGCCATATCTGACCAGCAGAGGACCAGATGAGTAAGCAAAAACTCCAATGAATTGACAGTGGGAGCATGGGAGGTGAGGGGTTAAACTGGTTCACAGTTTATAACCTGGGCCCTAGGGGCCGGACTAAATCTCAGTAGGCATAGGTATCACCTTGCATTGAGATTGATAAGGAAGAATATATCTTTGAGCCAGTTATCCAAAACACCTTACTACTTCTAATGTCTTTGTTTGTTTGTGAGAAAAATGTACCCCATATGTAACTACTGAACAGTAGTAGTTGGCTACAAACCTGTCTCTGTAAAACCTTGATCATCATTGACAATTTTTTATCAATTGGTGCAATGTATAGCTTGCATTTTATCGTTTGCATTAAGTAGAATAAAAAGCATTTAGATATAGCAGGCTGGCTTGCAAATTATTTAAGGTTAAAACTCTCCGTTTCCGAAAATTCTGTTTAAGATTGTAGTCAGGAGAGTCCTATTACAAAATACATATTGTCCATGTATAACTCAGGTTGTAATATTATCAATTTTGAAGAAGACCCAATGTAGGGTTGAAACGTTGATTGTTTGTCTTCACAACTGCAAATAAAAACACGGATAAAGATACCACTTCTCAAGTCTCTCCTTTTGCGTGTGCCAGGGATATAAGAAACATTTCTTCTAAAACTGCTTCTTGACCTATTGTCCAGAAGCACAATGTATTTAAGGCACATTCTTCCCTTGGGAGGTGCCTGAGTGACATGGTCATTGCTTAAGTTACTTGAACCGTGTACCGTGTGTTTGGTTGATATCTGTGCTCTTGACTAACGTGTGTCTCACCCTAGACCCTGCTTCCACTTGTCTGTGACAACCTACTCTTGCCAGCACCTATCTATGACAGTCTACACCAGCCTGCACGTGTCTGCAACAGTCTACACCAGCCTGCTACAGTCTAGACCTGCCCGCTATGGTCTTCACCTACCTGCTTCTTCTGAGTGTCAACTTCTGCCATCTGGCTCCATCATCCTTTGCCAGAAGCAGTACTTGTCCATACTCCTGAGGTCAGCTGTTACAGTTTCTGTCTATCCAAGTGGCACTAGGTTTCTGCCTGCAGCGCAACACCATCACCTTTAGAGGTTCTGGAGAAAAGCAGCTGAGAAACCCTAGTCAAGCCCCTCAATTCTTTGTGAGCTATGGCTCAATGGTTTCACTTCCAGATGCCAGCCTCCTATGAGTGTAACTGTTTGCTCATCCCATGGACCCTGCTGGCTCCAAATTCCAAGCTATGCAAGATCTTGCCACTCTCCGGGAAAATGTAAACCAGATTTTGGCCTTTATTTAATTTCACTAATACTGTCCAGCTTTTGAGTCTATAGCAGTAGTTCACCCACCAACATGATGCACAGACTTGCATGCAAGGTTTCATATCCTCCATGGACAGCTACCTGTACTGTATATCCTGCAAACTGCAGTTACTCCAACCCCTACCCAGGCCACTGTTCCAGATCCAGCAGCAAGCTTTGCATTCTTTCCACCTCTGACCTATGCAAACCTTCACACTATAATGGGGATCCCAAGCTGTGCCATGGATTCCTCACCCAATGGCTTTACTTTTGCCCTTTGATCACCTCCCTCGCCTGTACCCTACCGATTGGGCCAGATTGGCCTTCTTTGTGTCTTATCTAGAGGGAGAAGCCCTTGCTTGGATCACTTTCCTAATGGAGAAGAATGACACAACCCTATAGTCTACAACCTGTCGGCCTTCCGGAAGACCTTTAGTAAAATCTATGATGACCTGGGTCAAGTCACCTCCGCCACAGCTTCGTTCTTCATCCTGCACCAAGGTTCCCTCATTGTAGGCCTGTATGCGATTCAATTCCATGCCATCTTTTCAGAACTAGGATGGAACAATGAAGCTTTGGTCTGGGCCTTTTGGCAGGGTCTATCTGGCTGAATTAAGGATGAGTTGGCATGACGGAATGTTCCTTCTATTCTGGATGACTTGATCGCTCTCGCTTCTCAGATCGACCTAAAGTTCCAAGAATGGTCTTCAGATAAGAGGTCCTCTTGCTTCACTCCCGTCTCCCAGAAGTTTTCCTCTTACCAGTCCTCCACATCTTCCTCCATACCGGAGTCTATGCAGGGAGACCAAGTCAAAGTAGCGGAGCAATGACATAAGGAGAGTCTGACCCAGGGCCAGTGCCTCTACTGCAGTAGCGCAACTTACTTGCTCCGCAATTGTCCAGAGAAACTGGGAAAATCCTCCTTCTAGGGTTGGTTGGAGAGGCCTCCCTAGGCGATGATGATTCCTTTCTGCTTTTGATCCTATCCATGCAAGTGATCTTTAACGGAGTTCGAATCTCAAAGGAGACCTATGTGGATTCAGAATCTGCAGGGAACTTCATATAGCAGTCTTTGGTTGACCAATACCAAATTCCGGTAAAGCCTCTCCTTAATCCTCCACTCATCACTTCAGTGGATGGGAAACTAGTGAATGAGACCGTTCTAGGTATCACGGAACAGGTAGAGCTGTAGATGGGAGCTCTGCATATACTCCCTGACAGACGTTATGTCGCTTATCCATTTTATGTAAATAAAAGCTTATAACCTTACGTTAAATTCATCCATTGGTTGTATAAATTACTCTTTTGAAAGCTGAAACCCTTCGAAATTTGATTTAGGTTACGAAAATAAATTGGCATCAATGCTGAAATATTGATCATTTAATGAACACAGAATTTGTCAGATTTTAGCAAGACAAAAGGTTTGTCACCTGGTCATGTAATGCACCCAATCCTAGTTTACATCCTAGCCTGTGCTCAGTAAATAATCGGTTAATTAGTCGGTGTGTCTAAAAAGAAACCCAGCACCCCTGACCTTCACTTGAACTGCAACTTGAGCTCTGACAACATGCCAAAAATCAACCCTGCGACCAAAGCCTTGATTATCAAGAGGCTAAAGACCAGATCCACTGCAGAGGTGGCCGGCACTTTTAATGTGTCTCAGCGTCAAGTACAAAGAATTAAAAAAAGATTTGAAGAGACTGGAGATGTGTTTGACAAGCCCAGGTCCGGCAGACCCCGCAGGAGGAACGTTTGTTGGTTAGAAAATCCAAAGCAAGCCCCTCTTCCACTGCAGCAGAGCTCCAACAGGCCTGGTCACCTCAAATTCCTGTGTCAAATAGAACAGTTTGTAGGATTCTGTCTCGAAATGGCCTCCATGGTCGAATCAGTGCCCAGAAGCCAGCACTAAACAAAAGGCAAATAAAAACCGTGTGGCATTTGCAAAGTCCCACAGCCTGCTAAAGAGATGGAGGCTGGAAAAGTGGCAAAAGGTGTATTTCTCTGATGAATCTTCAGTAGAATTACACCACAGCCGCCAAAAATACTGCAGGAGACACCCAGAAAACAGTTACATTTGGTGGTGGAAAGATTATGGTCTGAGGTTACATTCAGTATGGGGGTGTGCAAAACATTTGCAAGGTGGAAGGCAATATCAATAGCCTAAAATATCAAGAAGTATTAGCTACTTCTTATATTCCAAATCATAAAAGGGTCAGTTCTCGCAGCAGGATGGTGCTCCATGTCATACATCCATCTCTACAGCAAAGTTCCTCCAGGCAAAAAAGATCAAGGTCCTCAAGGACTGGCCCGCCCAGTCACCAGACATGAACATCATTGAGCATGTTTGGGGTAGGATGAAAGAGGAAGCTTGGAAGACAAAACCAAAGAATCTAGATGAACTCTGGGAGGCATGTAAGACTGCATTCTTTGCTATTCCTGATGACAATTAATAAATTGTATGAATCATTGTTGAACTGCATGGATGCAGTCCTTCAAGCTCATGGAAGTCACACAAAATATTAAATATGACTCTAATAGCACTACAAGGTCATTTACCAATATTATGCAACATCTATTTATATTTTAAGTTAATTTTTTGTTTGAAAATCACATTACTTTCTGTGGGAGACAAAATGTTTGTCTTGCCAAAATCTGACCATTCTGTGTTCATTAAATGATCAATATTTCAGCATTGATGCCAATTTATTTTCTTAACCTAAACCACATTTCGGAGGGTTTCAGCTTTCAAAAGAGTAATTTATACAGCCAATGGATAAATGTAACGTCAGGTTATAAGCTTTTATTTACATAACATGATAAGCGACATAACTTCTGTCAGGGAGTGTAAGCAGAGGATCGCCTTCTATGTGTTGCCCGACCTGTCACATACGCTACTTCTGGGTCTACCCTGCCTACGAAGTCACAAACCGATTCTGGATTGGCATTCAGAAGATGTGCCTAGCTGGGTACAGACCTGTCATGAGAGGTGCCTCAAGTCCATCCTTCCGGTATGCACTCCTCTATGTCCGTCTTTGCAGCCATGTTTACCATCTGCCTACTGTTCATATGCAGACATCTTTGATAAAAGGAAGGCAGAGACTCTTCCACTTCATAGACTATATGACTACCCCATCAACTCAATTCCGGGTGCAAGTCCTCCTAAAGGCCATATTTATCCTCTGTCTCCTACCAAGACCCAACTATGTCAAATTACATAAAGGAGAATCTTGCAAGATTTATCCACAAATCCTTATCACCAACTGGAGCCGGTTTCTTCTTTGTAAAAAAGAAAGATGGATCTTTAGGCCATGCATCGATTACCGAGGTATAAACCAGATGACTGTGAAGAATAAATATTCACTTCCACCCCTTTCTGAATTGTTTGACCATCTCTGGGGTGCCAGATTCTTAACCAGGCTGGACCTCTGTGGTGCATATAATCTGGTCCAGATATGCTTAGGAGAGAAAAGGAAAGCCACCTTTAACACTCTGGACGGTCACTACTAGTACTGGGTAATGCCATTCGGGCTTAGTAATGCCCCAGCAGACTTCCAGGAGTTCAACAATGACAACTTCTGTGATTTACTCTACACCCTGGTCTTTTCACCTAATACACCCACACACAGGAGAAATGTCCATCTGGTCCTCTAGAGGCTGAGAGAGAATCGTCTGTATGCCAAATTCGAGAAGTGCCTCTTGAAGTGATCCGCCCTGCCATACCTTGGCTACATTATCTCTGACACTGGACTATGATGAATCCAGAGAATGTGTCGGTGGTGCTCAAGTTGCCATGCCTGATAGAGTGGAAGCCATTAAACATTTTCTGGGATTCGCCAATTATTCTACATCAGTTCATCCCGCACTTCTCTTCCTTGGTCCTTTCAATTTTGGCCTTAACTCATAAGGGAGCGAATCCTAGGTTTTGTACTCCTGCGGCGGAGTTTGCCATCGCTGTCCTCACACACAAGCCTTCTCTGTCCCTCCAGCGCTACATAGGCCGGAGGTCAATAAATAATACTCCTGGAGGTGGATGCCTCCTCAGCAGGTGACGGAGCAGTTCTTACTCTGAAGTCTTCTACCAGATGAATGGTGACTTCCAGTTTCTTTTCTAATGCTTCTGAGCTTGTGAACACAAGTACTCTATTGGTGACTGAGAATTGTTGGCAATCAAGCTGGCACTGGAGGAGTGGCGATATCTTCTGGAAGGTTCAGTTCATCTTGTGATTGTCTACACTGACCACAAGAATCTGGCCTATCTATAGTCTGCACAGAAACTGAACCCTCACCAGGTGCAATGGTTGCTGTTCTGCACCCAATTCACTTTTATACTGCACTTCTATCCGATTGAGAAGAACATTAAGGCAGATGCATTTTCTAGGTCCTTTCAGTCTAGCAATCAGGAAGACAAGCCCAAACACATCATTGATCACTCCAAGATGCTCATGGTGGCCTTGGATAGCATAACACAGATGCCCCCGGGTTAGACACTTGTGTCTGAGAGGGAGAGGAAGTGTATGTTGCAGTGGGGCTATGCCTCCAAATTGGCTGGTCACGCCGGTCAGAAGACTACTCAGCATATCTCACGGCATTAATAGGCATGGCACTGTTTGCATACATGCTCCTGCATTTATGCAAATTTATATTCTAGTTTTTTTTCTCATAACATTTCAGATTAGGATATAGGTTCAACTACCAACAGGACAATAACCCTAAATATACTGCCAGAGCTACAATGAAATTGTTTATATCAAAATTTTGTGTGTTTGAATCGCCCAGTCAAACTCCAGTCGTAAATGTCATTGAGAATCTGTGTAAATGATTGAAAATTGCTGTTCACAGAGGTTCTCTGTCCCATCTTACTGAGCTAGAGCTCTTTTGCAAAAAAAAAAAAAAGCCTCTAGATATGCAAAGCTTGTAGAGCCATACCCCATAACACATGCAGAAAAAGGTTTTCCTAGATGATATTGACTCATGGGGCTGAATACAAAGGTACAACACAATTTTCAGAACTCAATTTTATAGATATTTAAAAAACCATGAATCATTTAATTTACATTTCACAGATACTTACTAGTGATGGGCGAGTCCTAAATTACTCGGAATCGCTTGACTCTAGCGAGTTCGAGCCCGGGACTCGCTACTCGTTGCGAGTCTAGCGAGTCCAATGTTAATGAATGGGGAAGCGAGTAATAGCGAGTAGTGTGTGATTTACAAATCGCAGATGTGTCTCGGAAGCTTCAGCCTGAAGCAATCCTAGTTTTGTCAGAGACTCTGACAAAACTAGGATTGGCATTGACTTGCATTGGACTTGTTTACTGTGCAAGTAATCGCTGGGAAATTCACACAGTATTCACACAGTCAGGCTGTCTGCTCTGTACAGGCTGCCGCAGCTCCAGGGTCCTAGAGCCCGCCTGCTCTTCCTGTGTGTAGCAGAGCTGAGATTGTTCTCAGTCTGCTCATCCCTGTGCATAGACATCTATATCTATGCACAGGGATGAGCAGAGTGGACATCGCGTTTTGGACTACGTCGGACGGAAGAGGATTTTTTTAATTAAAGATGGAGTCCCTAATGGCTTTTTTTTTTATTTCTAATAAAATTTTTTCTCTGTGTTGTGTTTTTTTTAAAACAATTTAATAGAAATTCATGGCGGTCATGTCTAATATTGGCGTGACCGCCATAAATTTCGGGCTTAGGGCCAGCTGATAATACAAAGCTGGCCCTAACCTCTTTATTACCCAGCGTGCCACCGCCACCAGGGCCGCTGGAAGAGCGGGGTTCAGCGCCAGAAGAAGGCGCTTCAATGAACGCGCCATCTTCTGGGGTGGCTGCGGGCTGCAATTTGCAGAGGGGGGTGCCCAGAAAGCTTGGGCCTCCCTGCGCTACGGATTCCAGCCCCCAGCTGCTTAGCTGTACCTGGCTAGACATAGAAATTGCGCGGAGCCCCACGCATTTTTTTTTAATTATTTCATGAAATTCATGAAATAATAAAAAAAAGGGCTCCCCTATATTCTTGTGTCTGGCCAGGTGCAAATAGGCACATGGGGGTTGGTGGCAGCCCGTCGCTGCCTGCTGGATCCGGCTGGTTCCAGAAATACGGCGAAGAGTAATAAAGGGGTTAATACCAGCTTTGTTATACAAGCTGGTATTAAGCCCGAGATTCTTAATGTCAGGCCACGTTTGACCCAGCCACTAAGAATCTCCAATAAAGGGTTAAAAAAACACAACATAGAGAAATTTTTTTATTAGAAATAAAAAAAAAAGCCATTAGCGACTCCATCTTTAATTAAAAAAATCCTCTTCCGTCCGACGTAGTCCAAAACGCGATGTCCTCTCTGCTCATCCCTGTGCATAGATATAGATGTCTATGCACAGGGATGAGCAGACTGAGAACAATCTCAGCTCTGCTATACACAAGAAGAGCAGGCGGGCTCCAGGACCCTGGAGCTGCGGCAGCCTGTACAGAGCAGACAGCCTGACTCCTTACTGTGCGAGTTTCCCAGCGATTACTTGCACAGAATGAGCAGACTGAGAACAATCTCAGCTCTGCTACATCATCTCTGTGAGCAGGCGGGCTCTAGGACCCTGGAGCTGCGGCAGCCTGCACAGAGCAGACAGCTGGACTCGGCTCGCAAAGTAACAGCAGTTACTTTGCGAGTTTCCCTGCGATTACTTGCACAGTAATCAGACCAATGCAAGTCAATGGCAATCCTAGTTTTGTCAGAGTCTCTGACAAAACTAGGATTGATATTGATTTGCTTTGGACTCGTTGCTGTGCGAGTAATCGCTGGGAAACTCGCAGAGTACCGAGTCCTGCGAGTCCCTTACTATTCGCCGAGTAACGAGTCCTAGCGAGTAGACTCGCCCATCCCTAATACTTACTACTATGTGTTGGTTTATCACATAACATCCCAATACTATATATTTAGGTTTGTAGGTGTAATGTGAAAGTTCACAGCGTATGAATACTTTGCTTAAAAAAAAAAAAGAAAAACAGCCTGTACACAGTTTGGTGTCAGAGCCATTATTGCGACATCTACACTGAGTCACGTGAGCCCTGCTGTCAATTAGTAGCCACTAATGGTCCGTTTCACTCCCACATTCTTATGATGTAACTGACATCCAGAAGAGGTAAGAGGTGCTGCATCTGCTCTTCCTCCAGATGTCACTTAAGTCAAGGGAAGTGGACTATTAATGACTCATGACTGGCTGCAGGGCTCACTTGACATAACATCATGGGAGACCTGGCACTTGCATAGCAGCTGTTTTGACTTTCCAGGTTAGGGACAACCCTTCTAAATTTTGTTAAAGTTACATCTTCAAGACTGAGCATGCACTGCAGACACTGATCTGTCAGGTTATACTCAGAATTTCAAATGTGTTGAAGTAAAGTAAGCTGTTGGTTACTATGTGGCTCTAAAGGCTTGACATTCTATTTGTTAATATAAGGTTAGATGTATCCATTTTTTATAAAGAGAACAAAACCGAAAGCCTGTGAATTCATTTTGTAAGTCCATAATGTTCTGTGCTGACACCATTCCACTAGTAGGATGTGTTACATACATTCATGTGAAAAAGTGTTTGCCCCCTTCCTGATTTCTTATTTTTTTTGTAAGTTTGTTACACTTAAATGTTTCAGATCACCAAACAAAATGAAGTTTATAAATGAAGGCCTTAATTATTAAGGGAAAAATAAATCTAAACCTACAGGGCCCTGTGTGAAAACATGATTGCCCCTAAACCTAATAATTGGTTGGGTCACCCTTAGCAGTAACAATTGCAATCAAGCATTTGCAATAACCTTCAATGAGTCTTTTACAATGCTCTCAAGGAATTTCACCCCACTCATGTTTGCAGAATTGTTGTAATTCAGCCACATTGGAGGTTTTTCCTAGCATGAACCACCTTCTTAAGGTCATGCCACCACATCTCAATCGGATTAAGGTCAGGACTTTGACTTGACCCATCCAAACTCTTAATTTTTTTTAAGCCATTCAGAGGTGGACTTTCCAGTATCTTTTGGTTCATTGTCCTGCTGCATAACCCAGGTGCGTTTTAGCTTGAGATCAAAAACAGAATGCCAGACATTCTCCTTCAGGATTTTTTAGCAGACGGTAGAATCCCATTTATCACAGCAAGCTTTCCAGGTCCTGAAGCATCAAAACAGCCCCAGACCTCCAACTACCATCACCACCATATTTTACTTTTGGTATGATATTCCTTTTCTGAAGTGCTGTGTTACTTCTATGCCAGATGAAATGGGACATACACTTTCCAAAAAGTTCAACTTTTGTCTACTCAGTCCACAGAGTATTCCAAATGTCTTGGGGATCATCAAGATGTTTTCTGGCAATACTGAGACAAGCCTTTATGCTCTTTTTGCTCTGCAGTGGTTTTCACCTTGGAACTCTGCCATGCAGGCATGAACACTGACATTAACTTAGGCAAGTGAGGCCTGCAGATCTTTGGATGTTGTGAGGTCTTTTGTGACCTCTTGGATTACTCGTCGCTGCGCTTTGGGGTAAGTGTGGATGACCAGCCACTCCTGGGAAGGTTCACCATTGATACATGTTGTCGCCATTTGTGTATAATGGCTCTCACTCTTGTTCACTTGAGTACCTAAGCTTTAGAAATAGCTTGAAAACCTTTTCCAGACTGATAGATCTCAATTACTTTGTGTTGCCCTATAGGTTTGGATTTATTTTTCCTTTACTAATAAAATGTTTTAGTGTTTACTTGTGTTATGTTTGTTTTCATATTTATATTTATTTGGTGATCTGAAATGGTGATGAGAAAAGTGCCCCAAACAAAAATACCTACAGGGATGGGGTTGGGGTTAGTGTTTTGGGGGGTAGGGTTAGGATTGCCTGTGGACATTTTTCCTTGTGGTCATTTTTCAGGGAACCATCTGAAGTGTGACAAACATACAAAAGAATAAGAAATCATTCCACTGTATCTACATTTAATTTTTTTCTTAGTTGTTATTTAGATTTTAGAATACTTTTATGCATTACCTGCAGTAATTTTAATTCCATAGTTTTCCTTTGTATGTCAGATAATGACCCAGAAATGAGTATCAAACAAGAAATATGGGAAATGATTTGTTTTCAAAAAAGGCCAGACTTTGTAACCCAGGAAGATGTGGATATGTTCAGACAGGCTTGTGAGAGGTCTTTTGAGGTGAGTAATTCTGATAAAATACATTACTTTTCTAGAGGCTCTTTCAGTAATTATTTCTTGCTCATTTTCCCCCCAGGTAATTAAAGATAATTTCTATCCAAAATGAATAAATTACCATATAATAGAATATTAATCCTTTAGAACAAAAGTAACAAAAGGAACTTTGTGGTTGTCACATATCATGAGCCAGTGACATTATTTTAGATAAGCTGACTACTGTGTAAATCCAGAGAATAGAGCTTGGGCTGTGTGCATAATTATTAGAAAATCTGTACTTTTGATGATAATTTTAATACTGAACACTCTAGTGCTGTCAGTTAGTCCAAAAGGCTAATAAATCAAAAACTCAAGTATATCAAAGGTAAAAGTAAGGTTTTATTTATTAGGCGGCCGTCACACGCATCAATTTCCTGCACGATATCGCTTAAGCGATCTGCTTTTTGATCGCTTAAGCGATATCGTTGTGCATCGCTGCGTGTAATCACGCGATTTTACACTGTAAAATCGCTTGATTGTTAGATCGCAGATTTGTGAGCCGGAGCTCATATCAAGCGATAATCGCTTGATCAATCTGCCTCATCGTGGTGTGTGACACCACGAAGAACGATCTCCCAGCGGCAGAGCCTATGCTGGGAGATGGTATCTATGGTAAACGTCGGGTTACTAAGCGCCGCGCGGCGCCTAGTAACCCGATGTGTACCATGGTTACCACCATCTCGCTGCTCCACATCGCTGGTGAGTCTGTCTGTGTGACAGCTCACCAACGATGTGAGCGATATTGTTAGCGATCGCGCGTGCATGTGATCGCTAACAATATCGCTCTCAACATTGAAGCGTGTGACGCCGCCTTAGGTGAATGTCTTTGTGTGCAGAATTATTATGTTACTAAATGACAAAACAAAAATGTTCCATCTCCATTTTTATTTTCATCTGTTACATGTAATAACTACCAAAAATACATTTCTTATATTTAAAAAAAACTCAATGCCTGTAGAGTTGCCTTTTTTTAATAACAGGCATAATCCTTTCATCCATGAAGTCTGTTGGTTTTTTATTTTTTGATGATCAACTTTTTGAGCAAAACTAACCAAAGCCTCCTAGGCACTGTTCAAACAGATGTACTGTTTTCCTTCATTGTAGATCTCCCATTCAGGCCATGTGCACACGTTCAGTATTGATGAGATTTTTACCTCAGGATTTGTAGACAAAACCAGGATGGAACAATCAGATGAAAAGTCTAATAGAAACACCTGCACCACTTCTGTATTTAATCATCCACTCCTGGTTTTGGCTACAAATCCTGAGGTAAAAACCTCATCAAATACTCAACGTGTGCACGTGGCCTTAGGAAGGATCCACATGTTCTAAGTAGGTTTTGGGTCTAATGAGAAGAAGCCGTGCCATATTCTTTCACCTCTCACCCTTTTTTTTTCTTCCAAAATCTTTATTCATAAAGAACAAGTAGACATCCAATCAAATTCAAACAAGAGTGCAGTAAGCAACTAAGTATAAATCACATATGACATCATCTATAAGAGTAAAAGGTAAAACAATAGGTTATATAGAAAACAAAGTTGATTCCATACAGTTGTGACCAAAAGTATTGACACCCATTCAATTCTGTCAGATAATACTCAGTTTCTTCCTGAAAATGATTGCAATCACAAATTTTTGGTATTATTATCTTCATTTAATTTGTCTTCAATGAAAAAACACAAAAGAGAATGAAGCAAAAAGCAAAACATTGATAATTTTCACACAAAACTCCAAAAATGGGCCGGACAAAAGTATTGGCACCCTCAGCCTAATACTTGGTTGCACAACCTTTAGCCAAAATAACTGCGATCAATCGCTTCCGGTAACCATCAATGCGTTTCTTACAATGCTCTGCTGGAATTTTAGACCATTCTTCTTTGGCAAACTGCTCCAGGTCCCTGATATTTGAAGGGTGCCTTCTCCAAACTGCCAGATCTCTCCACAGATGTTCTATAGAATTCAGGTCTGGACTCATTGCTGGCCACCTTAGAAGTCTCCAGTGCTTTCTCTCAAACCATATTTTCTAGTGCTTTTTGAAGTGTTTTTGGGTCATTGTCCTGCTGGAAGACCCATGACCTCTGAGGGAGACCCAGCTTTCTCACACTGGGCCCTACATTATGCTGCAAAATTTGTTGGTAGTCTTCAGACTTCATAATGCCATGCACACGGTCAAGCAGTCCAGTACCAGAGGCAGCAAAGCAACCCCAAAACATCAGGGAACCTCCGCCACGTTTGACTATGGGACTGTGTTCTTTTCTTTGAATGTCTCGGGGTAAGAAGTGGGGTCTTCCTGGGTCTCCTACTATACAGTCCCTTTTCATTCAGAACGCCGACGGATAGTACGGGGTGACACTGTCTACCCTCGGACTGCAGGGCAGCTTGAACTTGTATGGATGTTAGTTGAGGTTCTTTATCCACCATCCGCACAATCTTGCGTTGAAATCTCTCGTCAATTTTTCTTTTCCATCCACGACTAGGGAGGTTAGCCACAGTGCCATGGGCTTTAAACTTCTTGATGACACTGCGCACGGTAGACACATGAACATTCAGGTCTTTGGAGATGGACTTGTAGCCTTGAGATTGCTCATGCTTCCTCACAATTTGGTTTCTTAAGTCCTCAGACATTTCTTTGGTCTTCTTTCTTTTCTCCATGCTCAATGTGGTACACACAAGGACACAGGACAGAGGTTGAGTCAACTTTAATCCATGTCAACTGTCTGCAAGTGTGATTTAGTTATTGCCAACACCTGTTAGGTGCCACAGGTAAGTTACAGGTGCTGTTAATTACACAAATTAGAGAAGCATCAAATGATTTTTCTAACAGTGCCAATACTTTTGTCCACCCCCTTTTTTATGTTTGGTGTGGAATTATATCCAATTTGGCTTTAAAACAATTCTTTTTGTGTTTTTTCATTGGAGACAAATGAAATGAAGATAATAATACCAAAGAATTTGTGATTGCAATCATTTTCACGAAGAAACTGAGTATTATCTGACAGAATTGCAGGGGTGTCAATACTTTTGGCCACAACTGTATGGTCTGAAGTGTAGCCACATATGTCCCTGGGAAACTACCTCCAAAGACCCAGAGTTGCAACTAATCATATAAATAGAAAGGGCTGCGCATTGCAGCCAATTTAATCCAAGTTTAATCATTACTATTGTATGAGAAAATCGGATTACACATGGACAGCACATGGATGACACACGCACTCCACTCGGATGTGATGTGAGAAAAATGTTGGAGACCTGCATAGCAGTTGCATGGCAAATGGTACAAAAAACGAATGTCACTCGTCCAACTCTCCTGGATGAGGATCTGACCGTTTTTTCTCACTCCAGTGTGTTTTCAGCCTAATGGCATAAAACTAACCGAAGCTTTGCTTTTTTCCTAAATGTTGGGATCTGTCTAAGGCCATCAACTTAAAAAGTCTTCCTCAGACAGAATCAGCACAAGCCACTCCATTCTGCAGGTCCCAAAGGGAACCCCGCATGGGGATAGAGACTTACCACAGGTCCACGGTTGTGTCTACAGAGTAGCTGCTGACTGGATGAGCGAGCGGTTGATTTATCCCTATCTAAATTCTAAAAAGGCAAAAAGAGGGCAACAATATTTATTTGCCCAGGTTACAGAAACGAATGCAGCAGCCTCCATGATAAATATGGAGGCAACCCAAGTGCCAAATACTGATGAGATAATCACAACCGACCAATTCATGAAGGGGCAATCGCTCAGTATTCATTTTGCACACGGATGAGACTTATATAGCGTGCTGAGCACACACATGTAGTTCACTATGCCCAGCTTACAGCCTATCAGTCATTCCCATACTATTAGATCAGGGGGGCTACTCAGCTCTATCAATGCCTTTTTTCAGGACAGACACTTAGCTTACAGGGCCAATATAGATGGAATTGGCTGTATCCTGCATAAAAATATATATATAACGTGCAAAACCATATCTTTTTTTATAAAGCTGAGTGTGTGTGTGTTGATGTATCAAGCCACGCACACTCAGCATAGCCATGCCCACTTCACATAGCCATGCCCACTCCACAGCCTGCCTCTCCACATATTCCTGCCTCCTCCACATAGCCCAGCCCCTGGGACTATGTGAAGGGGTGGGGCTACTGAGAGGGGGCTGGGCTATGATACATGCACACATACATACATTACCATATATAGGTGAAGTTACCATATATGAGCATTACAACCATATATTGGCACTACGCCTATGCAATGCTGGGCTCTACAGCTAGTATATGATAAATATGAGGTATTGGTAGATGATTTGTCCAAAATATGCAAATGTGCAACTAACGTCAAGGATTCTCATTGTTTTTTGAGTTCCAATATTAAAAGCCAAGCCACAGAAAAAGGAACTCAAATTCCCCAAAAATTCATAAGTTAATGTAGAAAAAAAGGGCAAAAGTATTAATTTATCTGCCCAGGTCATAGAAACTAATGATCAGGGGGGCTGCCCAGCTCTATTAGTGCCCCCACAGGACAGATAACCTAGATAACAAATCCAATATAGATAGGATGGGATTGGCTGCATCCTGCATAAAAATAAATACAATGTGCAAAAAATATGCATCACAGATTTATATGCCATTGGTCGATATTTTAGCTAACATACACAGCTCTCAACGTCAAGGGTCCTCATAGTCTTGAGAGTTCCTATACTAAAATTAAAAGAAAAGTCACAGCAGAAAAAGGAGGTAAATTTCCCCTAAAATTCTTAAGTTCAGTATAGAAAAAAAAGGACAAGAGATTTTTCTGTGACTTTGCTTTTAATTTATCCCTATTTAAGGCCGGGTTCACATTAGCGTTTGTGAACACTGCGCATGTAACGTTTGTGTATACACATGTAAAAACGCATGTAAACGCATGCATACGCAGCGTATAATGTCCGCAGAATCATCCGCAAGTCTTTAAAAAAACCACAGCATATACATGCGTAGGGTTGCGTTTGTGCTTGCGTTTGCGTTTTTTGTGCGTATGCGTTTAATAATTCTTAAGTGCGTTTTTGGCCTTTTCTTGTATTTCAATGACAGATCATGCCCATAGGGCGTGGCTTAAGGGTAGATCTATAAATAGACCCTGCCCAGAGGAAAAACTCTTCTTTTGCTGCTGTTTCTAGAGGCAAGATGGATCTTGACATGGAGGGCTTCTATATGAACCTGGATTTATCGCTGAAAATGGCTTTTTTTTTTGCTGTGGCGTGTGAAGAAGATCGTCAAAGGAAAGACGTAGAAGAAGACGTCGTTGTTGTTTCTGGCTATACCCTATCGTGGAAGTTTGAGAGATCCGTGAGCGTACCACTCATTGTACAGCGAACTTCGAGAGAACCCAGAGAAGTTCTATGATTACACCAGGATGTCCAAAGACAGCTTTGATGAGTTGCTGCGACGTGTCCTAGGATCAATCACCAGGCAGGACACCCAGCTTCGTCGAGCAATTCCTGCGGAGGAACGGCTTTTGGTGACCCTGCGGTACATATATTTTTAAAAAGAAACACCTGTGAATACGTGTGAGTATCATGTAACAAAGTTATTGATTTTCCCTTTCTATTTGTCAGATTCCTGCGACCGGAGAGAACTTTTCTTCTCTGTATTTCCAGTTCCGGATTGGATTGTCGACACTGTCTGGGATTGTTGAAGAGACCTGCCGTGCCATCTGTGAAGATCTTTGAGAAGAATTCCTCCCTCACTCCACGACTCAACTCTGGCTGGACAAGGCTGCCCGATTCATGGAGATTTGCCAATTTCCGAATTGCTTGGGGGCTGTGGATGGCAAAGATATTCGAATACTGAAGCCGGCTGGAAGCGGATCCGAGTATTATAACTACAAAAAATACTTTTCGATAGTACTGATGGCAATTGCGGATGCAGACTGTCGTTTTCTTGCTGTGGATGTAGGCTCATTTGGATGTTCAAATGACTCCCAAACTTTCAAAGACTCGGACATGGTCCAAAAATTGTATGGCAAGAATTTCAACTTTCCACCATCACGACCATGCCGAACACTGATGGACCACCAATGCCTTATTGTTGGTGACGAGGCATTTCAAATGTGTGGCATCCTCATCAAGCCCTACTCTAGCCGTGACTTAACCTGGTCAAAAAGAATTTTCAATTACAGACTCACACGGGAAAGACGCACAGTGGAGTGTGCATTTGGATTGCTGGCCTCAAAATGGATTACTACGAATGTTGTCTTCCCATTATGTAATCTGTCATTGTGTACACACATACATATTGAAGTGGTGTGTGGCAAAAGGTGTTGCTTTTAGGACTAACAATAGCCTTGTTCAGGAATCAAGGTACACAAGCCAAAGGATTAATTTCTAAAGTAAATAAACTGTTAGCTTTACCTTTAAGTAGATTAGTTGTGATTTTGGGGCAATAGCTAGTGTAGAGCACACACTACTTGTTGTTTGTGTGTGAGAGGACATTTTGTTCCTTTCATTACCATTGACCAAGACTGTAATCAGACTGTTGTTTGGTCAACTGTAATCAAAGGAAGTTAATCCACACCTTAGTTTCCCCTAACAAAAAGAACCCTTATTAGTTTAGTAAGATTTTGTGGTCTTTAACACCCCTTGAAATGTCAATCAATAATCGTAAACAACCAAGTTTACAGACTACATTGCTGGTTCTGTGAGAATAAAGGTTCACTTTTTTGTCTTTTCATTACTAGTGCCCAGTACTGGAACATTTGCCTGGGCAATAGGAATGAAAGGCGATGTCTGAAAACTATCTACCATACATAACATCCCTTGTTCAACTTAACCGTGAGCTAAAGACACAATAAACCACACATCTTTAATGAAAAAATAACAATTTTATTAAATAAATGAGTCAAAACTTATAAACCTATAACTGGGTGTAGGTGGTGGTGGTGGTGATGGTGGTGGTACTGCTGGTGGTGTTTACATTTGGGGAGACATCATGAACATAGGGGTGTGAAGAGTGGAAGTTTGGATAGGAGTCGTTGCAGAAACACAGGTGATGGCGAAATATAGTTAAATATTGAGTCCTGTATGTTAGGGTCCATTTCAGGCATGGGACTGAAAGTTGAAGTCACTAGCGAACTAAACAGTAATGCGGTACACACAACTATGGGGGAAGAGGATACACTCTGACTACCCAAAAAGATGGAAGGTACTTGTGAAGGGATAGGAACATTTGACATTAAGGAGATATTAGAAGGCACAGAGACAGCAGACGGTAGAGACACATTAGATAATAGAGACACATTTGCTGGGGATGGTGTGGGTGGTAACGGTGTTGCTGGTTCCTTCACTTTCTGTCACGCTGGGAGCGGGAGAGGCACTCAGCGTAGGACCACGACGGGGGGGGGAATAAGGAGTCCCTAAAGCTATGGGCACAAGAGGGAGAGGGTGACCCCTAGTCTTACTGGGGCTGACCCTGTCTGCCCTAACGTCCCTATACAGTTTCCTCAACTGTCGCCGACCACGAACCTCGTCCCTCTCTGATCCTAGCACTACCTTATCTAAGGATCAGATGGAGAGGTTCACTAGACCCCTCCACTAACAACTAAAGACAAACACAAGGAAAAAAACAGACAATGGGGAAAGAAAACACTTATCTTGCAGCAGAGCACAGCAACCTCCACAACCTCAGCTTCTGCTGGAGCAAGGATAATGAGTGCACAAGGAAATATCACCTGCACCGAGGGAGGGCAATGAAACTCCTTATAAAGGTGGGAAGAACCTGCTGGGTCCTAGAGACCCAGAATACTGGTGTAGAAACCAGACCGAGCACAAGACCTTCCCAGCCGTCTCCCCATGATAGGGAGATCTTATCATACCTTCTCTTTATCTACACAGAAGGTAAATGCCCCTGAAAGACGGACCGTCCTCAAACCTTATGGCTGATTGGCCAAACGCTGGGACCGTCTGCGCGTGGCCTCTACCCTGTCATCCGTGCCACCCGTGACACTTTCTTTGGACAATCCACTGTTTTGGAAGCCTGTGCTGCGGTAGGCTGCTGTGCACAGGTGGCTTGATTGTCTGGTACAGAAAGTTCTTTTTTCTTGAATGTTGGGGTTCTTGGCATTCTTTTTACGCTTTCCTTTTAATGGCTGCATTGGCGTGCTGGTTTCAGGTAGCTGTGGGTGGTGGGTGGCAGAAGCAATATTACTCTGCTGTGTACACAGGGTGCTACTCCCGCCATGCTGATGTGAAGTAATGGTGCTTACAGCTCCAAGTTGGTGTTGTGCTGTTGTTATGGAGGAAGTGGTTACTCGTGTCTGTTGTGGTGTCCCTGTGATGTTTGAAGTGTCTAAATCGTCAGTACTACTCATCCTCAAGGCTGCATGGTGTTGGTGTTGTGTTGTTTCTAATGTGCTACAACCATAGTGTCTCAGCGAGGCTGCAGTCTGCAGCGCAGTGTAGCTTGGCACCACTGGTGTGATATCCATTGGCAAGGTGGTGGTTGTTGCTAAACTAACTCCTTGGCTTCTATGTACTGTGGCTGAAGTTGTCTGCAGTGGTACTGTTGTAGCCTGCCAAGGAGTCTGCGTTGGGCCTGGTTGTGTTATTTGTAAACTCATCCATGGCTGGTTGTAATAGTCGGGTTGCTGTGTCTGGTAAGGCTGCTGCTGTTGTTGTTGGTGTTGTTGTTGCATTGCCTCTCTGAAAGCACCCTGACAGGAAGTCATGACATGAAGCTGGAAATCAGGTGTTAGGTTATCCGTCATGTTCCACTCCATACATGAAAAAAAATGTTGTGCTGGTCTCTGAAGATCGGCTTCCAGGTGATCAAGGCGTCCATTCACTTTGCTGAAAAGAGTGTTCATATTAGAGAACCCTTTTTCAACGCATTGACGAAGTGCACTCTGTCGCTGGCCTGAAGTACCCACAAAACGAACAGCAGAGACCTGGGATAGGGATAACCTACAGTGCCGGCTACCTGAGATCCAGCCTGCGATGCCTGACTGGTTGCTCCCTCACTGGTACTTGACTGTGAAGTGTGTTCGGTGGTGCCTTGAAGCCTTGATCAGATGGTACGGAGGCCGCTGCGGGTTCGGCAGTGCTGCTCCAAGTGCTGTAGGAAAAAAAACAAAAGAAACTTTACAAAATTGTTGTAAACTCCATTCTCAATGTGTGGGCAAAAAAATATGAAAATGTTATTTTGTTATAAGGAACCAAAGATAAACAATCTTAAATACAAGTCACCAATGTGATACCAAAAATAGATGATTAAAAGTTAATTTCCAAATAATTTTTTTAAAAAATAAAGCCAAAAAATACAAGTTAAAAGATTAAGCCAAAAAAGTCTAATGAAAAACTGGAAAAGTTACAAGTGAAAAATTTAATGAAAAAATAAAATTAAAAAAATTGTAAGAAAATAATTTATGTGGAATAATTGGATCCATCTTAAAAAAAAGTAAAAAAAAAATAAAAAATTACAAAATCTTGTCCTAACAGTTTTGAAATAAAAATTTGTTTAGACAGTTGGTGATGATTGATGTACTGCCTCAAGCTTGGGGCACAACCACTACAAAATCGCTGCTTCTCCCTCGAATCTTTATTAAACGATCATTCATAGAGCGCCACCGAACTCTTAAGGTACTGTCACTCGCTTCAACGTTGAAATGATGTCGGCAACGATCTTGGGTGTGCACGGTTGTTGCCGACATCGTTGATGAGATGTCACATGTATAGATATCGTGGACAACTCAGCAACGATGTTGTGAGAAGGGATCGTTTGCAAACAATGCGAACAATACCTGCTCACTGCTGTGAATGGGCGAAATCAGCTATTGCGGTGTCACACTGAACGATGCCACAGGTTGCTTAAGTTGAAGTTGACAGGTTTTCCTGCATGCACTATCGTTGCTGAATCGTGCGTTTACACGAAACGACGCAAATAACATCGTTCCAGATGTCACTTTTGAACGATGTCGGGAGCGAAGTTGAAACGTGTAACGGGGCCTTTCAGATGAAAAGGCAAAATAAAAAAATAAGAAAAAAATTATAATACAAATAGTTTTACAAGTTAATGTAGTCAAACACTTTACATTCTCAACCTTGCCAAAATCTTTTCTCTCTTTAGCGGTGGCACGTTCCATGCTGGCAACATCAATCTGCCCACTTCATCCCAGAGTTATCGAATCATTATTGAGTCTGAATGACGACGGTTGCTGGTGTCCCACAATTCGTCCTTGGATCATCGGAATGAATCAATCATTGTCAATAAAGGATTTACCTCCTGCACATTGTGGAACCTACAAAATGTTCAAAAATAAATAAATAAATATTACAGTCACCTGGAAAGGTTAATAGAAGTTGAACCTAACCAAACACATTCGCTCTTCCGTCTTCAGGACCTTGATCACGACGACCCTGGGAAGAATCATTGTCACTCAAGTCCTCCAACTCTCCATCACTGGAAGTGTCCTTAAAACATAACATACTATTAACAATTACATTTGTCATCAATGAAAGACATAGCCATTGAAAAATGTAAGTTGTATCCTTACCTCTTTAGTATCAAGGGCAAACTGTTGAGAGACCACATCGTCACTTTCAGAGGACATATTTCAAACAGCAGCAAGGACAGCAGGAGCAGACAACAACAGGAGCAGCAGCAGCTAGAGCACAGCCTGACAACGTTGGGCAGATACAAGAAAAAGGAACTGATAGAATGGAGAAGAAAAGAGAATTTCACTAGTTACAATTAGGAAGACATAACTAAAACATACAAATATCGATTGTCATACTGAACTGCGCATTGTGACATTGTCAGACAGGGTACTGTTGTGTGGCAATGTGAGAATGCAAAGTGGAACAGCTAACTGATTAGATACCTATCCAAGGAATAAACAATTGATGATTAAAAGCACAGTTATAAAACTTACTAGTTTGGTATGATAACACGGTGTATAGCACAGCACACCAGCAGGACAACACAGCAACAGCACCACACAGCAGTACAAGAAACCTACGGGAGCAGAGACCACCACCAGCGGACAGTTTTAGACTAAACACCTACAGGGTCATAGACCGGATGAAGGCCCTGAGACAATGGGGACAAAAACAACACATGGGGCCAAATTAAAGGCAAGAAATTAATTTTACACTTTACAAGTGTCCAGTGTACAACAGTGTCAAAAAGGACTGGGAATCTTGACATTGCAACACTGCATCTTTTCAGTGCCACAATGTGAGAAGGCACAGTCCAAATTCAAAGTGTCATACTACCTACTCAAGGAAAAAAAAATAGTTTGAACACTAGGAGTGTGACATTGCACTGTGTAGCTTGACATAATCACACTGGGGACTCCGGTGTGACTATGTCAGACTGCAAAGTGCAATGCCAAAGTGGAAGGGTACCTACTCAAGGGAGAAAACAAATGTAATTTTTTTTTTTTTGCAAATATATTTTTATTGAAGATTTTAACGTAGACATACATATAGTATATTAAGCAAAAATTATTAAGCTCAAAATATAACATGTCAATAGTACAATATAATGCAGTTCAACTCAGGCGGAAACCACCTGATGCAGACGAAAAGTATGAGGTCACCATAACTCCTACAAACTTCACATCTAAGAAATAGGTGGGACCACTCCCAGCTCCTAGGGGAACAAAAAGGGGAGGGCCCTAGATCTCAACAGGAGATGAGAGTAAAATAGTGCCTAGTTATAATTACAGAAAATTGAATATTATGGCTTCTGGTCGTCCACTGGATGAGGGGGGGGGGGGAAGAGAGTTGATCCAGAAAATTAAGATCTAGAAAAGAGAAAAGGCTTAAAATGGGAAAAGGGATAAGAGGATAGTTATAGAGGTAGGAAGGGAGAACAGAGGAGATAAGAACTGTATGTCTGGGGAATTGCAGTTTAAGTGAGTGAAACTGGCTTAGTTCAGGTAGTGCACAGGCGATTCACCCACAAGAACATATCTCTAAAATTAGGGGCATCTCTGAACAGGATCCATTCCATCCAAGTATTTACATAGACAGATTGATTTTGGGGGGTCTCAGCCGAGAGCTCTTCATATCTACGAAGGGTCTCCATTTCTGAGTACCACTCCAAAATCGTAGGGGGTACCTTCTCCCTCCAATGACGAGGAATCACATTTCTCGCAGCACTGAGGCAGAACCGAAGGATATCCTTCCTTTGGGTCTTCCAGGATCCAGGGAGCAGAGAGAGTAAGGCCATCTCAGGGGATCCCTCCAAACTCCTACCCTTTACCATGTTATAATTCCGAAAAACTGCAGACCAGAATTCCTGGATCAGGGGGCAGCTCCACCAAATATGGATCATGGAACCAACCTTTGCGTCACATCTCCAACAAAGGGGAGAGGTGGAAGAAGAAAACCGATGCAGCCTGTCTGGTGTGAGGTACCACCTAAGGCGTATCTTGTAGCATTTTTCCAATGCCTCACAGGACCCTGAGGATTTCCGAGCTGTCAAAAAACACTTCTCCCAATCCTGTTTCGAAACAACCCTTCCGATCCCAGGTTCTCCTATATCCGTGGGTTTCTGCGTCTGATACCCCGATAGAATAGAGTAAATAGCTGAAATCCCTCTAAGGGGTGCCAGGGTGGCGTCAAAGATCGCCTATAGGGGAGACAGGATGACATCAGGGTCACTCCGGAACATCAGAGAGTTCAGGTAGGACCTTAACTGAAGGTACTCCCACCACTTCAGTTTTACCTCCGGTGAAGAAGCTTGCAAATCATTAAAAGAGGGGAGCTCACTCGCCCTTAGGAGCTGACCAATTTGGGTATCTTCATCAGCTCGCCACAACAATAGCTTTTGGTGGGTCACCCCCGGGGGAAAGGCCGGATTGCAAAACAATGGAGTCAGATAACTAGCGGTACGCGTCTTAGCCAGCTTCCCCGAAGCTTCAGCGTCTCGGTGGTCAGAGTAGTTAGGTGGCCTGACGCAGTCAATGCCTCAGAGGGTATCCATTGCAGATAACGAAGGGGAATCTGCATGTCCGCCTGCTCTATCTGTACCCATTGCTTGGTAGCCGCTCTAAAATTCCAGTCAAGCAATCTGCCAATACAGCGGCTAGGCAATACCTTGCAAGTCCGGCAAATCCATTTCTCCCGACCTCGTCTGTGCAGTCAAGACCTTCATGCTGACTCTCGGCCTTGTACCATTCCAGACAAACCTGGAGATGAGAGTATGGATAGTATGGAAATATGCGCCCCATGGCCACACAGGTGTGGCTTGAAAATGTACAAAAAACGTGGCAAGTTGTCCATAGACACGGAGTGAATTCTCCCCAAGCCAAGCTAATTTTAGAGATTTAAGATTCCAACAAGACCCCACTTTGTCCAAAATAATTTTATGGTTTAGCTGGAAGACCCTGGACAAATCAGCGGGCAGATTAATTCCCAGATATGATATGTGGCCCGTCCTCCAGCGAAAGGGGAACCCCTTAGATAAGGAGAACGCCTCAGCGGAAGGCAGGGAGACATTCATCGCCTCGGACTTTGAGTAGTTCACTTTAAAGTTACTAAGGCCTCCAAACAATTTGAACTCTCGCAGCAAAGCGGGGAAGGTCACTGATGGGCGAGTCACGTACATAAGAACGTCATCCGCAAATAATGCTGTCTTATGGTGAGTATCCCCCACCAGGATCCCATGTATTTCGCCATTGTCCCTTATAGCTTTAGCTAAATGCTCCATGACAATAACCATAGAGCAGGGGAGATAGGGGCAACCCTGTCTGGTCCCATTTCCAATCAGGAACGAACCAGACAAGCCGCCGTTAACACGCACCTTTGTGGATGGGTTGAGGAAACCCCGTTCATGAATTTACTGCCTAGGCCAATGTGTCTCAGTGCCTCCCAGAGGAAACCCCAGTGGACCCTGTCAAAGGCCTTTTCTGCATCGACAGAAAGCAGACAAAGAGGGGACTTCCACATCTTAGCCTTCTCAATAAGAAGAAAGGATCTAATGATGTTGTCCCGTGCCTCTCGGCCCCTAACAAAGCCCACTTGGTCAAGGTGAATGATGGAGGGGACTCTCGTCGAAAGCCTATCAGCCAATATCTTGGCAAACAGCTTAACGTCCACATTTAAAAGAGAAATGGGGTGGTAACTCGCTGCCTCTTAGAGATTTTTGTTCGGCTTGGGGATCACACAAATGTGCGCCTCCAATGCCTGTGGGGCAAAAGCATCTCCTCCCAGAAGTGCTTAAATGAAGAGACCATGTGAGGCAGCAAGTCACCGAGCATGGTCTTATAAAACATGGGTGTCCCGAACTTTTCGCAGTCGGGGACATCTTAACGCGTTAGTCAGTTCCTCCACCTGATGTCTTCCTCTAGGGAAGCCACGTCTTCCCAGATGAAGAGGGTATATTTACCCTATGAATGTATGACCTAATTTTAGATCGCAAAGCCTCAGGGTCCATGTCAAAAAATTTACCCTCAGGCCGTATAGGCGGCATAGAACTTCTGAAACACACTCGATACTTCCTCAGTGCTATGGACTACTCGACTCGAGGGAGTCTTAATAGAGGGGACATAAGTGGGACCACCTCGAGAAGGCAAAATCTAGCCAAGGGTCACCCACAGTAGTTAGCCTTCTTATAAAAAAAATAACCTTAGAAGGTTCCAGTCCTCTTTGAAGTAGCCTCGCTCGGTAATTAGAACTGTCTGAAGACGGGTTATCATCGCCCATTCCCCAACCTCCCGTGTATACATCAGCCAGGAGGTATAAGGAGGTTGGATCAAGGACCCCTCAATAAGGGTTAAGCGGCCCCCGAGAAGGCCAAGTTAGCAGGCCCAGTAGTATGGTAGCGCTTCATATAACCCAAACAAATATAGATCCTAGAGAGCAGTACTGCACGTGCGTGATTCTAACTGTTCTAGCTGACCGAGGCTTTTCAGCCAATTTTTGGTCTAAAAACTCGCTTACGGTAAGTATGTGCGCTCTCCAAACAATTGATCTGGATACCAGTGTGTTCAACTGTTCAGACCGACGTTTCTTTGTCTCGCCCCATGTTTAATTAACGTACCCGGGGATACATTTAAGGGCCTCCCATTTGATAGTGGGGAGGTCTGGTCAGATAAATGTGTCTGAGAGAATGTGTTAATGTCTGACTTCAGTTCCGCCAGACAGGACGCATCAGTTAAGAGGTGGCTATTCAATCTCCAGGACCCTTCTTTTTTAGTCAGACCTGGCAACTCCACAGACAGGAATATGGGGCTATGATCAGACAGACAATGTTGCCAATAGAGGTTTTGGGTGTCCAAGAGAGGATCTTCTGGCTGACAAGAAATAAATCTATGCGGCTGTACGAGCCGTGAACTCCAGAAAAAAAGGTGTAATCCTTAACTGAAGGGTTAAGGATCCTCCAAATGTCAACTAACTGGAGTTTGTGTAAAATTTTCTGGAGGGCCATTATACGTTTGCGTGGAGCCGTCCCCCTATCGGATGAGGAATCCACGAGTGGGTCCAGAGCAAAATTAAAGTCACCTCCAATGACAACCTGGCCCTCAGCAAAATCCGCTAATTTTTGTTAAGAGGGATCTACAGACCCTCGTCTGCTCCCTGTTGGGAAGATACCAATTCACCAGAGTCAATGGGGTTCCCGCCACCAATACCTTGAGAAAAATGTATCTTCCCCCTTTGTCGATCACCGAGTCCAGAAGTTTATAAGGCAAGTTTTTGTGTAGGGCTATTGAAACTCCCTTAGTTCTGGACTCGGGGTTCGTACAATGGATCCATTCCGAAGTATTGTCCCCCTCCAAAAGAGGGGACGTGGCCCTCTTTAAAATGTGTCTCCTGAGGAAAACCACTGCACACCTTTCCTTTGCATGACGGAAATGACATGTTGCCACTTCTGGGGGGTGTTAAAACCCCGGACGTTTAGGGACCCTATTTTCAAGGAACCTCCAGCCATATCGCACCAGGAGGCAATCCCCTGATGGGCCTTGCAAACTCCTGCGACTCCTTTAAGGGAAAGAAGAAAGAGATGAGAGTAGGAAAGAAAGAGAGGGGAAATCCAGTGGACTGTCTAGCTTGATTAACACTCAAATTGGGGTAAGGGTTCTTTACAGAAGCGCTACACTCAGAAAGCCCCTGGGAGTTATCCTTTCTCAATGAAAGGGAAACAGTTATAAGTTCAAACTATAGGTATAGTAACGCTAGTCAAAATAAACACAGGAACAATAGATTTCACTAGGCTCGAGGGAAATGTCCCCCCCGGCCAACAACCTATAATAAACAAAAGTCACATCTACTATATATCAACAACCTGGCTATTGTAGGCTCCATGTAGTAGGGCATAATTAACACAAGTATACAACGTAGAGGAATGCCCTATTGTATATGGAGCGCGCGCCCCTGTAAGTACAAAGCATATCTGCAAAGATAACCTAAATTGAAAAAAAGGGTTTAGGAGGGGGTTCAGGGGGGGAAAGCGGGAATAAAGGGGGTAGGAAAGGATGGGCAAGGGAGGGGGATGGGAATAGAAGGGAGGGTATGAAATAGAGAGAGGGACACATGCGGGAAAGGGGGGGAGGAGGGCGGAGGATAAGGGTCTCAAATAAAAGCCTTGCAGAAATTGTAGCAGAGGAGGCGATCTTCCCCGCAGGGGAGCTTAAAAGGCATATCAAAAAGAAAATGGAAAAAAATTCACGTGTGGATCACTAAGTCAGTCCTCTTCACTCCGGCTTTCCTCACTGAGTCTGCGTCTCCATCGGTTCCTGTTCCTTCCATTCCTCTTCCTTCTCGGATTCCTTGCATTTCGAGGTGCCGATTGGTATAAGCCATCAAATGAGGAAGTTGGGCGAGTCCGGGAAGTGAGACCCAGATCCGGGATGTCAAGAGCCTGGAGAAACCCCTGCAGATCCCTTGGATGAGTAAGGGAGGTCAGCAGGCCCACCCGCCGAACCTGTAGGCAAAAGGGGTATCCCCAGGAATATGCAAGGTGATTTTGTCGCAACAACTCCAAAAGGGGCCGCAGTGCTCTCCGCTTCTGGAGGGTCCTCCTGGAAAGATCAGCAAGTAATTGCAGCCGACATCCCTGAAAACAATCTCTCGCATCTTCTCGCCTTACTGAGACGTCCTCCTTAATCCGGTATTTATGGAATCTGCAAAGTGATGTCTCGGGGCAAAGCCCCTTCTGGAGGAAGGGGGCCTAGGGACCGATGGGCTCTGTCAAAGTCAATAGTGGAGTCTGTCAGAGCATTTCGAATGGAATTGAATAGACTCTGCAGTGTGGAGCCCAATTCAGACGGGGATACCGTTTCCGGTATACCGCGGACCCAGATGTTTTGTCGCCGCTCGCGATTTTCCAAATGTAATTTTTTAACAAACTTTCAAAACACGAAATTTTAGAGATGAAACTGTATGTTTGAAAGGACACCAGCAGCACCCCCACCACACACCACCAGGACCAGAGGAACAGCAGAGGACTACGGCACTCCCAGACAGCGAGCAGGTCAGAGACCGGATGAAGGCCCTGAGACAATGGAGACAAAAACAACACATGGAACCAATTAAAGGGAAGAAATTTTACATTTACATGTCCAGTGGTACAACAGTGTTAAAGAGGACTGTGCTTCTTGACATTGCAACACTGCATCTTTTCAGTGTCACAATGTGAGAAGGCACATTCCAAATCCAAAGTGTCATACTACCTACTCAAGGAAAAAAAACATAGTTTGAACACTAGGATTGTGACATTGCACTGTGTAGTGTGACATAATCACACTGGGGACTCCGGTGTGACTATGTCAGACTGCAAATTACAATGCCAAAGTGGAAGGGTACCTACTCAAGGGAGAAAACAAATGTCATTTTTTTTAACAAACTTTCATAACACTTATGAAATTTCAGAGATTAAACTGTCTTTCAAAGGACAACAGCAACACCACAACCACCACACACCACCAGGACCAGAGGAACAGCAGAGGTCTACGGCACTCCCAGACAGCGAGCAGGTCAGAGACTGGATGAAGACCCTGACACAATGGAGACAAAAACAACACATGGAACCAAATTGAAGGGAAGAAATTTTACATTTTACAAGTGTCCAGTGCTACACTGACAACAACAACACAAAGAAAATGGACAAAAAACAAGCAGTGCATAGTGCTGCAGTGGCACAAAGAATGCAATGCATGACGCAGAGTACAGGCTGCAATGACATAGAGTGACCAAACCATGGCTTACACAAAACCAAAATACACATTGCACTTCAGGAGACCGCACAGGCTGCAATGTGAGAATAAAGGTACTACACTCTGGCCAAGAAAGAACAACAGGACACAGTACACTGCATGACACACAGAATACAGACTGCAATTAAAGCCAAGAAAAACCATGGCCTACAGAACGACAGTACACAATGCAGTGGATGACACTCAGGATACAGGCTGCAATGACATGGACACAAAATACAATGCCTACACCGAACCCCATAAACACAATGCATTGGAGAATTACCAAAGTGCAGGCTGCAATCACATTAAAAATGATAAAATAAAATTGTTATGAACAACACTATACAAAGGCTTGCAACTGTGGCCGCTCAATGTTAAAATAAAATTACCGTATATACTTGTGTATAAGCCGAGCTTTTCAGCACAAAAAATGTGCTGAAAAATCCCCCCCTCGGCTTATACACGAGTCACTCGGTATGCTGTGGGGGGGCTGTGACTGAGGGCTGGAGGAGGCAGGAGGGGGCCGCAGTGACCGCAGGAGGTCACGTGTGGCCGCCTCATTAGTGTAATGAATATGCACGGCATCCCCCCGTCCATCAGCGGCTTCTTCCTGCTTGTTCCGGTGTCATGTGACCGGGCGCAGTCGATGATGTCATCTGCTGCGTCGGCCACAGGAATAGAAGTCGCCACAAGCAGGAAGAAGCCGGGACCGTAGGAGCTGCGCCGGATAGGTGATGTATGAAATGTTTGTTATTTTAATATGTGCCGCACCCTGGGGGACACATACTAAGGAGGGGGGGCTGGAAAACTCTGATGGGGGCCAGAATACCGCTGCTGGGGCCCTTATACCACAGCTGGGGCCCTGTATACCACTGCTGAGGCCCTATATACCACTGCTGGGGCCCTGTATACCACTGCTGGGGCCCTGTATACCACTGCTGGGGCCCTATATACCACTGCTGGAGGCCTGTATATTACTGCTGAGGCCCTATATACCACTGCTGGGGCCCTGTATACCACTGCTGGGGCCCTATATACCACTGCTGGGGGCCTATATATTACTGCTGGGGGCTTGTATATTACTGCTGGGGCCCTATATACCACTGCTGGGGCCCTATATACCACTGTTGGAGGCCTGTATATTACTGCTGAGGCCCTATATAGCACTGCTGGGGCTCTGTATACCACTGCTGGGGCCCTATATACCACTGCTGGGGGCCTGTATATTACTGCTGGGGCCCTGTATACCACTGCTGAGGCCCTATATACCACTGCTGGGGCCCTGTATACCACTGCTGAGGCCCTATATACCACTGCTGGGGCCCTGTATACCACTGCTGGGGCCCTATATACCACTGCTGGAGGCCTGTATATTACTGCTGAGGCCCTGTATACCACTGCTGGGGCCCTGTATACCACTGCTGGGGCCCTGTATACCACTGCTGGGGCCCTATATACCACTGCTGGGGGCCTGTATATTACTGCTGGGGCCATATATACCACTGCTGAGGGGGCCTGTATACCACTGGGGCCTGTATACCACTGCTGTATACCACTGGGGCTGCTGTATATACTGCTGGGGCCTGCATTTACCACTGGGGAGGCTGCTATAATACTGCTGGGGCCTGTATATACCACTGGGGAGGCTGCTGTATACCACTGGGGCTGCTGTATATACTGCTGGGGCCTGTATATACCACTGGGGAGGCTGCTGTAATACTGCTGGGGCCTGTATATACCACTGGGGAGGCTGCTGTATACCACTGGGGCTGCTGTATATACTGCTGAGGCCTGTATATACCACTGGGGAGGCTGCTGTATACTACCACATGGGAGGCTGCTGTACACTACCACTCAGGAGGCTGCTGTATACTACCACTGGGGAGGCTGCTGTATATTACCACTGGGGAGGCCTGTATACCACACTGCTGGGGGCTGTATACCTGTGCTGGGGTCCACCCTCGGCTTATATGAGTCAATAGGTTTTCCCAGGTTTTGGGGGCAAAAGTAGGGGGGTCGGCTTATACACGGGTCGGCTTATAAACGAGTATTTACGGTATTTAAAAAGAAAAAAAAACCTGAACCAAATGGAACAATACAATGTGCTCAAAAGCCAGTCGAACTCAATTATATATATTAAAAAAAAAAAAACAGCATGTATACTTTACCAGCGTGTAACAAACAAGATTCTGACGATCCAGCAGGTCAAGATCCAGCAGATCGAGATACAGCAGGTCGAAATCCAGAGTGTTGACCATGGTATGGCCAAAAGCACACTATATAGCTTGCATTTGGGGACTGGGATATGGGCGGACAATGGGAGTGACTGAAAATTTCTTCCTGGGCATGCGCACAGGCTTGTACGCATATGCATCAAACGCAGCCATCCGCAAGCCCTTGCATACGAATGCGTACCCATAGAGACCAATGCATTGCTTATACACAAGCGTACGCATGCGGAGGCTTGTGGATTTTTCAACCCTCAAAAGATGCAACATTACAAAAAAGGTGGGGGAACAAGAGGCGCAATAGTGCCCTATCACTAATGACACTCAGAGGTGAGTGGTGTAATGCAGTTACACTCACCTATTCCAGTTGTGAGACCCACAACTGGTTTAATAGCATATCACAGTATCAGCTGCTACAGGACCTCCACCGACCACTCCAACGTGGAAAAACAGCCAGAAAATATGGGAAGCAAGGTGTACCACGGTCTGCGCTGCTGAGTCCAGTGATGACATCATATGTAAACAGAACACACCCATAATTGCTAATGTAAGGGGCTATAAATTCCCTGCTCCTATGGCTGATGTAATATCCTTGAGGAAGGTGCCAGGAAGGACGCTGAAACGCGTAGGAAGGAATAAAGAAGTATACTGCTACAACATCTTGCATCCCAGGTGATTTTGTGGACTCAGCAGCGCAGACCGTGGTACACCTTGCTTCCCATATTTTCTAAAAGATGCAACATGTCACTTTTGCTAGGCTCAGAAATTCCACGCAAGGGATCGTATACGCAGACATACTGACGCCACCGCATGTCCCTGCGTACAAATGTACGTATTAAAGATAGGGGCACAATATGCTTGCAGATTAAAAAAAAAATATCCGCAACATACGCTGCGCTGACAAACGCTAATGTAAAGCCAGCCTAACTAAAGCTTATTTTCCCCTTTGGAGTTTGTCTAAGGCTGTCTGCTCAAAAAGGCTTGGGCAGACATGGAGGAAAACTCTCCATTATTGCTGATTATTGCTGTTATGTTTCTCTTTTTTAATAAAAAAAGATAATTGAAATGTAAAAAAGAGGTGGTATCAATAGCAAAAACCTCAAAAAGGAGGTGCGTATTAATAGCAAAAACCTTCAAAAAGGAGGTGGTATTAATAGCAAAAACGCTTCAAAAAGGAGGTGTGTATTAATAGCAAAAACTAAAAAGGAGGTGTATTTAGCAAAAACTTCAAAAAGAGATGTGTATTAATAGCAAAAACTGCTAAAAAGGAGGTGCGTATTAATACAAAAACCTAAAAAGGAGGTGTGTATTAATACAAAAACCTTCAAAAAAGTGCGTATATAACAGCAAAATTCAAAAAAGTGCATATTAATAGCAAAGACTTCAAAAAGAGGTGCATTAATAGCAAAACCTTCAAAAGGAGGTGCATATAACAGCAAAAACTGTCTAAAAAGAGGTGCATATTAATAGCAAAAACCCTCTAAAAAGGAAGAGCAAATTTATAGCAAAAATGTACTAAAAAACAAGTGCATATTACAAAAACCTTCATAAAAGCACGTGCATATATTAATAACAAACATAAAAAGCATACCGTATATACTTGCGTATAAGCCGAGTTTTTCAGCCCAAAAATTGGGCTGAAAAGTCCCCCCCTCGGCTTATACGCGAGTCACTGTATACTGTATACAATGTATACAGTATACAGTGCCCCCCCCATGTCAGTATACAGGCCACCCCTTGGGTAGTAATCCTGTAAAGGTAGAGATTAGTATACTTATCCCTCCGCTGTCCCGCTGCCGCTGTCCCGCCGCCGCCATCGCGTTCTTCCTTCTTCATCCAGCGTCTTCCGTCTTCTTCCGGCTTCCTCCGATGGGCGCAGGCAATGACGTCATTGTCTGCGCGCCAGAGGAGGAAGCCTGAAGACGGAGGAGCGCGATGGCGGCGGCGGGACAGCGGCGGCGGGACAGCAGAGGGATAAGTATACTAATCTCTTCCGTTACAGGATTACTACCCAAGGGGGGGCCTGTATACTGATATGGGGGGGGCTGCTGTATATACCTCTGGTGCTGTATATACCTCTGGTGCTGTATATACCTCTGGGGCTCTATATACCTCTGGGGCTGCTGTATACTACCTAAGGGCTGCTGTATACTACCACTGGGGCTGCTGTATATACCTCTGGGGCTGCTGTATACCTCTGAGGCTGTATATACCTCTGGGGCTGTATATACCTCTGGGGCTGTATATACCTCTGGGGCTGCTGTATACTACCTAAGGGCTGCTGTATACTACCACTGGGGCTGCTGTATATACCTCTGGGGCTGTATATACCTCTGGGGCTGCTATATACTACCTAAGGGCTGATGTATACTACCACTGGGGCTGCTGTATATACCTCTGGGGCTGCTGTATACCTCTGGGGCTGTATATACCTCTGGGGCTGCTGTATACTACCTAAGGGCTGCTGTATACTACCACTGGGGCTGCTGTATATACCTCTGGGGCTGTATATACCTCTGGGGCTGTATATACCTCTGGGGCTGTATATACCTCTGGGGCTGCTGTATACTACCACTGGGGCTGCTGTATACTACCACTGGGCTTCTGTATATACCTCTGGGGCTGTATATACCTCTGGGGCTGCTGTATACTACCACTGGGGCTGCTGTATGTACCTCTGGGGCTGTATATACCTCTGGGGCTGCTGTATATACCTCTGGGGCTCTATATACCTCTGGGGCTGCTGTATACTACCTAAGGGCTGCTGTATACTACCACTGGGGCTGCTGTATATACCTCTGGGGCTGCTGTATACTACCACTGGGGCTGCTGCTGTATATACCACTGGGGTTGCTGCTGTATATACCACTGGGGCTGCTGCTGTATACTACCACTGGGGCTGCTGCTGTATACTACCACTGGGGCTGCTGCTGTATATACCACTTGGGAGGCTGCTGTATACCACACTGCTGGGGGCTGTATACCTGTGCTGGGGTCCACCCTCGGCTTATACACGAGTCAATAGGTTTTCCCAGGTTTTAGGGGCAAAAGTAGGGGGTCGGCTTATACATGGGTCGGCTTATACACAAGTATATACGGTATATGATTATAAGGTGCTCATGACACTCATGGGAGTATCAGAGAATCTTCCTACAGTTCTTTCTTTCTTAATTCTGGTGAAAATGTGTTCTTCACCTGTCTTGGAGCACTGGAAATAACAGTGCAGGGCACCATAGTTTATAGTCTAAGGGGACCACGTTTTATAGTCCAAGGGCTCCACTGTTTATAGTCCAAAGGCACCACAGTTTATCCATGGGGTCCATAGTTTAAAGATCAAGGGCACTACAGTTTAAACTCTTCTTTCTTCCTGGCATAGTTCTGCTCTATCTTCTTGCTTGTGGAGTGATATCTGACAAATGGCTGTGAAACTCCCAGGAGCAGTGTTTTATTCCCGCTGATCACTATGTCATCACAAAAGGCAAGAGGGTGGGGCTCATTTATTTAGTCATCGGCTGAACTTGCATATTACATGTCAAGAACTTTTTTCAGTTCTGGGCTGTGGTCGGCCGATGTCATAAACCTGTGATGTCACTACAATGAGAACAGACATGAACACTCACATCATCATCTGAAAACAAGAGCTCAGTTGTTGGAACTTATATAGAGTCTTTACAGACAGAGTGATCTATTTAAAGTGTATATTTCTGTAAATGATGATTATGGCTTACAGCCAATGAAAACCCGAAGGCCAGTATCTCAGAAAATTAAATTAGGAAGGAGGAAGGGATAAATGTATTCCACAAGACATCAAAGGGTGAATAAAATATTGAGGTATTAGTCAATGCGTTTCAGGGCTCCTAGCAACACCCTGAAACATGGCAATATAATATTGATTCACCCTGAGGAAGGGACCAGGGAGCCCTGAAACACATTGCCTAATAAATCAGTATTATATTCATCCTTTGATTTAAACCTTCATCCTCCCTACTCTATATGCACCATGCCGGGGACTGCAGCAGACGTAATATGCTTTTATAGTGGTTGTGACTCTCACAACCACACAAGGTGAAGCCTCTTATACCTATTTAGGTCATATTTTATCTCTCAGACCCTTTATCCTCCCTACTTTCATTTTCTGAGATAATAACCTTTGGGTTTTCATTGGCTGTAAACCATAATCATCCACATTAACATAAATAAACACTTGAATTAGATCACTCTAATAATTCTACAGGGTGGGCCAATTATATGGATGCACCTAAATAAAATGGGAGTGGTTGGTGATATCAACTTCCTGTTTGTGGCACATTAATATATGGGAGGGGAAAGCTTTTTCCACATGGGTGGTGACAATGGCGGCTATTTTGGATCCAACTTTATTTTTTTTCAGTGGGAAGAGGGTCATGTAACACATCAAACTTATTAAGAATTTCATGAGAAAAAAACAATGGTGTGCTTGGTTTCAACATAACTTTATTCTTTTATGAGTTATTTACAAGTTTATGACCACTTATAAAATGTGTTCAAAGTGCTGCTCATTGTGTTGGATTGTCAATGGAACCCTCTTCTCCCACTCTTGACACACTGATAGCAACACTGCAGAAGAAATGCTAGCACAGGCTTCCAGTATCCGTTGTTTCAGATGCTGCACATCTTGTATCTTCACAGCATAGACATTTGCCTTCAGATGAGTGATGAGGAAAGCTTTTTTGTGAATAGTGAAGTTAACAAACAAATCCACCGCTATTGGTCTGACACTAACCCAAAGTGGATAGATCCCTCCAAGACTGTTGGAACACAAAAATTGATACAAGGCCAAGGCAAGGCCAGTGTCTGAGCCCCAGGAGGATGCACAAAGAGGAGTCAAGAGAGCTGGAACCTAATCTTATACCACTGAGTGTGCCCATCAAACCGTGGACAGATATTTCAAAGGTTTTTTTTTACAGATTTGCCACCTTCTGCTGGCAACACTGTTATTTTGGCTGTTGTTGATCGGTTTTCTAAAATGACTAATTTCATTGCTTTACCATCTCTACCTAATGCCAAGACTTTAGTTCACATATTCATACGAGAGGTTGTCAGGCTTCATGGAGTTCTGTCTGACATTGTCTCAGAGGTATTTAATTGCCAATTTTTGGAGGGCATTCTGCTCTCACGTGGGGATTAAGTGGTCTCACTCATTGGTTTACCATCCTCAATCTAATGGACAAACTGAGCATATGAATCAGTATCTGGAGCAGTATGTGCTCTGCTTTGTCTCTGACAACAAGGAGGAGTGGTCTGCATTCCTTCCTCTTACAGAGTTTGCTATTAATAACCACCATCATGAGTCCTCTGGTATGTCTTCCTTTATCTGTGTCTATGGTTATCCTCAATTCTGTACATTGCATCAAGATTGCTCTTCCAGTGTTCCTGAAGACGACTGGGTTGGAGTGACTTTATCATCTACATGGAGGAAAGTTCAGCGGCACTAACTTAGTATGGGTTCTAGGTATAAATGTGTGGCTGACTGTGGTCGTATGCCTCGTTCGGACCTGAAGATGGATGATTTGGTGTGGTTGTCCACTAAGAACATCAAACTTAAACTACCTTCACTTAAGTTGGGACTGCGTTTCATCAGTCCTTTCAGAATTTCGGCTGTCATTAACCTGCTGGCTTTCCAGCTGGTATTACCTGAGGAATACAAAATTCACAATGTTTTTTATAAATCTCTTTTGGAATAATTTGTGGGGTTGGGTGACCTTATTCCTGCCCCTCCACCAGTCTTGGTTGATAGTTCTTTGGAGTTTTAACTATCTAAGATTGCTGACTCCCGAGTCGTTCATCGTTCTCAGCAGTATCTTCTTACTAGGTGGTCGTGAGGAGAGAACTTGGGTGCCTGCGACAGATATCCATGCAGAACGTCTGATTAGATGTTTTCATCGTCGCCACCAGGGAAAAACCAGGGCTACGGGGCCCTGAGGGTCCAGAGGTCCCTCGTAGAGGACAGAGTACTGTCATGCGTTGTTCCGCTCTGCGCTCACTTGGTGTCATGGCATCTTCTGAGTCTGTTCACACTATGGAGTCTGATATACAACCTTGTGCTTCATTTTTGCTCATCCAGAGTTAGGGCATTGGCTGTTTTGTGTATGTCACGGCTGCAAGGACCGGGGTTTACTCAACTGCCTGGAGGTCTGGTGCATGAGTCCACGGTGACGGTCCCCAGGAGCTGTGGCTCTAGTCAGGCATGTTAAAGGGGAGATATTTACATGGGCTATACTTTGTGACGCCAGCTCGAGTTCTGACCATAGGTGGCCAGGGGCTGCAGTGGGGGCTTGGAAGGGAAGATGGTGATGCAGCCAGATGGTATACCCTCTCCAGCTAGGGTGGGTCTCTTGAAAGGTGTAGGTGGATAGGTGTTGTAGTGGATGGTAAGAGAGGAGGATGAGGATGAGGGTTGTAGTGCAGGTGGGCGTAAAATGGAACAGATGACACAACAGAATTTGCATTTCTTTCCCGCGAGTCCTCAGTGGTTGATACCTTTTAATGGCTAACTGAAAAGATGGTAAACATAGCAAGCTTTTGGGACACTGTGGTCCCTTCCTCAGGCTGATAATGACACAGATTCTGAAGACACATACATATATACATAAGCAAATGAAACAAAAAAAAAACAAACAAACCAGTTTTAGATGTTATAGTAAATGCAACAGGTGACGTAAACCAGAGTCAGGATGGGGAGGAAGAGATGGGCCTGGGGAATTGAAACTAAAAGTCTAAGATAAGATAAGCGGAACAAATTGTATAATGGTAGTGGTCTGTGTAGAACTGAAAATACTTAATGAGTTGAGGAAAGCAATAAAAGGAGGCAAGGGTGTTCATATAAGAAGTGTCAAAAGTTCATTGTCCTCAAACTGGAATCTGTTGGAAGATATCTTATCCCCAAATGTCTTTTCAATTTATATAGAAAACGCATGAATCTGTGATGTCCCCGAATGTCCATTCATGTTCTATAAACCGCCATGAATCCATTTGATATATTTAATCCTGTTTTGAATGTGTCAAAGGTCGTTATCAATTTGTATTCCCAAATTCTCTCTCTCTGAGATTTGAAGAGATTTGAATCTTCCAACAGATTCCAGTTTTATTGCTTTCCTCAACTCATTAGGTATTTTCAGTTATACACAGACTACTACCATTATACAATTTGTTTCGCTTAGCTTATCTTAGACTTTTAGTTTCTATTCCCCAGGCCCATCTCTTCCTCCCCAGCCTGACTCTGGTTCACGTCACCTGTCGCATTTACTATAACATCTAAAACTGTTTTTTTTTTTTGTTTGTTTCATTTGCTTATGTATATATGTATGTGTCTTCAGAATCTGTGTCATTATCAGCCTGAGGAAGGGACCTCAGTGTCCCGAAAGCTTGCTATGTTTACCATCTTTTCAGTTAGCCATTAAAAGGTATCAACCACTGAGGACTCTCAGATTCCAATATATTGTTCTATCTACTGGCTAACACGGTACACACATTTTTTACCTTCTCAGTTCTTACCCTTTACTTGCAGACTTGGTTGATTACAGCCCAGCCGGGGTACAGTGTAGACCAGGAGTGCAGCCTGGCCAGCCCAGGGCAAGTTTAAATCCACTTTGCTGAGACACAGGGTATGAGGCCTTCCTACTGACTTCCCATTATCTTGACATTATTGTACTCCTATCCTCTCTTTAGTTTCTGTGGATCTGTTCCCTGCCAGGCATGTTGCTCTGGTCCTATGAGCGACAACTCTGGTTCTCTGACCGTCTGGTAGCCCCATAAGCCTTGGGAAGGTCCACAAAGGTAGCCACTGGACGTAAAGCCCAGTGATCTCCAGCTTCACGACTGGTCCTGAAGATCCCTGGCCAAGTTGGGAGCTGGTTCCCCTCCTTGCAGCTAGCTCTTCTGCCCAGCTTCCACAGCTGGCTGCAAATTCATCTTGCCTGGTCCTTGGCCTTGCACTTCTCCCTTGCACTCTTCTAATTGCCAACCTCCCCTTCCCCTAAATCCTCCCTTCGACCAGAGGTGGGGACTGCCCTAAGGTGGGTCTCTTCTGCCCTGCGCCCTCTGATTGGAGTTCAGATGTGTTGGGGGTGTTTCTGGGGTCTCAGCAGTGTGTTCTCTACTTACCTCCAGGCATGACACTACAAATTGGATTATATGCCGTACTGGTTGTGGCATCCCAGTCGCAGGGGCAGCACATTTGTACTAGCGATCAGTCTTGCAGGAGTTAACTTTCTGATGGCTGTTAATTTGTTACCGGAGTTTTTGGTTGCGTGTGTCCTATCACGGCCATCTCCATCCTTTAAAGGCACTCTGTCAGGTCATTTTTCTGCATGATACTAATATTTCCCTTGAATAGTGCCTGTGGAGACATTTTAAAAACATGTAAAATCATTATTGTACCATTTGTAGTTTCTTTGATATATAATAATTTTGTGACCCTGCATAGTCACATAGAAATACCTCAGACTGCACACACTACACATACAGTATACATCATGCACACAATGACATGAAGAGCTCAGAGCTTCAGCTAAGCACACATCTCTTCCCCCTCTTTTCTGCTCTGCAATGAGTCACACAGTAGATAGATCAGAGAGGAGGGCAGGACAGTGTAATGGTGCATGAATATTCAATCCTTGGGGAGTGGGCAGCAGAAAGCTCAGTGTGATTGACAGATTGAATTAATCTCTTATTTTGAAGTTTACAGATGATAGGAGGGAAGTATAAATAATAGAAATACATGATATAGAGAGAACTTAGAGAAAGAAATTAGAAAATTGTATCTGTTACATGTGGATTTTTGACCTGTCAGATTCCCTTTAAGTATGTTGGAGCCCGAAGGCCTTTGATAGTGTGGAGTGGAGCTATCTCTGGCGAGTTCTCCAATTGATGGGAATAGGTCCGATCTTTATGGCATGGCTGAAATTATTATACCAGCACCCAGTGGCTAGACTGAGAGTTAATGGGGAATATTCAGATATATTCAACATGTACAGGGGAACGAGGCAGGGTTGTCCCCTTTCTCCGCTGCTGTTCGCCATGGCCATAGAGCCGTTAGCTGCTGTGCTGAGGCGGTTGGGGGCGGTGAAGGGGTTCCGATATGGTTTGGTGGAAGAAAAGGTGGCGTTATACGCTGATGATATTCTCTTGTTTTTACAAGACCCTCAGGATTCATTGCAGGGTGCGATAGATATAATTAATAGATTTGGTTTACTGTCTGGGTTGCAAATTAACTGGGACAAATCTCACATCCTGGGAGTAGATGCCCTAGATGGTTCAGATGTAGAGCAGGTAGAATGTACGCAACTCAAACTAGTAAAGGAATTCAAATATATTGGTATCAACATAGCACTACCAGTGAGGGACTATCTGCAATTGAACATAAACCCGATACTTGGGAAATTAAAAAGTGTCTACGTGGAGTAAAATGCGCCTCTCAGTGGTGGGACGTACCAACTTACTTAAAATGGTACTCATGCCCAAATTATTATATGCACTACATAATTCCCCGGTGTGGATTCCTCAGCCGATATTCCAACGTGTCAATGCTATCTTTAGAGATTTGGTGTGGATTGGGGGACAGCCAAGGATCAAATTGGAGACTCTTCAAAGGCCAAAGGAGGAGGGAGGTATGGCATTACCAAATTCATGGATATATTTTTTGGCGGCACAGTCCCACCATATTAGAGGATGGGCACAAAGGGCAATAAAGGGAACTATTCAGGAAGTCTTGGAGCGACATCTTAAAACACGCCCTTTGGTAACAGGTTTAGAGTCAGGGCTGTTTAGACGGATGGGTAAAAAATACCCGACATGTGAATTAGTTTATAAAGTATGGATGAGAGTGAAGAAGGTTAGAGGATTGACGGGTCTGACAATTTACACTCCAATATGGGATAACGAACATCTAGGCGAATTCTATAAGATGGGTGACCTAAAAGACTGGAAGACAAAGGGAGTGCAGTTTGTCTATCAACTGATGAATGATCAAGCTCTCAAAACCTTAGCAATGCTGAAGGAGGAATTTCACTTGTCAGACAAACACGGTTACCAGTATATGCAGGTTAAACACGCATTCCTTCAACAGAGGAAAAAGGGGACCATGGTTATCCAGAAAGATAGTATCCTCGACTACATCTGCAAAGAGGGGCGTACTAAAGGGGTTATATCTGAGATTTATGCCGCTCTGCTTCACACCTTTTTGCTGAAATACCCTATTGCGGCGAAGGAAAGATGGGAGGCAGACGTTGGTAATATAGAGGATGACAAATGGGAGTCCATCTTAGAGTATATTCCCAAATTATCATTAAATGAACCGGATAGAATGTCCCAACTATTTCTTGTACATAGGGCATACAGATCACCTGAATTTTTGTATAAAATAGGGGTGCGGGAGACCTCGGAATGTACGAGATGCGGAGCTGAAGCCGCTGGTATCCTACATGTCATGTGGGGGTGTCCGCATATTTTGGGTTTCTGGTCTGAGGTGGCTGCCCTCATTGGGAATCACTATCATTGTGTAATCCCTAGAGACCCGGTGGTCTGCTTGTTGGGATATGTGGAAGAGGTGGTGGGCACTGATATTGCAAAACTGGCAGTTGCCAGACTCTTGTATGCTGCTAGAAAAGTCATAGCTAGATATTGGGTACAAATGGAGCCTCCTACTAAACAGGAATATATACGTCAAGTGGACTATGTGGTGCAGATGGAGGAAAAAATCTACCATAAACGTAAAAATGCTAAATTATGTGATAACTTGTGGGCAGCGTGGAAGGTGTGAGGGCTGAGATTGGAAAAGATGTTCCGGCAGAGATGTGTCTAATGGCGTGTAAAGGGTCATCAGATGTTTAGGGTAATTATTGATTATATCTTACATATATTGCTCAGAAATAAAAAATGTTGCTGTCTGTAAAGGGGGGTGGGTGGTGAGGGAAAGGGATTTCTTTATAATATCAAAAATGGACAATTGCGGTTTTACAGTTGTATGTTATTAATTTCCTTACATATGAATAATATTTTTCTGATTCAAAAAAGGAAAGGAGGGAGGGGGTCGGGGGGGAGAGCTTGGGACCGGGACCTGATATATATAGAAAATGTATATGTTTTGTATGAATAATTTGTTATTTGTGCTTTTTCATTAATAAAATATATCTGATTAAAAAAAAAAAGTATGTTGGAGCCCAGTCTCCTATCTCGATTATAGCTTCAGCGATACCGATCATGTGCTTGATGTTCTAGTTATTTAGTAACACTTGCTATAAGTTTGGTGTTTGGTGGAAACTTCTTTGTTGTATTTTTATTTCCTGATTGTACTTGTTTTTACCCTTATTACATATTGTCTTTTCCATGTGTGTGCGTGCCATGAGATTGAGTTTAGGTTCTCCCATCTGTTCTTATCAGTGGGTTTCTTTACTTCCCAGCTCCAAGGGAAGGGGGAGTGGGAATCAGTTCAGGGCCTCTCCACCATCAAGAGTTAGGGATAGTTCAGGGCTCCCTAGCTTGAGGGGCAGATCAGAGCCCTAGTTTCCCTTTTTCCTATAATCTTTGTGACACATTGCTTGTCTCATGTGTATATCACACTGCACTCAGATGTCATCCGAGTGAAGAGCGATGTTTCTCTCACACCCATAGATGTGTTTGGGTGCTAGGGAGCTGAGACTCGCTAATAATTGCAGCATCTTGCAATTTTTTTTCTCAGTCCAGTTAGAGCTGAGGAATAAATTGCAGAGCTCAGCTGCCTCATTTCCTAACATTAGAACAATTACAATGTGAGATTTTCTCACGTTACACTCTCACAAGGCACACGCTTGTGTGACTCTAGCCTAAGGCTTGGTTCACATTTGTCCTTTGCCCAAAGCTCAGCACTTATATCATGATTTCCATCAAAATTTGTAAAAATTTGATTTGAGCCATGAAGGGTCTGTTGCCAGCCTAGGCCCCAAGCACTGTTAGGTCCCTCAACTTGCATATTTTGGATTTTGCCAATTCTGTTTGATAGAACCCCCTTGTCCAGAGTAAGCACTGACTGAATTCAGCGTATGTGCCTGCCTGTGCATATGGACATTGCCTGTGCCCAGCAACACACACTGTCAGGACAGAAGAGTATATAGTGTGGACAGACGCACTCTCTCTAGCTCGTTCATGAAGCTACTTACAGCACTTATACACCCATATAGTGAACTAATTGTCAGGAACATTGAAGATTGAAAGTGATATGGCACTCAACAGTGAGCTGTGACTTCTTCTAAGGCCCCCTTCACAGGTCTGTTTTTCTGATACATGTGGCATTCATTTTTGTCATTGATACCACACATACTCATTATAAACTATGGGTCTGCTCACAAGTCAGTTCTTTTTTGTCATCATGTTCTGGCAGCATGGATGATAAGGGCTAATTCAAGTCTATGTGCCTGAGAAAAACACATACAGCACATGGATGCCATCTGTGTGATGTCCATGTTCTTTATGTGTTTAATGTTGAAAGTATAGGAGAAGTATTTTCATTCTTTCTTTATCCATATTGGAAAACGAATGATCAAACACTTAGGCTATGTTCGCACAGGGTGTTTTTATTGCATTGTTGCTGCGTTTTTGTGCTCAGTTTATACCTTTGTTTGATGCTAATCTATAACAATCAATGTAGAAGAAAAAGAGCTACATCTCACCGGTTGGTATAGTCCTATTTATTGTGCGATTTATGGGTGCAGGGAGGGGGGTGATGGATCCACGGACTACAGTGTTGTGTCACTCTTAAGCGCTTCTACATGTCCTTTGGAGGTTTCTGGCATCATTTCCTTATTAAGGAACCATGAGGGTGAGACCTGTTTGACGTCACTGCCTCCAGTCTATATGCTAATTAAAAAACTAAACAATATAGAAACACAGTGAATTCTAGCAAGAGCAAAGTGATTGAGAGATAGAAGCAAGTATAAAATGCTGAAGGGAAAAAGAATATTATAGCAAAGGTACAATAAAGCAATAACAAAATTATTACAAGAAGGTTGACAAATCATTTAACCCTTCTGGTCCCATGGCATCAGTATTTATTATCCAGCGTGCTTCTTTTCTGAGTAAGGTTTTATGTATATTTCCACCATTAGAAGATGCAAATACTCTTTCCAAACCTATATATTTTAGTACTTCTGGATTAGACCCATGAGACTCTCTAACATGTTGAATGAGTCTCGGGGAACCTTTTCCAGACTGGATAGAGTTAAAATGCTTGCGGAGCCAGACATATCATGGCCTTATAGTTTTTTCAATATAAAATCGATGACAAGGACAGGAAATGGCATATACTACCCATTTTGTTTTACAAGTGATGACATCAGTTACAGTATATAGAGCTTAACCTGGCACTCTACTTAAAAAAGCAAGAGAGGATTGATCCTTTTGGTGTTTTTTATTTGTGGAGTTTGTGAAAGTTCATCAATCATCAAACGTTTCGACTCATGCAAGAGGCTTCATCAAGTGATTCTGTACAATATATACAATAGAAATAAAAAACAGGTATCAGACACAATTTGTGATGTTTATCTTTAGTGTTGCTCTATAGTGACTAGTGTTCGGTGGTGGGATGCGAGGGCTTCAAAAGATATGACGTGTTGAGTGGTGATAAGATGTAGGTGTATCAGATCTCGAGAAATTGTGGCGGTGAGGCTGGTGTGGGGTGATTGTGATGTGGTGGTCAGTGATTTTAGGAACGTGGGTGGGTAGTAGGGTAAAGGATAGAGTAGAAAGAGTAGAGAAAAAGGGGAGAGAGAACGTGGGAAACTGAATAGAAGTAGATAAACTAGCAGAGTTTCAATCTATGATTAGTAGTGGTAATAGAGATTTAGGGAAAGTACCTTATATGCAATAGTGGGAGTATTACTCCACTTTTTAGCTCAGTTAGATAGGTGTATGCTGCCCTTGGAAGCCTATGGAGTTGAAAATGTTTTTCAGTTACGCCAGAATATAAAAAGGGGAATGTCATCGTTTGAGGACTATAGATACCTCTGTTTAATAGGGAATGCAGTCCGAGATCCAAATTAATAGATACACAGACGTGGTCTGGCTGAGCGAATTGGGGTCCATACATCAAGGTCCATCTATGTGGGGAGAGCATATTAGTGAGCTATTTCCATGGAGTGGGCTAATAAGACTATATTAACAGGTACATACCACATGGTTAGCAGAAAGGTAGTTTATAGCTCCTGTCCTAGAAAGGAAGGGAGTCAAAAGTGAAGGCTCAAGGAGTTAACACTGCAGCAGAGAGAATGCAACATAATAGCAAAGTAACAGAGTAACAGAGTGACAGAGGTTCGAGCTGTACCTTGTGTTGAAGTTTTGTGCATCATGCAGTCATGCTGGAGGGCTGGTGGCAGGAGCACTATGTGTAGTGTGTGGATGCTTCTTATAGTGGTGTGTAAATGAGCACAGAGCTGAAACAGGAAGTGCATCACCGGCGGCGCCATCTTGGGAAGGTCATTAGTGTCCTGATGTTCGCAGTGAGCATGGTCAGGCCGGGAGGACAGGAAGTGCCATTGAAATTAGTGTAAAACACCACAGAAGCGTCCCTAGTGACTGCTGTAGCTGGTCACATGACCGGAAATGCATGATAAGGATGTAAACAGTGCAAAAAAATCTCAAATAGCTGTGCACGATCGGTGCAGGAGAAATGCTTATGTGATTGCATGCAGTGGTGATCTGGAAAGTTTCTCAGCTTCCTTTCTGTAAAGAGAAAACTAAATTACTGACATAGAAAGTATATTTGTTATTTATATACAATATTAGATTAAATGGCCTTAGTGGGAGAGTCGTCACACAATGTGTGTTAAGACGACTCCCCGAGGGCACTGGCGATATGACACCATTAACCAAAATCAGTTCAATCAATACCCTGAGTCGGACTCCTCCCTTAACCCAGTTCATAGTCGTGGAGGGGGAATTAATAGTATAATTCAAATTCTCGGTTCAAACCATAGGGTGATAAGGTGTTGAGGTGATAAATCCAATAGGATTCTCTCTCCATTAGCTTGTGAATACGGTTACCCCCTCGTCTCGATGGGGGGACCTGCTCAATCACCTGGAATTTGAGTTGACCAACAGAATGGCCATGTTCTATGAAGTGGACTGGTACCGGCAACAGAGTGTTTTTCCGACGAATGGTGGATTTATGTTTACTTATACGGTCTCGGATATGCTGGGTGGTTTCCCCAACATAGCCGAGACCGCATGGACACTTTATTAGATAGATCACAAACGAGGAATCACATGTGTAAAAATCGTCTATATTGTATCTTTTACCAGACCTGGGATGGGTAAATGATTCTCCCCTTGTGACATTTGTGCATTGTGCACAGTGAAGACATGGAAACGTACCATTCCTTGTGGACCCCAGGGTACCCTGTCTTGGTTTGGGGATTTTTGGTCTGATGTCGGCTCTGACTAGGTGGTTTTTGATATTGTTAGCTCGTTTATAGCATACCAAAGGAGGATTTTTAAATTCGGGCACATTAGGAAATGAGGTTCGGAGGAGAGGCCAGAGTTCAATTATTGATTTTTTTATGAGTGGTGAAAATGGATGGAAGGTATTAATGAATTTAAGTCGGTCATCAACCAGTGTCTTCACTCTGTTGGGATCTGGTGGTTTTGGTGTGCAGACCTATTTTGGGTAGCCCGCTGTAGAAATTTGTTCGACATCTCTCCATGTCTTAGGTTTTTGGTGGTCTCGTTACTCACAATACGGGATACTCTGTGGTGTTGGGAGTTTGGAAGGGACTCTTTCACATGTCTAGGATGACAGCTCGTCCAATGGAGCAGGCTGTTCCTGTCGGTGGGCTTCGTAAATATGTCACTGGTGAGACGTCCTTGAAGATCCATGTGGATCGTTGTGTCGAGAATGTCAATCTTCTCGTGGTCATAGTGCATAGTAAATGTAAGATTTTTTTCTTTGTGATTGATCTCGTTGAGGAAAGTAGTCAGTTTAGTAGTGTCACCTGTCCAGATACAGAATATGTCGTCGATAAATCTCAGCCACAAGATTGCGTGTTCTTTGTACAGACTATTGGTATAGATATGATCTTGTTCAAACTTGGACATGTAGATGTTTGCGTACGGGGGCGCGACGTTCGCCCCCATTGCTGTACCGCGTCTCTGTATATAGAACTAGTCCTGAAACATGAAGAAGTTATTCTTCAGAACGAGTTCAAGAGTCTCAAGGCAGAAGTTTTTCTGGGAAACATCTATGGGGTTCTTTGCCGTGAGAAACCAGTCAACAGCTTCGACACCTAGCTGGTGGTCTATGCTGGTGTAGAAGCTGTTGACGTCAAGGGTAACCAACAGACTGTCAGGTGGGATGGTTTCGAGTGTACGTATCCTGCTGAGAAAATCGGTGGTGTCTTTCAGGAAGGATCTAATGGTCGGCACCAGGGGAGTTAAGACCTTCTCAAGGGTGATTGAAAGAGGAAATCAGTTACAGTATGACAGTGATCACCTATTTTAACTGGATTTTCAGTCTGATGAAAACTGCAGAATAAGCAATTTTTACATTTTTAGTTGCCTTTTAACCTATCTTTTTCCAACCATGTTTTATATGTACTGTATTTTTCGGATTGTAAAACACACTTTTGTTTCCTCAAATGTTTGGGCAAAGTGGCGGGTGTATTTTATAATCCAAATCTACTATGTGCTGTGCTGTAGTGTGGGGTGGTGGCTCTGGAGCAGTGTCTGTGGACTGGTGTGGGCTGCAGGAGGCAGCGGGAGGTCATGTGCTCCCGCTCATTAGCATCATGTAATATGCACTGCATCCACTGTCCATCACCTCAGTGCTGAAGCAGCACTGAGAGATAGACGGGGGAGCGGCACATATGACATGTGCCTGGACTCTCCCCCCACTGTGCTGGATATGGCCACCCGTCACGCTATATGCCCCCCTGTGCTAAATGTGTTCCCCCATGCTATATGCCCCCCTGTGCTGGATGTGTCCCCCATCACGCTATATGTCTTCCTTGCGGCGCCCACACATTAAAATAACAACCGCTGTTACTTACCTTCCGTCAATTGCTCCGTGCATGCAGCTCCTCTGTCTCTTCTTGTGTCTGTGCCGGCATCTGATCACGTCACCGGGGCGTACAGTGATCTAGTGCGCCCTGGTCATGTGATCGGATGTCGGCACAGACACAGGAAGAGACCGAGGAGCTGGGAGCATGGAGCAAGTGACAGAGGGTAAGTAACAGCATTTGTTGTTTTAATGTGTGGTGCCGGCAGGGAGACATATAGTGTAATGGGAAGGCCACATCCAGAACAGGGGGGTCACATCTAGCACAGGGTGGCATATAGCGTGACAGGGTGCTATATCCAGCACAGGGGGGCTAATGTGCCAGCATAAAGGGGCTAATGTGCCAGCACAAGGGGGCTTACATGCAGCCCAAGGCGGATAATATGCCAGCCCAAGGGGGCTAATGTGCCAGCCGAAGGGGGCCATATGCAGGATATGGGGGCTGTATCCCAGGGTGAGGGACACATATGTGATTTGTAAGACGGACCCTATTTAACATTAAAAATTATTTTTTTTCTTTTTTCCTTCATCAAATTTGGGGGTGCGTCTTATAATCAGATGCATCTTATAAGGCGAAAAATATGGTAACTGCTTTCAGTATATTTTGAATTAAGATGTCTTTTAAGTTCCTAGATCGATGGTATGTTACTAGAGGTTGACCTAATCCTGCTGTTTGTAAGATTTTATCTTTTTCAAAAACATGCCAGTGTCTATGAATTGCTTTTCTTATTTCCATGAGGGGGCTATATTTTAAATTATAAAGTAAAAACACTTTTTAATGTACTCTTTCTGTAGCATTTTCTTGGGAATATAGCTTTTGTCAAATACTTTTTCACGAGGGGCGTGGCTTGGCTCAGCATGGTGATGGCTGCATGATCTGAGAGCTCCAGGACCCACAGGTATTGAAGCGGCTCTAGCAGTGTCCTCAGCCCTTCCTCATCGCCCACACAGAGATTTAGTGTCCAGATCGCTGCTGGAACACATGGGCAAAACTAGAAGCACTGGACGGGGCCCCCCACAGAGAGTGACAGACTTTTTCCTTACCTCCAGACCCTCAGGCCGTACAGCTAAGATGGCAGCGTCTGCCCAGTGCTCAGTACACTCCTCTTCCAGGAGGGGGTCAGTGGCCTCCTCTACATCTACCAGTGGGAAGAGGGACGATACCCCTGTGACACATGGGAGCATGAGAGACATGCTCTCCTCCATGCTCTCCTCCCTCCGTACCTCCTTGCAAGCTGACATGAAGGAGATGGTGGCAGATCTCAGGGGGGAGGTGCTGGAGATAGGAGGACGTACAGACAAACTGGAGAGGAAACTGGCTGAACTCATACAGTCACATAATGGCTTAATAGATGAGCATGTGGAGCTGAAAAAGGAGATGGGAAAGGTTCAGTCCAAACAACTGGATTTGGAGGATCGCCTGCGGTGTAATAACATGCGCATCAGGGGGATAGATGAAGCTGTGTAGCCTAAAGATCTAAGGCCCCTGCTGCAGGACTTTATAATGGCTGCCATGCCAGAGGTGGAGAGGAAGGATATTGTTATAGACAGAATCCACAGGGTGCCTAAACCTTCCCATATCAATCCCAGGCTGCCAAGAGATGTGATTGCTAGAATACATTTCTATGGACTGAAGGATGATTTTTTATACTGCCTGCGAAGCAAGCCAGCTCTCCCTGAAAGGTTTTCAGCACTGGCAGTGTTTGCTGATCTATCACCTGGCACCCTGGCGCTCCGCAGGGCCCTTCAACCCTACACGGCCGTGCTTCATGATCATGAGATATCCTATGTCTGGGGCTTCCCAACAAAGCTAATTATAAGTAAGGGTGGCTCTACGCATGCTTGCCTTCTCTCTGAGCAAGCTGCAAAGCTCTTGGCTCAATGGGGTCTCCGGTCGCCTGCAACCTCGGCTGAATCTTCCTCAACTGCTGACAATCATAAAAAGCACGTGGACTCGGAGTGGGCCACAGTCTGAAACAATTATTGCCTGTGGGACTGGGCTTCCCGGAATCTTTTGGATCATCTGCCTATCACTGGCTTGCCTCTTTTTTTAGGCACACTAACTGTCTGTTTTTGGACCGATTGCTTTTTAATCCCAGGACTTCCATCTGTTCTCCTGGGTATTTGCCCACAGAGTGAATTTTTTCTCACTCAATGGTGACTTTTGGTTCTTTTTTGATGCTTGTTGTTTTCTTCCTGGCTTCCTTTATGTCAGAAGCCATTGTTTTATATTTATGTCTTTGTCTTTGCACTATTCTTCAGCCACTTGTGGCCTTTTTTTCCTCTCCCCCCTTTTTTCCCTCCCCTCCTCCCTCTTTCCCTGCTAATGCACTGGATTTGTTTTCTTCTGCATACCCTTTGTCTGAGGGTGACCCCTGGTGGTCGCTTCTTATACAACAGTTAGAACCCAATGTTTAATATGAGTGTGTCGATATTATCAATTAATGTCAACGGTCTAAATTCTCCGACCAAACGATCTATAGTATGGCGTCACCTTCTCAAATCTAAATGCGATATTGTCTTTGTTCAGGAGAAACACCTCCTGGCGGGGGATAATGATAGAATGCATTGTCACAAATTTCCTCACCGATTTTTTGCTAATGGCCCCTTTAAAAAAGCTGGCGTCGGAATTTTTATTAGAGATACTGTCTCCTTTCAGCTTGGGAGCGTAGTTGCTGATTCAGATGGTCGATATTTAATTTTGTTATGTTTAATTAATAATGTGAATTACACTCTGGTCTTGGCCTATGCTCCCAATGCGGGTCAGAAGCAGTTTTTTGGGTCCCTTATGGACAAGCTCCAGCTTTACGCTCAAGGCCACAAATTATTATGCGGTGACCTAAATATGCCGCTAATCAAGCACTTAGACTACTCAAACCCCTCTCAGGCTCGAGGTGAACTACGAGCTTTGGTGTCTGAAAATAATTTTCATGATATTTGACAATATCAACACGGCTCACAGCGTGACTATACCTTTTTCTCACCCAGGTATCACAGCTATAGCCGTATTAGTGGATGATGTCTTATTGAAACTGTGCCTGACCTCAGAAATTGGCCCTATCTCATGGTCAGATCATGCTCCAGTTATGTTACAATTAGCAGATCCCGCTGGAGTCAGACCCCTGTTTGTGTGGAGACTAAATAACTACCTGTTGACGAACCCTGAAATAGTTGAGGATGTTTCAAGACAAATCAAGGAATATTTTGCTACCAACGATACTGGGGAGGTGGGAGACGAGGTCTTATGGTTGGCACATAAAGCTGTCATTAGAGGGGCATTTATCAAAATTGCGGCACACGTTAAACGAAAATACACGGCGGAGTTAACTAATACATTACGAGACCTTCAAACACTGGAGCAACAACATAAATCCTCCCCTACCCCCGCACTTTTGAAATTACTAACTGCCACCAGGAACCGACTACAGGAGCTTCTACTCTAAAAGGCCGAACGGGACCTTAAAAGAATGAGGGCGAAATATTACGCTATGGGGGACAGGGCAGGTGCCCTTTTGGCTCGGAGGGTGAAGAAACAATCGGCTCGGTCTAGAATCCCCTTCCTTGTTTCACAAGCCGGGGACCATATCTGTAACCCTATAACTATAGCAGCGGAATTCCGTTCGTTTTATGACACTTTATATAATCTCAGTCGGGATGGGACTACTTCTCAACCGTCTGCAGCTCCTATATCCTCCTTCCTAGATAAGGTCCCGCTTCCGAAATTGTCTTCACACCAATGTACTTGCCTTAATGCCCCAATTTTAGAACTTGAAATTAAACAAGTCTTAAAATCCTCAAAGAAACACACGGCACCCGGTCCCGACGGTCTGTCATTTGCGTATTACTCACAATTTTCTACTTTATTGTCTCCGTATTTACAGAGGCTCCTCACGACGTGGGGGTCCAAGGGAGAGCTCAGGAGAGAGGGTTTGGAAGCTATCATCACCACTTTGCCTAAACCTGGGAAGCCTCCCACTACCCTGGGCAACTTTCGCCCTATCGCACTGCTCAATTGTGACACCAAATTATACGCGAAGGTGTGGGTGGTGAGATTGATGACAGTATTGCCGTCTCTCATTGGCCCAGACCAGGTGGGATTCGTACCAGGCCGCCAGACGCGAGACGGAACCAGACGGCTTATAGACATTCTAGATATTTTAGAAAGAGCCGACTCCCCCAGTATGATCCTGTCTCTGGATGCTGAAAAAGCGTTTGACAGGGTACACTAGGGGTATGTTGAAGCAGTTTTGAACAAATTTGGTTTCATTGGACTAGTTAAATCAGCTATTATGGCCTTATATTCATCGCCAAATGCTTCCGTCCGCGCCTCTGGCTTTCTCTCGACTCCATTTGACATTTCCAATGACACCCGCCAGGGATGTCCACTCTCTCGCCTCATATTCGCGTTGGTAATGGAACCCTTGGCAGTGAAGATTAGGGCGAATCCAAATATAAAGGGGGTCAGAGTTGGAGACGTTGACCACAAGATCGGCTTATATGCCGATGACGTAGTGTTTACCTGTGTTGATGTCCTCTCTTCACTCACAGAGGTAATGGCAACATTGGAGGAGTTCTCAGCGGCCTCATATTATCGTCTCAACGTCTCCAAGTCAGTCCTCTTCCCGGTGAAGGTTGACACATTAACTCAGAATATCATTCTAGATCGTTACTCTTTCATTTGGGCCCCGGAAGGCTTTAAGTATTTGGGAATCTTAATTACTAGCACCCATAACATTGTAAAGGCGAATTGCGACTTACTAATTAAAGAGATAAACTCTGAATTAACTAAGATTTCCCCATTTTGCCTCTCTTGGATGGCTAGGATCCAGGTGGTTAAAATGTTAATTCTCCCAAAGATCATATACCTATTCCGATGTCTTCCTTTAAATTTCCCGCGAACCTGTATGTCCAGATTGCAGCGTTTGCTCAACTCATTTATATGGAATCATAAACCGCACCATATACCTCACAAATTCATGATACTCCTACTAAATAAGGGTGGACTAGGGGTACCCGACGTTCTCTCCTATTATAAGGCTGCGCTGCTCGAACCGGCGAAACTCTGGTGGTCAGGGGATACAGTCTCATTACATTGGCTACAAATTGAGTCATGCTATGCGCCAACACGTTCTCTTAAAATTCTCTTAGAGATAGAACTCCTCCAAGTACCGACACAAGGCAGCTTACTCCACTCTATGACCACTCTTCTGTGGATCTGGCACTCCTTTAGTGGATCTAAATTTTTGTTTTTGCACAGATATATATCTCTGCAAGCAGTGGAAAATATGATCCCAGACATGTCTCTGGGCCACTGGAAGTTGAGAGGAGTTCTTACAGTGGATAAGCTCATGGATTCAGACGGGTTTCTTCCCTTTCCTGCAATCGCCTTTAAATACTCCCTGCCCAATATTTTGTTCTACCAATACTTGCAAGTTCGCCATCTGCTGCAGTCTTGTGCTTACTCTCTCCCAGACGCTGCCTCTGTTGATGACTCATTAGTGGGTTACTTTAAACCAGCATGTATAAGTAACCATGGCATATCTATTATATATCATGCTTTGCTCTCGCTCAATGATAGGTCCAAATTACCATAAATGGAGGCCTGGGAGCTTTGACTCTCCTTCTCAGCCCCGATAGAGGCGTGGTACGAGGCGGCCTCATACGCCTCTAAATACTCATCCTGCATTAATCATTTAGAGCAAACAAAAAAGGTTCACTTAAATTGGTACCTAACTCACGTACGTTTAGCTAAGTTTTGTACATCCTCTTCCCCACTGTGTTGGAAGGGTTGTGGTCAAATAGGCACCATGGAACATATGTGGTGGTTTTGTCACAAGCTCCAACCTTTTTGGCACTCAGTTGAGCAGGTCCTGCACAAAGTGACAGGTGTCCCTATTGTATTGTCATGTCTGGACAGATGTCAGTATTGGGTATTGGGCTGGGGGATATGCCCTCAATCTTAAGACCAATGGTTGCTAATATTTTAATTGCAGCTAGAGCATGTATAGCCAGAGTATGGCGCCAAACTTTCCCACCCACAGAGAAGCAGCTGATAAATCAATTGGCGCTGCATTTTCAGTATGAAACAATTTTGGCACATGACTTACAGACTAAAAACAGAAGACTTGGATGGTGGGATTTTTGGACATCTTCGCAGTTCGGGCATATCCATCTCTGATGAAACTCTGGACGTCTGGATTTACCCCACACTTGCTGATGTAGAGTTTGGGATTATATTACGAGAGGTGCAGAACTAACTGCGTTCAGGATTAATATTTAAGACATTTGACATAGGGATGATATGAAGTTGTGTTTTTATTATCATTGGCAGGGCTATGTTTTCCCAATGTATTACCCCCCACTTCTTTTCTAGCCTCTTTCAATTCTTTTCCTTTCTTTCCTTAATTGTGTTCTTCCTAACATGTTTGTTATGAAGCGTATTGCCGAACCGATATTCTCGGCTGCATTTGTTTTGTTTTGATATGCCTTAAAACTTAAATAAAAATTTAATGTTAAAAAAAAAAAAAAAAAAAAATACTTTTTCACGTGATGATTGTACCAATTTTTTTGGGTAACCCCGTTCCAAAAAATGTTTTCCATATCACTTGCTTGTATAGAAAGGATCTAGTCATTGTTATTTATACGTTTTAATCTTAGGAACTGACTGAAAGGCAATGATTGTCTGGTATGGAATGGGTGATTACTTTCATAATGGAGGCAGTCATTACCAGCGGAAGGTTTTTTAAAAACTGATCTCTGAAATACCTCCAAAAGTACATGTAAAAACACATTAAATCTGTTATTCAGATTGAGGTATTTTACAAGCTCCCTAAAGATCTCTTTTCTGTGAGCATTTTAACTCTATCTAGTCTGGAAAGGTTCCCCGAGACTCATTCAACATGTTAGAGAGTCTCATGGGTCTAATCCAGAAGTACTAAAATGTATAGATAGGTTTGGAGAGTATTTGCATCTTCTGATGGTGGAAATACACATTAAACCTAACTCCCAAAAGAAGCATGCTGGTTAATAAATACTGATGCCATGGGAGCAAGAGGGTTAAATGACCGAAACGATTTGTCAACCTTCTTGTAATAATTTTGTTATTGCTTTATTGTAGCTTTGCTATAATATTCTTTTTCCTTTAAGCATTTAATACTTGCTTCTATCTGTCAATCACTTTGTTCCTGCTAGAAATCACTGTGTTTCTATGTCGTTTTGTTCAATGTTTTTAATTAGCATATAGACTGGAGGCAGTGACGTCAAACAGGTCTCACCTGCATGGTTCCTTAATAAGGAACTGACGCCAGAAGCCACCACAGGACCTGTAGAAGCGCTTAAGCGCGAAATGACACCGTAGTCGATGGATCCATCACCCCCTCCCTGCACCTTCGTACCCGTAAATCGCACAATAAAAAGGACTGTACCAACCGATGAGTTGTAGCTCTTTTTCTTTTACTTTAATTTTTGTGGTTCATCTAATGCGGCTTACAGCTTTGAGTGAGCACCCAGGTGAGGCATCTTTGTCCAGCTGACAGCGGTATTTTAGTACAGAGTGACAACCTTGAAGACTGTGACGAGATTGCTCAGTCTATTCTCTCTTTATGTATTCATGCTAATCTAAACCTGCATTTTAAATTCCCAGTAAAACCTATGTAATTCTGGGAAAAGCTGTCCAAACACATTGCTTTAATTTCCTTGCAGCTGCCCAGGTTTTGCTGCATTTTGAAAAGAATGAGCATGTCAATTGTTTTCTGCGTTTTTGCGGTGTTCTATGGCAAAAACGCAGTAAAGAAAAATGCAATAAACACACAGGAGACCAGCAGCAAAAAACTCAGCAAATCTCCTGCCAAGAAATCAGGAGTTAATAGAAACCCCTAAAGGTTTTGCTGCAGCAAAAACCAACGTGTCAGGACAGAGCCGTAGTGTAAAAACTGACACATGAATGACACACTGATGACACCTATACAGTTTTTTCATACATATGTTTTGTACGGATGTGTGAATGAGGTCTAGTGGCTAACTACACTAGTGCAAAGTCAGGCCCCATTGATCTAATTTTTAGGATAAAGTCCCGGGAACCTCCTTTAACTACAAAGTGATTTCATACATTGGATAAACTTAGTGTTATTTACAGAAGACTGAAAACCTCATTAAAAGACACTTCCATTTAAATAGCATTGCAATTTTTTGCACTGCTCAGTTTGACTGAAATTTGGTGTCTTATCTATTTTACTGTGCGTAAAGTTGCAGATGTGTGAAATCGTTTTATTAAAAAATGAATATTCTACCGTAACATAATGCTAGATGATGTCAGTGTAGAAATGGAGACAGACGATGTCCCATAAGAGGATGTGTAGATTAGGAAGAAAAGACAAGCCTGACACAAGTCAATGGAGAAACTAAGGGCAGAGCGGAGGCGTCAGCGTTAAACATTTTATGATTATTGTTCTGTATTTTTTAAAAATATTTCTTATTGAGTTTGAAAAACATGACAAAAAGAAGTGTACATATCCATGAAGGTACAAACTGTTATAATAATGATAAACACCCTGCCTATCCTACCAATCCCTCCCCACCCGTTGTTCTATATTTTTATTTTCTTTTACTAATGAGCACTGTCACTGATTCTATGTATTCACTTTTCTCTCTTGTATGCCTTTCTAATGCATTTTTTATCCATATTGAATAGAAAATAGAATCCAAAGCTCTAAATGACCAGAATGGCCGATATCCAGCAGTCATTGAATTTGGAAAATATGAAATTCAGACATGGTACTCTTCACCTTATCCACAGGAATATGCAAGGTATGATATTATTATTATTATTATTATTATTTTTTTATAGAGCACCATTGATTCCATGGTGCTGTACATGAGAAATTACATGACATTACTATGCATGCACATTTTGTTTATGTTACATGTGATGTACTATATTAGTATTGTTAGTTGATGATAACTGAATAGTAATCATAGTAAAATATTATTTCTGACATTGGGTATGGAGATAGTTGGCATCCTTTCACTTGGATTGTGAACTGATCATAAAGGGAAGAAGGACCCTTTCTGAGCATGAAACATGTTTGTGTCTCAAGCTGGCCACCAACATACAATGGCTTTAGCTGACCGCTTTCCCTACAATACATGTGCACATTCAGCTCAGCTGACTATGTTTTCTTTGTCTTCTCAAAGAGGAGAGAAGTGAGGCCAATCGAATATCAGTAGGTTCAGATGGTGTGCAGATGTATTGGGCCTTTGGCTACATTCAGTTTTTGCATCCGTTTTCGTGATCCATTTTTTGCAGTGCACTGCATTAAAACGGATCAATCAAATGAATTCCCAGCCAAGTCCATGGGTTTACACTTTTGACCATTCAGACAGGGAATTGTTGGACAGATACGTTTTTCGCCTGGATGACTGATTTGTTTTTCATAAGTGCTTGTTAGTTTCAGTGGCGTTTTTCTCCTGCATTTTTCCTATAGGGTACTATTTTAAATGAAAAAAAAAAAACGCAGCAGAAAAAAACGGATGCAAAATCACACAGTGTGAATGGGTGGTGCGTTTTTTTGGAAAACAGATCTCCGTCTGAAAAATGGACCACTAGACCAAAAAATAAAAACGGTGTGCTTTTAGCCATCCATAAATTGTGGTCAGGTGTAGGACTTTCACTTAGGGTATGTGCACACGATCTGGAGGCACTGCGTGTTGGACGCAGCATTAAATTAATATGCTGCGGAGGTGCAGAAGCGTGGTAATCTACACCGCAGGTGAAGACACACTGCGGAGGGAAGAAGCACAGTGAAAATGGGTTTTCTAGAAATCCCATCTACTGTGCTTGTACTATACAATGTGTAAAAGAGAAAAATAAAAGAGAGGCGCTCCTGTGTGTACCCACTGACTGAGAGAATGAAGGCAGGGTTTGAAAGTTACCAACCTTGTGTGGTTGTGCCCCCCCCTGCACAACCACGAAATTAGCCTTTGGCGTGAACCGCACACCACACAGGTCTCTGGAGTTGTCAGCACACCGGATTACATGGGGCATGACATCCCCGAAGGTCTTTTAGTAATTTAGCAAGCTGATTTTGCTGCATACACTGCTTACCCATAAAGGGAATCAAAGTTTAGATAATAGAAAACAATGCAGTTTTTTTTGGGGTGCAAGATAACATGAAGCCAGGGTAGATCATGTTAAGCAATCTACAGTATATTAGTATTGTGGCTTCACAACGCGTTTCAGCAATTAATGCCTTCATCAGGTAATAGCCAGTACTACTATACAGACATTTAATATAGATGTTAAAACAATTAAATAACAGGTGTAAACAATGATCTATTAATTCAGTTAACCATCACCTCTCTATTGTCATATACGAGCAGATTAACATTGAAAAGAACTGATCGGGTTTGGCTGATAACAGAGAGCATGCTGAAAAATACATAATTTATTCAATAAAATCATAAAATGTAAGGTATATAAAAATAAATAAAAGGACAATGAACTACATATAAAACCTAAGCAACGGCAATTAAAGGGAATAAAAGAGCCTGTCATTAATATGCCCAGGGCATCTAATATATCTAATATATAAAAGCCGAAGGCCACTTCCGGAAAAAAGCCAAAGGCTACTTTAATGATGGTCTTCGCCCTGAGCTGGTGACGTCAGCCAGTGCAGAGTAGCCGCGCACAGCCCGGCTACAGGCACCGGCACCGGCACAGGAACGTTCCGATCTCGGAAGTTCCGTGTGCCCTCCAGCCACTCCCCTCCACCCTCTGCCCTCCACACACTAGCGCACATACCGGGGGGCAGGGGGGGCCCATTGCCCGCCACCTCGGGGGGCCACACACACCCTGAGGGTACCCGTGCTCCCCGCCGCGCGCCTGGAGAGGAGGGTGGGCGGGACTTCCTCTCCTGCACCTCTGCCCGCCCCTCCTCTCCTCCTACACCCGACGCGCGGCCTGTGGTGAGTCTCCAGACCCACACGCTCCTCTGTCCTCTGTGCCCCCTCTGTGTCCCCTCTGTCCTCTGTGCCCCCTCTGTGCCCCCTCTGTCCTCTGTGCCCCCTCTGTGCCCCCTCTGTCCTCTGTGCCCCCTCTGTCCTCTGTGCCCCCTCTGTGCCCCCTCTGTCCTCTGTGCCCCCTCTGTGCCCCCTCTGTCCTCTGTGCCCCCTCTGTGCTCCCTCTGTCCTCTGTGCCCCCTCTGTGCCCCCTCTGTCCTCTGTGCCCCCTCTGTGCCCCCTCTGTCCTCTGTGCCCCCTCTGTCCTCTGTGCCCCCTCTGTCCTCTGTGCCCCCTCTGTGCCCCCTCTGTCCTCTGTGCCCCCTCTGTGCCCCCTCTGTCCTCTGTGCCCCCTCTGTGCCCCCTCTGTCCTCTGTGCCCCCTCTGTCCTCTGTGCCCCCTCTGTGCCCCCTCTGTCCTCTGTGCCCCCTCTGTGCCCCCTCTGTCCTCTGTGCCCCCTCTGTGCCCCCTCTGTCCTCTGTGCCCCCTCTGTGCCCCCTCTGTCCTCTGTGCATCCTCTGTGCCCCCTCTGTGCCCCCTCTGTCCTCTGTGCCCCCTCTGTCCTCTGTGCCCCCTCTGTCCTCTGTGCCCCTCTGCCCTCTGTGCCCCCTCTGTCCCCCCTCTGTCCCCCCCTCTGTCCCCCCCTCTGTCCCCCCTCTGTCCCCCCCTCTGTCCCCCCTCTGTCCCCCCTCTGTCCCCCCTCCGTCCCCCCCTCTGTCCCCCCTCCGTCCCCCCCCTGTCGCCCCCCTCCGCCCCCCCCCTGTCACCCCCCTCCGTCCCCCTTCTGTCGCCCCGCTCCGTCCCCCCTCTGTCGCCCCCCTCCGTCCCCCCTCTGTCGCCCCCCTCCGTCCCCCCTCTGTCGCCCCCCTCCGTCCGTCCTCTGTCGCCCCCCTCCGTCCGTCCTCTGTCTCCCCCCTCCGTCCGTCCTCTGTCGCCCCCCTCCGTCCGTCCTCTGTCGCCCCCCTCCGTCCGTCCTCTGTCGCCTCCCTCCGTCCGTCCTCTGTCGCCCCCCTCCGTCCGTCCTCTGTCGCCCCCTTCCGTCCGTCCTCTGTCGCCCCCCTCCGTCCGTCCTCTGTCGCCCCCCTCCGTCCGTCCTCTGTTGCCCCCCTCCGTCCGTCCTCCGTGCCCCCCTCTGTCCATCCTCCGTGCCCCCCTCCGTCCGTCCTCCGTGCCCCCCTCCGTCCGTCCTCCGTGCCCCCCTCTGCCCCCTCCGCCCCCCACCCCCTGCCCCCTCCGCCCCCTGCCCCCTCCCGCCTCTGCCCCCTCCAGCCTCTGCCCCCTCCAGCCTCTGCCTCCTCCGTCCTCTGCCTCCTCTGTCCTCTGCCCCCTCCAGCCTGTGCCGCACTCCCTGCTGACCACTGAGCCACCGCACTCCCTGCTGACCACTGAGCCACCGCACTCACTGCTGACCACTGAGCCACCGCACTCACTGCTGACCACTGAGCCACCGCACTCACTGCTGACCACTGCGCCACCGCACTCACTGCTGACTAATGAGCCACCGCACTCACTGCTGACCACTGCCCCACCGCACTCACTGCTGACCACTGCCCCACCGCACTCACTGCTGACCACTCAGCCACCACACTCACTGCTGACCACTCAGCCACCGCACTCACTGCTGACCACTCAGCCACCACACTCACTGCTGACCACTCAGCCACCGCACTCACTGCTGACCACTGCGCCACCGCACTCACTGCTGACCACTGAGCCACCGCACTCACTGCTGACCACTGAGCCACTGCACTCACTGCTGACCACTGCGCCACCGCACTCACTGCTGACCACTGCGCCACCGCACTCACTGCTGACCACTGCGCCACCGCACTCACTGCTGACCACTGCGCCACCGCACTCACTGCTGACCACTGCGCCACCGCACTCACTGCTGACCACTGCGCCACCGCACTCACTGCTGACCACTGCGCCACCGCACTCACTGCTGACCACTGCGCCACCCCACTCACTGCTCACCACTGTGCCACCCCACTCACTGCTAACCACTCAGCCACTGCACTCACTGCTAACCACTCACTCACCGCACTCACTGCTAACCACTGAGCCACCGTATACTCTGCTACCCACTGAGCCACCTGTATACACACAATTAATTTCACCGCACTCCCCTAACTATTACTAAATAAACTATATATAGACTCTAGACTACCCGATTCTTTAGATTCGGGCCACCATCTAGTATTAAACTAAAAGAACAACCTTCAGCAGCACCTATGCTGCATTTTGTGAAGTTGGCTCTAATCTTCCTAATCCCCTCCCCCCTTCCACCCTAGGACACTAAAATAATCACTTTATAAGAAATGACTTTGGGCCCAGGAGGTATACACCCCTCCCTGGACTTAAACACCTCACTGTTGTTACCCTTCCTCCTCGTCCTTCTGGGACCCTCCTCCTCCTTCCTCGAGGCTTCTTGGCGCCTGCGCAGATCCCTCAGTTCTCGGGCATACTCTATGAGCTCTGCCCGAGGGCTGAGGTCGCATGATGTTGGACCATTGCATAAGCGTATAAAGCAGGCACCAGATCCTGCTCTGTGTGGTCTTATGCTTCATGCAGACTGCGGGGCTGGGAATCTGGCGAGGAGGGAACAGGTGCAGTCATGTTGTTTGTGCAGGTGCCAGATCCCCAGCCTCACAGTCTACATAAAGCATAAGATCACACAGGGCAGAATCTGGTGCCTGCATTATACCATGTAACCTCAGCTCTGGGCAGAGCTCATGGGTTATGCCTGAGAGCTGAGGGAACTGCGCAGGCGCTGACGCCGCTCACAAGGAAGAGAGGAGGACGGGTAACAGGAGCAAGGTGTTTAAGTCCAGAGATGGGAGTATACCTCCTGGACTTAAAGTAATTTCTTATAAAGTCATTATTTTGGTTACCCTGGGGGAATAGGCGGATAAGGGCCACATTCACAAAATGCAGCATAGGTGCTGCTGAAGGTGGCATTTTTAGTTTAATAGGACATGGAGAAGTGACAGGTTCTCTTTAACAAAAACTACAAAATGGTGATTGATAAAAACTAAAATAAGGTAAAAAAGTTAACCAGGGATTCCCACCCAGTCTCCCATGATGGTACTCAAGCCTCAAACTGCATAGTGGTTGTGATATGACGAGGGCAGGCGCATTCAGTTTAAAATGGCCACTGGCATCAAATTAATATCAAGAACTACTTACGTATTAATAATTCTATTCCAAATCTAAACCCATATTTATTTGTGGATCTGACGAGGATTTTTATCTAACTCAATATATACTTAAATTCTGTATTTAAATTTATATTACTTTATCAATTCATAATCTCAAATGAAAAGTTAAAGATAAAGTTCCCAGCTTGTAGATCCAATAGTTTTCCCAGTTCACCAAAGTTATATATCTGTCTTGCACAGTATCTGCTATATCATCAATAATCGTAAAATGCAGGGGCGTAACAACAATAGGTGCAGAGGTTGCGATCGCACCCGGGCCCTGCGGCCTAGGGGGCCCCGAAAGTCCCTTTGGCCTAAAGAAAAAGATTAATACTATTAAAAATTTGCAATAATTGGGGGCCCCGCTGGAGCTTTCGCATCGGGGCCCCTGGGCCTGAAGTTACGCCACTGGTAAAATGCAGATATTTTGAATCTTTTTGGTGCTTCAAGGAAAAATGCTTTGACACGCTATGTAATAAATATCCATTTCTAATATTTAGTCGATGCTTGGTTAACTTAGCGTACATTGTATGTATTGTGCAACCTACATATTGTAGCCCGTGGGTAAACTCCAAAAGATATATCACATATAATGAATGACAATCTGTCCTGTATTTGAAATGAAAAATAGCTCCTGTAGTATGTGAGCTGAAAGTTTTTGTTCCATTGTCAATTGTCCCACAACAAAGACACTTTGGTGTCCTGCACCTAAAGGTACTGTCACACGGGGCAACATCTCCAGCAACTTACAGGAGCGCGCACGTCTGGGGAACTTTGCCAAGATCGCTGTGGAGATGTTACACAAGGAGACATCACCGGCAACGAAGCAGCAATGTTGAAAGCAACTATCTCTGCAAGGGCTATACTCAACCCAGGCAGCGATCATTTAACATTGCAGTATATGGGGGAAGTTGCTTTCAACATTGCTGTTGTGGTGTCACACAGAGCGATGCTAGCAGATCGCCTGAGCAACATCGCCTGGTTTCCCAACATGTTGGGAAACCTGGCAACTCTGCTCAAGCAACTTATCGCCGTTGAAATCACCTTGTTACTCTTAGCAACGCACTAGCGATGTTGCTGCAACTTCGTCACACCCCTGAGTTGCCGGAGATGTTGCTGGCGATGTTGCCCCGTCTGACGGTACCTTAAGGGTAGGGACACACTGGGGTGATACAAATTGGTCCGTTCCTTATCCAGGAGAGTGGGATGAGTGTAATCCGTTGTTTGGTCCGTGTGGCATGCAACTGCAATGCGAGTGTGCAATTTTTTTCTCAGCATCCGAGTGCTGTCCATGTGACATCCATGTGTTGTCCATGTGCAGTGTGTTTTTGTCATGCAATTTCAATAAGTAATCAATGTTAGAATTAGCTGCACTGTGTGGCCATTAGGGCTTATAAACTCATTTTAAGTGCTGGGCATTTGGAGTCCTGTTCCCTTTACATGAGTGTGGGCACTTGCTTATTGTCCTTGTGCATTAAGTGTTAGGTCATATTTCTTTATTAGATTACTGCCATGTCTACCAACCTAACATTGAACACCACAGAGCATGTGTTATTCCACTGGGTAATTTCTAGACATTGTTGGACTCCATATCCCATAATTGCTAATCCGAGGAGTCGTTGCTGTATGTGGGTTCATCCACTTCTCCTGCAACATCATACCCGTGGACATTTTCATAGGCTGTATGGGGAATTATGTGGCAATCCAGACAAATTCTTTGCCTACACCAGGATGGCCATTCAGACCTTTGATATCTTGCTTGAAATCCTTAGGCCTGGCATAACCTACCAGACCACCCACATTTGCCCAAGCATATCTGCAGAAGAACGGCTGCTTTTGACACTGAGGTAGATTTATATCATTGATATAAATGTGTAACCTACATTTGTGGTAATAATCATATGTTGTTTTGCACGTTTTGAAAGTGTAGTGCCAGACCAATAGAATTTGTTGCCAAATATTTTCCATGTGCCTCTCCTGTTGATTGAAGTAAAAAAATAGGGGGGGGAACAAGAGGCGCAATAGTGCCCTATCACTAGTGACTCTAATGTATGCGGTGGGTATGAATTCACTCACCTAGCACAGTTGTGAGACCCACAACTGGTGTAAAAGCATTTGGCATTAAATGCAGCTGCTGCAGGACTTCCACCTTCCACATGCACGTGGGAATCATCCAGAAGTTACCTCAGGGGAAATGGTGTATCAGTGTCCGCGCTGCTCAGGGATATCCCTGAGGAAGACACTAGGACAGTGTTGAAACGCGTAGGAAAGGAATAAATGGATGATTGATGTAACCTACATATGGTTTCCAGATCGTTTTCTTGGGATTTCAGCAGCGCGGACACTGATACACCATTTCCCCTGAGGTAATCTCCTGTTGATTGAGACAACTGTTGTGAGGTTGCATGCGTTCACATGAGTTCATGTCTAGATGATGATGATTAAGGAAAAAGACCTGGACCTTGATCACGGTAGTTGCTGCAAGTTATAAATGTACAAGAAGCAATCAGTATATACAAGGCAATATTTACAATATTTACAAAATGTACATTTCACAATGACATTACCCTAACAGGTGTCAGTAGACCCCTGTTTTTTCTGTAATATCGATCTTGTTATGAATTTATTATATTACTACGGTGGTTGCAAGAGAGTGGGTTCTCTGGGAGAGATTATAAGTAAGGAAGTTAATATAATCACCTTCAAACATTATCATCTTAATGTGATGTTGATATAGATATATGGAAACATGAATATGAGAAAAATTAATATATAAAACTAGGTAGGTTATCCATAGCTATAGATAAGATAAATGGAAATCAAAGTGTATTAATTTAGCCTCTGTTTTTATAGACTCCTGTTCTGGGTTAGATGTAGTGGTCTTACTGGTTTTTCCAGCTGTCATGGACAATATATTCTTTTAGTTAATCACCTTAGTTAACTATATATTAGAAAACAGATCTATCCTATTTTCATTACCTTTGTAGTTGAGAGATATAGGGAATCCTTTGACCCTTTTCTGGGGTGCCTGGGGATATGGAAGATACATGGTGTATTAGGAGGGTTCGCAAAATTGTAGGCATGGCACTCTATCATGGATATTTAGTCAAATGGTAATGAGTTTTACATATAGGTATTAGTGTATATCTGAGCCTCTGTCATATCGTTATTGCCCAAGGTTGCTTAACTAGTACAGTGCTCCATTATGCTCACCTTATTTCATTGTGTTTTTTGCCCGGTGCTGGGTCTCGTTTCTGATATGGGTGCTGGGTTCAGGAGCCGGCCGCACTATAAAGGAGCGGATTGGAATGCCCGATGACGCCGGCGCATGCGCACAGGCACAGGAACTGCTTCACCGGAAGTGACCACACTTGTATATCCTTCCGTTACTATGGGGATCATGCTGGTTGGCGGAAGAGCGTCACTGGAGGTGACCGCACTTGTTTACCGCACTGTCACTTTAGGGATTGGGAATGTCATGTGACAGGCATCGATCACATGATTTTAGCAAACTTCTCGGTGGTTTCTGAACATTTAGTACATTTGGGATATATTTGGATAAAAACGTTGTAATATATAAACAAGATAGGGATCTAAGGTTGGGTAAAGATTATGATCTGTATATAAGTGAAGTATGCAGTATATGTGTATATATTAAACCGATAGTCCATATCTATAGAAAAATTACATATATAGAGTACATATCTCACAAATTCCCCATGTAATATTTACATAGAGAAATCGGTTTAATTTTGTATTATATCTATTTACAATCTTCTTATAAAGGGACACATATAGACATCCATATGAATGGTAGAATAGTTTCCCTTGATGGATGTTAATGTTAGGCTTGTCCTTTTTTAGTCCCATGTTGTTACTCCATCATGTTAATTCTGATCATGTTCTCGTAGATGTATTAGTCCTGTTAGGAAAAGATAACAGAAAAACACACAGGGGGTCCCAACCCAAAGTCCCTACAAGAACTTTATCACCATACTATATACTTCTACATTAAATATCCATATATAAACTACCATGCTCTACGATTTCTTACCCTCCAGGTGCACGACTATAGAAAGATAAGGTGGTGTAGTATTCGCGTTTCCTTAGTATATCTAGAAGAAGGAGGTCATAGAGAAAGAACATTAGTATCAGGTCAAATCAGCCAGTCTGTTTCCCTGTTCAGTCCTTTAGGGGTCACAGTTTGCAAAGTATAAATCCAAAAAACTTTCCCTGTTTTTAAGTAATTGTATATGGTTACCACCCCTTCGAGATCTTGGGATCTGTTCGATTATTTGATATCTCAATTGAGAAACCGAATGTTTTACCTCATTAAAGTGGTGTGGAATAGGTAACCAATTCTTCTCACATCTGATGGTTGACTTGTGACTTGCAATCCTGTCTTTAAAATGTTGTGTTGTCTCGCCTACATACATCAAGCCGCAGGGACATTTAATTAAGTAAACCACATAGCTAGAATTACATGTATGATAACCCTTAATTGGGTATGACTTGCCTGTCTGTGGATGGGTGAAGTGATCCCCCTTGATGACGTTAGAGCATGCTGCACAATTTAGACAAGGAAAGGTACCTTTTCGTTGTGTGTCCAGAAAGGTTTGTGTTGGTAGTTTTGAGCTACTACCGATGTCTGCTCTTACTAGAGAATTTTTTTAATTTGGGGGCCTTCTTTTACACATTAATGGTGGATTTTCAAAAACATTAATTTTTGGATATGCCTTTTTCAATAAGGGCCAGTGTTTTTTCATTATATTATACACCTTGGGCATTGTCGGATGATGAGTATGTATAAAGGGTACTCTATCTATTTTGACTACGGGAGACGATGACTCTTTGTTTTTTAGAATTCGTTCTGTTTCTGATCGGATAAGATCCTCTGGATAATGTCTTTCCCAGAATTTGTCACCCATCTCTCGCAGTCTCAATGGAAGGGAGTCTTCCTCTGAAACAAGTCTTGCTACTCTCTTAAATTGAGCTCTTGATAGACTGTTTTTAATCGAACAATGGTGGCAGCTATCAAATCATAATAGACAGTTACAGTCTGTGGGTTTTTTGTAACTATCTGTACCTAGGCTGCGATCTGTTTTTAAAAACTTTAGCATCTAGGAAATTGATCTCTGTGTGATCATGTTGGATGGTAAAAGTGAGTTCAGATCTTGCCATGTTGATATCTTTAAAGAACAGCTCGAAATTGCTTAGGTTGCCCCTCCAAATAAAAAAGATATCGTCAATATATCGAAGCCAAAGGATGGCATTATCTTGAAAGAGTTGGTTAGTATATACATATGCGTTCTCAAAATGATCCATATAGAGGTTCGTGTAGGCCGGGGCCATATTGGACCCCATTGCGGTCCCCCACGTTTGTATAAAATAGTCATCTTGAAAAATGAAATAATTTTCTTTTAGAACAATCGATAGTAAGTCTATACACAATTGACTCTCCTCCTTTCACTGCAAAAATACCTTTATCATGATCAATCGAAGTGTAAAGGCTATTTATATCGAGGGTCATTAATAAACAGTCTGGGGGTATCTTGCCTAACGTCTTAAGTTTAGAAAGGAAATGACTCGTGTCTAGAACGAACGATTTTGTTTTCTGTGCCAATGGTGTGAGGATTTTTTCAAGATAAATTGAGAGAGGTGATAGAATAGATTCCGTGGAGGCCACAATGGGCCGTCCCGGTGGATTGTTGAGATTTTTGTGAATTTTCGGGAGAACATAGATAACCGGTGTGATGGGATCTATTTTGGTTAGAAATGTTGAGGTTTTTTTATCTAAAATGTTCTTTGCCGTGTATGTTTGTAGAATAGCCTGTATTTTATTCCTGATTCTGTTGGTTGGGTCATTATCTATTTGTCTATATGTTTCAGAGTCGTTTAGTTGTCTGCGGATCTCCATAATGTAATCTGAGGTGTTCATAACTACTATTGCATTGCCTTTATCGGCAGGTTTGATAGTTATTTCCTTATTGTACTGTAATGAATTTAGAGCTTGACGTTCTACATGGGTAATATTATTGCGAATGGGAAAGAAACCCAATTTGTGTTCATTTAGATGTGTTTTTACATCCTGATCCACTAGCGAAATAAATGTTTCTATTGCATTGTAGGTTTTTGGGGGCATAAAATTGCTCTTATTGCGTAGTCCCAGTGAGGAAATACTAATTGCCTTTTGTGACTCAGGTGTTATAGTTAACTGACTTGTCTGACCCGATCCAAAGTTTGTTTTTAGCCTAATAGTTCTATAGAAGTTCTGCAAATCCTTCTCAAGATTAAAAGAATCCCACTTGGGTGTAGGACAGAAAGTTAAACCTCTATTTAATACTTTAAATTCTACAGGTGAAAGAGTATATTTAGAAATATTCACTATCAGGTTGGGACCCTTACCTGTGATCTGGTCCGCATTCTGGGTTGGCCTCCCCCGCCTCCTTGACCTCCTCGTAGGGTACCTTTTCTTGGGTATGGGCCTAAAAAAGGAACTCCTCCCCTCTGACTGGAACTCGAGTCGCTGCCAGAACTTTTGGGTTGGGGTTGTTGTGGGATTCTTTGCCAGGGTCTTGGTATATATGGAGCCGGTTCGTTCCATTTGTATACTCGGTTCAGTTCGTAATCTTCAGTATCCCTCTGGAATTTTTGTCTTTTTGTCTATAGGAAGACTTTACAAGAGAGAAAAACCACTTAGACACCATACAGTGCTAACCACTGAGTCACCGTACAGTGCTAACCACTGAGTCACCGTACAGTGCTAACCACTGAGCCACCGTACAGTGCTCATCACTGAGCCACCGTATACAGTGCTAACCACTGAGCCACCATATACAGTACTAACCACTGAGACACCATACAGTGCTAACCACTCAGTCACCGTACAGTGCTAACCACTGAGCCACCGTACAGTGCTCATCACTGAGCCATCGTATATAGTGCTAACCACTGAGCCACCATATACAGTGCTAACCACTGAGCCACCGTACAGTGCTCACCACGGAGCCACCTTATACAGTACTAACCACTGAGACACCATACATTGCTAACCACGGAGCCACCATGCAGTGCTAACCACTGAGCCACCATACAGCGCTCACCACTGAGCCATCATACAGTACCAACCACTGAGACACCATTTATTGCTAACCACTGAGCCACCATGCAGCGCTAACCACTGAGCCACCATGCAGTGCTAACCACTGAGCCACCATACAGTACTAACCAATCCCATCAACTGCGGTATTGAAATGTGGCGCCAATACCGCTAGCAGCTGAGCAGCACGTTATTGGCGGACAGCTTTAAATCTCCCGCCAATAGTGCTCAGCTGATTGGTCGTGTGCCGGGCCAATCAGCTGAGCAGCACGGTATTGGCGGGAGATTGCGATCGCACCCGGGCCCTGCGGCCTAGGGGGCCCCCGAAAGTCCCTTTGACCTATAGAAAAAGACTAATACTATTAAAGATTTGCAGTAATTGGGGGCCCCGTTGGAGCTCTCGCATCGGGGCCTCTGGGCCTGGAGTTACGCCACTGGTAAAATGCTGATATTTTTAATCTTTTTGGTGCTTCAAGGAAAAATGCTTTGATACGCTATACAATAAATATCCATTTTTGATATTTAGTCGATGCTTGGTTAACCTAGTGTACATTGTATGTATTATGCAACCTACGTATTGTAGCCCGTGGGTAAACTTCAATAGATAAACAGACAGTAGAAAGCACAAGGGCACCACCCCGCCAGTCCACAGGGTGTCGTTGCCAGTGGCACCCCCTCCCTGCATTCGTGTTATGTTCCCACAATAAAGGACACCGCTGATTTGCCTCCATCCCGGTGAGTGCCGTATTTTCTCTTCTGTTGCCGCATTGTTATAAACTCCAAAAGATATATCACATATAATGAATGACAATCTGTCCTGTATTTGAAATGAAAAATAGCTCCTGTAGTATGTGAGCTGAAAGTTTTTGTTCCATTGTCAATTGTCCCACAACAAAGACACTTTGTTGTCCTGCACCTAAAGGTACTGTCACACGGGGCAACATCTCCAGCAACTTACAGGAGCGCGAACGTCTGGGGAACTTTGCCAAGATCTTTGTGGAGATGTTACACAGGAGACATCACCGGCAGCGAAGCAGCAATGTTGAAAGCAACTATCTCTGCAAGGGCTAAACTCAACCCAGGCAGCAATCATTTAACATTGCAGTATATGGGGGAAGTTGCTTTCAACATTGCTGTTGTGGTGTCACACAGAGCGATGCTAGCAGATTGCCTGAGCAACATCGCCTGGTTTCCCAACATGTTGGGAAACCTGGCAACTCTGCTCAAGCAACTTATCGCCGTTGAAATCACCCTGTTACTCGTAGCAACGCACTAGCGATGTTGCTGCAACTTTGCTACACCCCTGAGTTGCCGGAGATGTTGCTGGCGATGTTGCCCCGTCTGATGGTACCTTAAGGTTAGGGACACACTGGGGTGATAAAAATCGGTCCATTCCTTATCCAGGAGAGTGGGACGAGTGTAATCCGTTGTTTGGTCCGTGTGGCATGCAACTGCAATGCGAGTGTGCAATTTTTTTCTCAGATAGCATCCGAGTGCTGTCCATGTGACATCCATGTGTTGTCCATGTGCAGTGCGTTTTTGTCATGCAATTTCAATAAGTCATCAATGTTAGAATTGGCTGCACTGTGTGGTCATTAGGGCTTATAGACTCATTTTAAGTGCTGGGCATTTGGAGTCCTGTTCCCTTTACATGAGTGTGGGCACTTGCTTATTTTTCTTGTGCATTAAGTGTTAGGTCATATTTCTTTATTAGATTACTGCCATGTCTACCAAACTAACATTGAACACCACAGAGCATGTGTTATTCCACTGGGTAATTTCTAGACATTGTTGGACTCCATATCCCATAATTGCTAATCCGAGGAGTTGTTGCTGTATGTGGGTTCATCCACTTCTCCTGCAACATCATACCCGTGGACATTTTCATAGGCTGTATGGGGAATTATGTGGCAATCCAGCCAAATTCTTTGCCTACACCAGGATGACCATTCAGACCTTTGATATCTTGCTTGAAATCCTTAGGTCTGGCATAACCTACCAGACCACCCACATGCGCCCAAGCATATCTGCAGAAGAACGGCTGTTTTTGACACTGAGGTAGCTTTACATCATTGATGTAAATGTGTAACCTACATTTGTGGTAATAATCATATGTTGTTTTGCACGTTTTGAAAGTGTAGTGCCAGACCAATAGAATTTGTTGCCAAATATTTTCCATGTGCCTCTCCTGTTGATTGAGACAACTTTTGTAAGGTTGCATGCGTTCACATGAGTTCATGTCTAGATGATGATGATTAAGGAAAAAGACAATCGCACACTCATATGTTCTTTTGCAAAAAATAAGAGTCTTTTTTATTGAGGAGCAACGAGAAAACCAACGTTTCGGTCCCACCTGGACCTTGATCACGGTAGTTGCTGCAAGTTATAAATGTACAAGAAGCAATCAGTATATACAAGGCAATATTTACAATATTTACAAAATGTACATTTCACAATGACATTACCCTAACAGGTGTCAGTAGACCCCTGTTTTTTCTGTAATATCGATCTTGTTATGAATTTATTATATTACTACGGTGGTTGCAAGAGAGTGGGTTCTCTGGGAGAGATTATAAGTAAGGAAGTTAATATAATCACCTTCAAACATTATCATCTTAATGTGATGTTGATATAGATATATGGAAACATGAATATGAGAAAAATTAATATATAAAACTAGGTAGGTTATCCATAGCTATAGATAAGATAAATGGAAATCAAAGTGTATCAATTTAGCCTCTGTTTTTATAGACTCCTGTTCTGGGTTAGATGTAGTGGTCTTACTGGTTTTTCCAGCTGTCATGGACAATATATTCTTTTAGTTAATCACCTTAGTTAACTATATATTAGAAAACAGATCTATCCTATTTTCATTACCTTTGTAGTTGAGAGATATAGGAAATCCTTGGACCCTTTTCTGGGGTGCCTGGGGATATGGAAGATACATGGTGTATTAGGAGGGTTCGCAAAATTGTAGGCATGGCACTCTATCATGGATATTTAGTCAAATGGTAATGAGTCTTACATATAGGTATTAGTGCATATCTGCGCCTCTGTCATATCGTTATTGCCCAAGGTTGCTTAACTAGTACAGTGCTCCATTATGCTCACCTTATTTCATTGTGTTTTGTGCCCGGTGCTGGGTCTCATTTCTGATATGTGTGCTGGGTTCGGGAGCCGGCCGCACTATAAAGGAGCGGACTGGAATGCCTGAGGACGCCGGCGCGTGCGCACAGGCACCTGAAGTGCGTCACCGGTAGTGACCACACTTGTATATCCCTCCGTTACTATGGGGATCGTGCTGGTTGGCGGAAGTGCATCACTGGAGGTGACCGCACTTGTTTGCCGCACTGTCACTATAGGGATTGGGAATATATAAGATAATTGGTCACAGCACATGGGGTTTGTATGCTAGGCCATATGTTCCTCTAGCCTGCACCTGGACGCACGTCCAAAACCGGAGAGTCCAAATCCAGATCATAACCAGATATCAAAACAAGAAACGGACAGCGCCACAGACCTTTGGATGGTGCAAATTTTCTGTTTCCTTTATTCCATGGTCATATACAAGCGACGTTTCGACCTCTCCTGTGGTCTTTATCAAGCTTAGAATGTTACACAAATGACCTCTTTAAATAGTGCTCTACCCCACCCTCAATTAAGTGCCCGTCGCTGCCTGCCGGATCCGGCTGGTTCCAGAAATACGGCGAAGCCCATGTAATTTTTTTTTTTTTATAAATCAATAAAACAATCCTAAAAAAGGGACTGCATCTTTATTAACCCCTCGCCCATGGTCCAGGGGTTAATAAAGATGCAGTCCCTTTTATTTACATTGTTTTATGGATTTGTCAGAAAAAAATTTCACGTGGGCTTCGCCGTATTTCTGTAACCAGCCGGATCCAGCAGGCAGCGACGGGCTGCCCCCAACCCCCAGGTGCCTATTTGTATATATATATTTGAATATAGGGGAGCCCTTTTTTTAATTATTTCATGAATTTCATGAAATAATAAAAAAAAACGCTTGGGGCTCCGCGCAATTTCTATATCTAGCCAGGTACAGCTAAGCAGCTGGGGGCTGGAATCCGCAGCGCAGGGAGGCCCAACCTTTCTGGGCACCCCCCGCTACAAATTGCAGCCCGCAGCCGCCCCAGAAGATGGCGCGTTTATTGAAGCGCCATCCTCTGGCGCTGAACCCCGCTCTTCCAGCGGCCCTGGTGGCGGTGGCACGCTGGGTAATAAAGGGGTTAATACCAGCTTTGTTATACAAGCTGGTATTAAGCCTGAGATTCTTAGTGTCAGGCCACGTTTGACCCGGCCACTAAGAATCTCCAATAAAGGGTTAAAAAAAACAACACAGAGCCATTATACAGTACTAACCACTTAGATACCATACAGTGCTAACCACTGAGTCACTGTACAGTGCTAACCACTGAGCCACCGTACAGTGCTCATCACTGAGCCATCGTATACAGTGCTAACCACTAAGCCACCATATACAGTGCTAACCACTGAGCCACCGTACAGTGCTAACTACTGAGCCACCATATACAGTGCTAACCACTGAGCCACTTTACAGTCCTAACCACTGAGCTACTGTAGAGTGCAGACCACTGAGCCACCATACAGTGCTGACTACTGAGCCACCATACAGTGCTCACCACTGAGCCACCTTATACAGTGCTAACCACTGAGCCACCGTACAGTGATAACCACTGAGCCACCATACAGTGCTAACCACTGAGCCACCATACAGTGCTCACCACTGAGCCACCATACAGTGCTCACCACTGAGCCACCTTGTACAGTGCTAACCACTGAGCCACCATACAGTGATAACCACTGAGCCACCATACAGTGCTAACCACTGTGCCATCATACAGTACTAACCACTAAGACACCATACATTGCTAACCACTGAGCTACCATGCAGTGCTAACCATTGAGTCACCATACAGTGCTCACCACTGACCCATCATACAGTACTAACCACTGAGACACCATACATTGCTAACCACGGAGCCACCATGCAGTGCTAACCACTGAGCCACCATACAGCACTCACCACTGAGCCATCATACAGTACCAACCACTGAGACACCATGCATTGCTAACTACTGAGCCACCATGCAGCGCTAACCACTGAGCCACCATGCAGTACTAACCACTGAGCCACCATACAGTACTAACCAATCCCATCAGCTGCGGTATTGAAATGTGGCGCCAATACCGCTAGCAGCTGAGCAGCACGGTCCAGGGGTCCAGGGGTTAATAAAGATGCAGTCCCTTTTATTTACATTGTTTTATGGATTTGTCAGAAAAAAATTTCACGTGGGCTTCGCCGTATTTCTGGAACCAGCCGGATCCAGCAGGCAGCGACGGGCTGCCCCCAACCCCCAGGTGCCTATTTGTACCTGGCCAGACACAAGAATATAGGGGAGCCCTTCTTTTTAATTATTTCATGAATTTCATGAAATAATAAAAAAAAATGCTTGGGGCTCCGCGCAATTTCTATGTCTAGCCAGGTACAGCTAAGCAGCTGGGGCCTGGAATCCGCAGCGCAGGGAGGCCCAACCTTTCTGGGCACCCCCCGCTGCAAATTGCAGCCCGCAGCCGCCCCAGAAGATGGCGCGTTTATTGAAGCGCCATCCTCTGGCGCTGAAGCCCGCTCTTCCAGCGGCCCTGGTGGCGGTGGCACGCTGGGTAATAAAGGGGTTAATACCAGCTTTGTTATACAAGCTGGTATTAAGCCCGAGATTCTTAGTGTCAGGCCACGTTTGACCCGGCCACTAAGAATCTCCAATAAAGGGTTAAAAAAAACACAACACAGAGCCATTATACAGTACTAACCACTTAGATACCATACAGTGCTAACCACTGAGTCACCGTACAGTGCTAACCACTGAGCCACCGAACAGTGCTCATCACTGAACCACTGTATACAGTGCTAACCACTGAGCCAACATATACAGTACTAACCACTTAGACACCATACAGTGCTAACCACTGAGTCACCGTACAGTGCTAACCACTGAGCCACCGTACAGTGCTCATCACTGAGCCATCGTATACAGTGCTAACCACTGAGCCACCATATACAGTGCTAACCACTGAGCCACCGTACAGTGCTAACCACTGAGCCACCATACAGTGCTAACCACTGAGCCATCATACAGTACTAACCACTAAGACACCATACATTGCTAACCACTGAGCTACCATGCAGTGCTAACCATTGAGTCACCATACAGTGCTCACCACTGACCCATCATACAGTACTAACCACTGAGACACCATACATTGCTAACCACGGAGCCACCATGCAGTGCTAACCACTGAGCCACCATACAGCACTCACCACTGAGCCATCATACAGTACCAACCACTGAGACACCATGCATTGCTAACTACTGAGCCACCATGCAGCGCTAACCACTGAGCCACCATGCAGTACTAACCACTGAGCCACCATACAGTACTAACCAATCCCATCAGCTGCGGTATTGAAATGTGGCGCCAATACCGCTAGCAGCTGAGTAGCACGGTATTTGCGGACAGCTTTAAATCTCCCGCCAATAGTGCTCAGCTGATTGGTCGTGTGCCGAGCTGAGCAGCACGGTATTGGCGGGAGATTGAAAGGCTGCTCAGCTGAGCGCCCGGCGGCTAAAGATGAACGGCTGACACCACCGGACCGCCGCTCACTGCTATTCCAGCTACCTGTGGCGGGAGATGAGCAGCAGCCAGCTTTAAATCTCCTGCCAAGGGGGGCGTGTCCAGTTGCTCATGGCGCCGGTCGCAGTTTGAGAAGGCTCCCTGGAGAGATCTGCCCAGCGGCACATTACCGGCTCCTCAGCACGGATTTTCTGACTCCCGCAGGTCTGTAACCGCCGCATGCACCCTCCAGCCATGCCACGAGCAGCCCCTAAGCAACGGCAAACGGAGAATAGACTCACAGATTACTTTGGAGCGGAGCTCCCGCGCTCCTCTCCCACCAAAATGGCGCCGGCTGCAGAGCGTCGCTCCCAGTCTCCTCTCCCTCCTGCAGGCTCTCGATCAGTGCGCAGCACAGAGGGCCGTGATAAGAGAACTGAGGAGGATGCACCAGTCACACAGGGGATGCTAAAATCATACCTGAGCTCCCTAAGAGACAATCTAATGGCAGACATGAAGGAGCTAATGGGGACAATAAGGGAGGATCTGGGGGCTCTGGCTGATAGGACAGCAAATCTTGAAGAAAAGATGAGCGATTTCGCCAAGGCTCATAATGGCTTGGCAGATAGCCATTCAGACCTTGACAGGGAAATGGGGTCTGTGAACGCTACTTTATGCCACCTCGAAGATAAGCTGAGACGCAACAACTTTAAACTGAGAGGTCTGAAGGAATCTGTAGGAGAACCAGACCCACATGAACTTGCATCAAGTTTTCTAGCTGTTGCACTACCTGACATTCCCTGTGCAGACTTAGCTATTGAAAAAGCTTTCCGCATCCCTAAGCCCCCGGGTCTCCCTGAGGGGGTGCCTAGAGACATATTGGTACACATGGTCAGATCCGGAGTAACTGACCGTTTGCTACAAAGAATGAGAAGAGGTCCTCCACTCCCAGACCCATATGCCCAGATTTCAATTTCCCCTGACTTGTCCCCGGGGACCCTATCAAGACGACGGGATTTTGCCTCGTGCTGTAACGTTCTCAGAGACCGAGGAATACCATACAGCTGGGGCTCACCAGTGGCTCTTAACTTCTGGCACAAAGGGAAACGCCATTCATATGACTCTCCTACTCTACTCCGGAAGTCCCTCAAAGCCTGGCATCTCGTCTCCCCTTCCCCCAGCAAGAGGGAGCCCTCCCTACGTAGTCCAGACCGCGATGCAGCGGAGGCCCTAGAGGGCTACGGGGTTGTCTGATCATCTGATTAGACCTCCAAGACCTGAAGAAACCACTTTGCAGAGATCTCCAGAAGGGATCCATTTGACTTTATGTTAAGGTACCTTTTCATATTGTTCCGGACGCCATGTCAGACCAAATCTCCCTGTGCCTGTCACTTTGAGGAGTGACATACAGCTGTCCGGGTAACTCTCCCCCCAGAGGACTTATATCCTGATGCTGCGGGATATTGTTTTGCAGTTTACATAATTGTAATGTGTATTTGTTTTGAGTAATTGTAATTTGTAATTGTAAGTTGTTCCCCCTAGAGTAGTTTTTTCTCCCCTTATTGACCACCGTGTGTTTGACCTCTCCATTCACCCTTTAACCCCGTTTCTGTCCCCTCTACACTTCAAGCTCTTATTCCTCTCTACTTTCCTGACCCCTCTCCTCTCTAACCCACTCCTTCCCCCACCCATCTTCCTCTAGACTTAGCGGGACTCCCTCGGACCTGGAAATGTCTCTTCACTTCCTTTCCTTGAATGTTAGGGGACTCAATTCCCCAGCCAAAAGATCATTTCTGTGGTGGGAAGTAAAAACATCAAAAGCCGAAGTGGTGTGTATCCAGGAGACTCACCTCCTGGAGGGAGACAGTTTTAGGCTCACAGAGATTTTCCCCATATCTTTCACGCTAATTCAAAATCTAAAAAAGCAGGAGTTTGTATTATGATCAAGCATACGGTCCAATTTACACTCCTAAAAGCAACACCTGACCCCGACGGTCGCTTCATTCTAGTACAAGGTGATATAGGAGGCTCTCCTTTCACAGTGGTGAGTGTTTACGGCCCGAATAGGGGACAGTTGAAATTTACGCGATCATTATTTGACCTTCTGGAGAGGGAGGCGAGTGTGGCGACTTCAACGTGGTCATGGAACCTCGCCTTGACTCTTCCTCCTTGTCACTAAGGGGGGGAGGTTCTTTGGGTGGTCTCGGCCGGGAGTACCACCTCCACGATGTATGGAGGTACCTTCACGCGGAGGAGAGGGACTATTCCTACTTCTCTCACGTACACCAGTCATACTCCAGAATTGACTACTTCCTAGTCAATGATTCGGCCTTGGGGAGTTGTCGGTCATCGGAGCTGGGTGTGATCACCTGGTCGGACCATGCTCCGATCACGCTGGAGTTAAGTCTGGACGTGGGAGGTGGTGCTCCCCGCCACTGGAGACTAAATGCGGGTCTTCTGGCCGACGGAGAAGTCGTTGATCTCATGAGGGAGTCGATCCAATATTTCTTCCGATTAAACGACAATGGGGAGGTAGCGGACGACACGCTGTGGTACGCCCATAAGTCGGTCCTCCATGGCCTCCTCCTCCAAAAAGCTGCACAAACCAAGAGGAGAAGGGATCGGCTTCTCAAAGAATGGACCGCGGACATACAACGCTTGGAGGCAGCTAACAAGCTCTCCCCCTCGCCTCTCCTCATTTCTCAGATTGGTGCCACTCGCACTAAGCTGCGCTCTCTTCTTCTCCGCCAGCATGAGATAGGACTCCGTAACTTAAAAAAAAAAGTTTTATGAGGCAGGAGATCGAGCGGGTAAGATCTTGGCCCGTAGGATAAAAAAGCGAACTGCTAGAAGTACGATCTCGGCGATGAGTGGGTCTGGGGGGAAATTAGTCCGAGACCCTGCGGAGATAGCGGAGGTCTTTGCCGCTTACTATGAGAAACTTTATAATCTGAAAGACGATGCGCATACCCCCCAGCCCTCCTCTCCTGACATCAAAAGCTTTCTTGGAGGTTTGGCCCTTGAAAGGGTTTCCACTGACTCGTTGGACCTGCTCAAAACACCTTTCACCTTGGGGGAAGTGGAATCAACAATTAAGAGTTTAAAGTGCAACTCTGCCCCAGGCCCGGACGGATTTGTAAATGAATATCTCAAAACCTACGGATCGGTCCTAGCTCCATTCCTACTTAGGCTTTTTAACCACTGGCAATCTTCTGGCACTATTCCAGAATCTGCTCTGGAAGCCACGATAACCACAATACCTAAACCGGGGTAGGAGCGGGACCGCCCCGAAAATTATCGCCCCATCTCCTTGCTGAACACTGACCTGAAACTCTTTGCCAAAATGCTAGCGAACCGGCTAAGTGATGTAATCCCCACGTTGGTTAACCAAGACCAAGTGGGATTCGTGCGGGGGAGGCAAGCGAAAGATGGGACCAGAAGGATGCTGAACTTGATAGAGGTAGGGGAGAGGAGAGGGCGCCCCTGTGTATTCCTCTCATTAGACGCCGAAAAAGCGTTTGATAGGGTACATTGGGGCTACCTAAGGGAGGTCATCTCTACCTTCGGTTTTTCGGGCCCTATCCTGTCAGCAATCCTGAGCCTTTATTCGCACCCTTGTGCGAAAGTCTTTTCAGCGGGCTACGCTTCCAGGTCCTTCCAGATCACTAATGGCACTCGGCAGGGGTGCCCCCTTTCCCCACTGGTGTTCGCCCTTATCATGGAACCCCTAGCGGCTTCCTTGAGGGCTGACCCGGAGATAGCGGGCATAACGGTGGGAGGCAAAAAACATGTAGTGGGCCTCTATGCCGATGACGTCATAGTGATGACTGAGAGTCCCCATTCCTCCCTCCCGGGAATTATGAAAAGGCTTGACCTCTTTGCACGGATCTTCTACTACAAACTTAACATTAACAAATCGGTGATATTCCCTATAGGGGTGTCGGAGGGGGAATCTGGGCGCCTAGCTCAATCTTACCCCTTCAGGTGGTCTCCCACTGGGGTCCCATATCTTGGGGTTCTTCTCTGCTCCTCATCTGAGGTAGCTTCCCAAAATATTAAACGTCTTATCTCGGAGCTGGGCGGGGCGCTCGGAGAGTTCCCTCTAGACTCCATGTCATGGATGGCGAGAGTTCAAGCAGTAAGGATGATGTGGCTACCAAAAATTCTTTACATGTTTAGATGTGTTCCAGTTCATTATCCGTCCGGGCTGATTTCACGATTGCAAGCTCTAATTAATAAGTGTGTCTGGGCAAATAAACCAACGAGGGTCAAAGTGACTATCCTTTTCCGACGCCTCACTAGAGGAGGTATGGGGGTTCCAGATGTTGAGACCTACCGTAAAGCAACCATTTTGGAATCGGCGGGGTGTTGGTGGGGGGGGGGCGCGCCGGGATGGGTGCGGATCGAGGAGGCCGAGCTACAAGTGGGCTCACTTCAAACCCTCCTTGCGGCGGAATCAGTGGGAAAAGTGAGGAGAGCGGGTATGCTAGGCACGGTCAGGGAACTGTTAGACGTCTGGGGCCTCAATATGAAAAACTGGGCCAAGCTTCCCCCCGAGGACTTCCCTTTGGGGGATTTGCGAAGGTTCATACCTTCCCTGAATCTCTCGCCTTGGAGAGATGGAGGCCCCGAAAAATTGGGTGACATCCTCCTGGGTGGTCGGGTGATGACCCTGGGGGAGTTCACGACTAAATACCCTTCCCTGTCCGATTCCTATAAACACTGGGAATGGGGAGGGAACATATTAAATGATTGATATTGGATATATTTTACTTAAAAAGATTAAGATATTTTGGGTTTATTATGGGTAATGTACTTTTATAATTAGGTATATTAGGCACATGAATATATATAAGAACACACCAAGGTGTCCGCTGAACATAAATACTAGTGATGAAATCAGTGGCAAAATTTAAAACAGGATTTCACACATTTAACATGAGGGGATTGGATAGAATGGTCTAGTGATAGATGATAAGGTGATCGCAAATAAATCTATAGTTTTTGATTAAATTTTTTTGGGATGGTATCAATAATAAAAAGTTTATTTTATGGTATATGATATTCTATGTATTTAAATATGTGATTTTATATGTTTCTATGTAGTTTGATGTGTGAAGATTTCTTATAATGTAATTCTCGTCGCGTTATGGTGTTTACTGATTATAATGCATTTTGCTAGGGAAATGTGAAGAAAAAAGTTTTTTTCTTGAAATTCAGAAATATGTTATATGTGCCCCGCTCCAATTATTAATGTTATGTAGAGGATGTATAAAAGGGTTTTGTGTCTGTTGGGGAAATGATGTACATCGGTGTTTTTTTTTCCTGATGAAGGGGTCAGAGTGCCTTGAAACTCGTTGAGAAATAAAAATCACTAACAACTGCAAAGAATCTTTAGATTTTTTTATATGGTAGCATGGTCAAGAATTCCTATTTTCCTTTTTATTTTAAGGAGATCCAATTAACAAAGTGCCAATACCATTTCGGTTTCATCAATGTATGACCTCATACTTGCAGTTAAGGCTATATGGTTCTAGGGTCTTCAGTGTAAATATTGAAAACGCCTACCGTTCACCAAGGCTGTCACCCCCCCTTCCTACTGTCCGGTATATGGTCAATTACTTGAAACCTCAATTGAGATGGTATGTTGTTTGGACTTGAATGTGCTGGAATAGGTAGAAGGGTCTGCTCACATCTAATCGTCGACTTGTGCTTACTTATGCCGTCTCGGATATGTTGGATAGTCTGACCAACATACCTTAGACCGCACGGGCACTTGATTAATAATAATAATAATAATAAATCTTTATATAGTGCCAACATATTCCGCAGCGCTTTGCAATACAGTAATATACAAATTGTCATAGGTAACAAAAAATATGCAATACAGTAAGTAAAGTAGAGAATCCATATAAAAAATTCCAATCCACTAACCAGAGAATCAATGTAAAAAGTACAATAAATAAAGAAGAGAAACAATGTGAAAAGTACAGTAATTAGAAACAATACAATTAACATAAAATCAGTGTAAAAAGTACAATACAATAATTAAAGCAAAAATAAAGGTGACCCTGCTCTAAAGAGATTACAATCTACAACGAGATAGGGGTTACACAAAGTACAGCGGCTTGTTACAGTGATGGTCTAGGCATCTTGAGGAAGTGGGGGATAGAAATAAGGTTAAATGAATGGTCACCAGCCAATCTGTGTAGAGCTTTTGGGTTTGGTGGAGTTTGAAGAAGAGTTATGACCAGAGAGATAGTGAATGTGCTATATACAATACAGAGGACTTCTATTTGGGAGCATGACAGACCGCCTTAAATGAAGTGTTTTTAGGGAGCATCTAAAGCTATGCAAGTTGTGGATAGTCCTGATTTCTTGGGGTATAGCATTTCAGAGAATTGGTGCAGCTCGGGAGAAGTCTTGGAGCCGGGAGTGGGAGGATCGGATTAGTGCAGATTGTTAGTTGAAGGTCATTTGTAGAATGTAGGGAGTAGGTAGGGTGATAGACAGAGATGAGGGAGGAGATGAAGGGAAGTGCTGCTATGTGCAGAACTTTGTGTGTGAGAACAAGCAGTTTGAAATGGATCCTGTAGTGTATAGGCAGCCAGTGCAATGACTGGCACAGAGTGGAGGCATCTGAGTAACGATTGGCCAGGTAGGTGATCCTGGCTGCTGCATTAAGGATGGAGAGGGGAAATTTTAGATAGAGAGGGGGTTTAGAGAATAAATAAACTACGTGTGAGGAATTGCACGTGAATAAATGTTTAACTTGGACATTACTTTCTGTCATGGGGTGTGTAAATGTAGAGCCCCTCGTCATGTTGGAACACTGTCGGCACCCCAGGCATGGAAAATTGCCCATGCGAGGGGTGGCTAGAGTAATTTGTCTGACCGATGTTTTGAGGCTTCCCGCATCAGCGCGTATCAATTTGTCCTTTAAGCTACCGGGTTTCTTATGGCATAGTAATATAGGTTCTAGAAACTCTGGGATCCAGTGGTAAGAGTGCCCCAAAAGGGGCCAATGTTTTTTAATGATGTTGTGAATCAGAGTCTGATAGGGGTGAAAGGTGTATACAGACGCCATCCTATCAGTATTGTGCTGTGTCCTAACGTTGTCATTCCTCAAAGGAGATGCTACCAGTGGTGGATAACCCCTGTCAATGAATTCCTGGCTCATCTCATTGTGTCTTGTTTGTCGTAGCCCAGGGTCGGAGACTATGCGGTCCACTCTCGTGTGTTGTGATAGTGGTAGTGACCTTTTGACATGACGTGGGTGACAACTCGTGTAGTGGAGCAAATCGTTTTTTGTCTGCTGGTTTAACATAGATATCAGTACTGATCTGTCCTGAGTCTATGATGACCCATGTATCAAGGAAGTTAATCCTCTGGGTGTCATGGTTCATAGTAAACGAGATATTGGAGAACAGTGATTAAGATCATTGTAGAATTGTGTAAGTTCATGTTCATTGCCTCCACAGATCATAAAGACATCATTGATGTAGCGTCGCCATTAAAAGATGCTCCTCTGGGCTAAAGGATGACTATAGATGAACATCTCTTCAAATTTAGCCATGTATATGTTAGCGTAAGGTGGTGCCACATTGGATCCCATGGCGGTCCCTTACGCTGCATATAACACTGGTCACCAAAAAGGAAGAATTCTTCCTCACTATAATGCCCAGCATATCAATGCAATTTTTTTTTGAGCTCTTGTGAAGGTACTGTACAAATTGAGGAACCATGGCACAGTCTTGATCCCTTGATCATGGTCAATGCTCGTATAAAGTCTTTCTAAGTCCAGAGTCACAAGGTGACTCCCTTTCAGGATGTCGCCCAGGTTTCAGACATGTTCCAATAAGTCTGTGGTGCCCGGGATGTAGGATGTGATCAAGGGAATAAGGGGTGTCTGGATTCTTTCTACTGTCCTAGCTAGAGGGGAAAGTAACAAGTCTGTGGATGCTACTACTTGGCATCCCGGTGGATTCAGAAGATTCTTATGAATCTTTGGTAATGGATAGAATACTGGCGCTACCGGATTCTGGTGTATTCAGAATTCTGCAAGTCTGGCATCTACGGTGCCTTGATATAGATGATGATCAACCTGACCTTTTATCAGGGACCTGATTAAAAGAGTGGGATTGGTGTGTATATCTCTCTGTTACCTAATTGTGACTCGATCTAAGCTATATATGAAGTGCGGTCCATAACCACCACTGCCCCTTCCTTGTCTGTGATTTTATTGGTCAGGTGCCTTGTCATCCCTCTGGAGTCAGATTCATCTTCAGGGGAAATTCACCTTTCCCGATATCTTTAACTATGCAGTCAATGTCCTTAGTGACAGGGTAAACTGATCAGTCGATGTGTCATCTGTGCAGATAGGTGTAGCGTCATTAGTTGGCATAAAATGTGCTTTTAGATGGAGATTCCTGAAGAATCTCCTCAGTTCCTGGTCAAGTGAAAAGGCTTTAAATGAGGGGTCGGACAAAATGAGAGCCCCCTCTGTAAGACCTTTGATTCTGTGGGGGAGAAGACACATGAGGAGATATTGTACACAAGGTTGTTTGGCCTACCTGTGACCGTAGAACCATCCTCTCAACTAGGGGTTGCGGGGCAGATGGGCCTCCTCCTGCTCTTCCACGTCTTTCCCATCAGGGATGTTGCTGTCCTAAAAAAGGACGTGGTCTCTGTGGGCCATAGTCTCCCTCGCTTCCAGAAAATGAGTAATAATGCTGCCCTAGTACAAACAAACCACATTGCCATTGGTATACCTGCTGTTTATCGTAATCTTCTTGATCACGTCTAAATTTGATCTTTTTTCTCTTTTGTAGGTTTTTTCTATATATAACTAGGGTTTCTGTTTTCTTTTTTATGGCCTCAAACTGGTCGGGTGGAATAATGTTTGCTAGCTGGTCTTCAATTGCTACGATTCTGTCCTCTAGAACCCCAATCTCTGTCTGCAGGTGTCCAATTGTAAGCAGAATGTCCACTGAATATTTATTTATTATGCTATTGAACTTGTTGCAATAGTCAACGTTGTCCGCGAACAAGTTCGGATATAAAGGCACTCTCAGTTCCTCTAGGAATTCTTTTGCTCGATGGTGCTCTGGGAGAGTGTAGTAAGATGTAGTCCCAAGGCAACGAGCTTCTTCCTCTCTTTCTCATAATCACAAAACTTGACGTCTTTGGCAGACATGAATAAGAAGCACCCAGTCATACTTATTTTTGATAGAATGACTGAGGTATCCTCATCATTATACGAGAATGTGGTAAACGACATTAGGAATGACATATCTGAATGGGAGCACAAACCGAATTGTAGGCAATTTTTACATAGAAAGGTTTGGCTCATCTCAATCAGAGGTGCTCAGGATAAATTTCGTGTTCCTTTCATTGGCCTCTCGTCTGTCCGCATGCTAGCTATGGTCCAGTGGCTACAGACTTTCAGTGGGCGATCTGCTGGGTCCCCTAGCCCTAATACGACGGCCTTCCTTTTGCTGAGCTGGAGGTTGGGTTGCTGGACTTAAAGACCCTGCACCCCGCAGGGGTTTGTGGTTGGAGTGTAGAGCTTCCTGGCCACTGTGACGACCATCCGCTGTGAGGCTGAGCTGCTGGTAAGGCAGCACCCCGGGAAACCCCGAGACCCTTAACCCCTATACAGGGATTTGAATTACAGCGGAGGCCAGGGGGTAGCTGCCTATTATGAGCAGCAGAGCAGGGAGGTCGCCAGGAACAGAAAAATCAGGATCAGAAGAACGTAGTCAGGAGTCCGAGTCAAAACCGAGAGGAAAGCTAAGGTACAAAATCGTCAGGCGGTAGCAGAGTCGAAAATCCAGGCAAAAGTCAAAGTCAAAACCAAATACACACTATATCACTGGGGAACCAAAACTATATCTGGCGGCCTGCAAGACAGGCTCCAATGTATTTGAAGGGCGTGGTTACCTCCCATAGGCTGGAGCTCACAGCCTGATGATCTCATCCGGACCACCCCTAGAACCAGGCCAGATGGTGATGCACGACTGTCAGCAACCACTCCACTTCTGACAGAAGAACGAAGGCTGCGCCTATCAGACACCTCTGCAGGACTCGCTACTCTGCAACGAACATCACTCAAAGGAGAAACACAGCGGCGTTCAGCGACAAAGGCCGACGTCGAAGGAGCAGGTCCATATGAGGACAAGGCCCTCCTATTACCGGCACCATCAGCAGAAGGAATCCGGCGCCTCCCAGCGGCTGAGGCAGCAACACCAGCCACAGAGTCCAATGGTGATGTGACAGTTACTTCAGCAGAGCCGGCACTCTGGTTTTGGCCCAGTCCCTCAGTGTCCCCGCTGATCTGAGCACACCTTAGACTCCTTCCTTCTTTCGCCACGGTCTACAGCCCGGAACCCGAACAAGCCTCATGGTGGCACAGGCCGCTGGGTTCGTGTCCTCTCAGTCCTGTATGATGGTGTTCTCTCCTTCTGAGTGAACTTGACTCCTCCACTTCCCTTGGCTGACTCCTCTATCTGAACTTGGTGTTTTGTCCTTTTGTTGCCTCCCCTAACCGGGTCCTGTCCTAACTTCCCACCCTCCACTTGTCTCCTCCTCCCATTCCGTTGCTAGGCATTGGGTCCCTAGTCTTGGGATCGGAGTGTGTTGGGTGTGTGTTTTGGGGTGACTGACTTACCATTCCCGGCTGCTGCGCCATCTAGTGACAACCACACTCCCCCTGAGCAAAGGATAGTACGTCCATGTGCGAGGACCAGGTTCGGTGGTACACAGAAACTCAAACTTTTTTTATAATAACATAACAACAACAATTTACAAGAATGTTCCTTCCCGAATGGGAGGTGTCATGCCTTTCTTAGAAATATGTGCATTTAGTTTGCTTGAGACAATATATTGTTTTCTTGTTCAGCGATGACTTATCCCATAGCGCCATCTGTTGACAATGTTCCCACATTTCTGTCTGGTGCACTCCCCATTAGGAAATGAGCTCCATGATTGGCAATGCCATCCAGTGTACATCTTGCCACATGTATGCATTCCTTGACCAGCCGGCCGAGGGTGCATACTGCTGTGTGAGATGTGAGTACGTTGTGCATTTGGAAGCCCAGATACTGGATCTAAATGAACGACTGACAACGCTGAGATCCATAGACAATATGGAAAGGAGTCTGCTGCTCACTGAACAGCTGCTCAATGGGATAGATGTGGGGGAGGATGGTACTATGGAGCCTCAGGACCATGAGGTAGCTAGCTGGGTGACAGTTAGAAGGCGGGGTAGAGGGAAGGGTGCCAGGGAGGCTACCCTGATCTGGCACACCCCAATAAATTTGCTATGTTGGCAGATGAGGGGGGTGTGAGTTCAGGGATAGCTCTGCTGCAGCAGGGCATGACCTCTGAAAGCCAGAGGAGTGTCTGCTCCAGTAAGGGGGAAAACAGGAGAGTAGGGCAGGCCAGACAGGTGCTGGTAGTAGGGGACTCAATTATTAGGGGAATAGATAGGGCAATCTGTCACAAAGACAGGGATCGTCGAACAGTGTGCTGCCTACCTGGCGCTCGAGTCCGGCACATCGCTGATCGGGTTGACAGATTACTGGGAGGGGCTGGTGAGGACCCAGCGGTCATAGTGCACATTGGCACAAATGACAAAGTTAGAGGTAGGTGGAAGGTCCTTAAAGATGATTTCAGGGAATTAGGCTGCAAGCTTAAGGCAAGGACCTCCAAGGTAGTATTCTCTGAAATACTGCCTGTACCACGTGCCACACCAGAGAGGCAACGGGAGATTAGGGAGATAAATAAGTGGCTCAGGAATTGGTGTAGGAAGGAGGGTTTGGGTTCCTGGAGAACTGGGCCGACTTCTCTGTTGGCTACAGGTTCTATGCTAGGGACGGGCTGCACCTCAATGGGGAGGGTGCAGCTGTGATGGGGTGAAAATGGCTAGAAGGTTGGAGGAGTGTTTAAACTAGGGATTGGGGGGGAGGGTATTCATTGTATAGGAGGGGAAGATAGTGTAAACAGTAACCTGGGCACAAGTAATAAAATTGGGGGTGGCATGGGGGGTGGGGTTAGAACAGTCAATCTAGTAGGAAGGAATAGAGGTAAAGAGAGATGCATAAAGTGCATGTTCACTAATGCCAGAAGCCTCACCAACAAAATGGAGGAATTAGAATTGATTTTGTTGGAAAATAATTATGACATGGTGGGGATTTCGGAGACTTGGCTGGACGAGAGCCATGACTGGGCTGTTAATTTACAGGGCTATTGTCTGTTCAGAAATGACCGTACAAATAGGCGAGGAGGAGGTGTATGTTTATACGTAAAATCATCCTTAAAACCCATCCTGCGTGATAATATAGGTGAATCTAATGGAAATGTAGAGTCTCTGTGGGTGGAGATAAGGGGAGGGGGAAAAAATAATAAATTACTGATAGGGGTTTGTTATAAGTCCCCCACAATAATGGAAGTGGAGGAGAATATCCTCATAAAGCAAATAGATGAAGCAGCGACTCAGGGAGAAGTCATTATTATGGGGGACTTCAACTACCCTGAAATACATTGGGGATCAGAAACCTGCAGTTCCAGCAAAGGTAATAAGTTTTTGAAAACTATAAGAGACAATTACCTTTCACAACTGGTTCAGGACCCAACAAGAAGGGGGGCACTGCTGGACCTAATATTAACCAACAGGCCAGACCGCATATCAAATATACGGGTTGGAGGTCACTTGGGTAATAGTGATCATAACTTAATAAGCTTTCAAGTATCCTTTACTAAGACGTGTAGTAGAGGGGCCACAAGGACACTAAACTTCAGGAAGGCAAATTTCCAACGGTTGAGAGATGATCTTAGTGCAATAAACTGGGACGATGTCCTGAGACATAAAAGTACACAACACAAATGGGAGATGTTTATTAGCATCCTGAATAGGACCTGTGCACAATATATACCCTATGGGAATAAGCATGCTAGAAATAGGAGGAAACCACTATGGCTAAATAAAGCGGTAAGAAGTGCAATATGTGACAAAAAGAAAGCATTTAGGGAATTAAAGCAAGTAGGTAGTGATGAAGCATTAAATAAATACAGAAAATTAAATAACATTTGTAAAAAGCAAATCAAGGCAGCAAAGATTGAGACAGAGAGACTCATTGCCAGAGAAAGTAAAAAGAATCCCAAAATATTTTTTAACTACATAAATAGTAAGAAACTAAAAAATGATGGTGTTGGCCCCTTTAAAAATAGTCTGGGTGAAATGGTGGATGAGGATGAGGAAAAAGCAAATATGCTAAATGACTTTTTTTCAACAGTATTTACACAAGAAAATCCCATGACAGACAATATGATCAGTGATAACAAAAATTCTCAATTAAACGTCACCTGCTTAACCCAAGAGAAGTACGGCATCGTCTAAAAATCACTAAAATTGACAAATCCCCGGGCCCAGATGGGATACACCCCAGAGTGCTGCAGGAATTAAGTACTGTCATAGATAGACCATTATTTTTAATATTTAAAGATTCCATAATAACAGGGTCTGTACCACAGGACTGGCGTATAGCAAATGTGGTGCCAATATTCAAAAAGGGGACAAAAACTGAACTTGGAAATTATAGGCCAGTAAGCTTAACCTCTACTGTGGGTAAAATCCTAGAGGGTTTTCTAAGAGATGCTATACTGGAGTATCTGAAGAAAAATAACCTCATGACCCATTATCAACATGGTTTTACGAGGGACCGTTCCTGTCAAACTAATCTAATAAGCTTCTATGAAGAAGTAAGTTCTGGACTGGACCAAGGAAATGCAGTGGATGTGGTGTATATGGACTTTTCAAAAGCTTTTGATACGGTGCCACACAAAAGGTTGATACATAAAATGAGGGCAATGGGGATAGGGGAAAATATGTGTAAGTGGGTTAAGAACTGGCTTAGTGATAGGAAACAAAGGGTGGTTATTAATGGAACACACTCAGAATGGGTCACAGTTAACAGTGGGGTACCACAGGGGTCAGTGTTGGGCCCGCTTCTATTTAATATATTTATTAATGACCTTGTAGGGGGCATACAGAGTAGAATCTCAATATTTGCAGATGACACTAAACTCTGCAGGGTAATCAATACAGAGGAGGACACTTTTATATTACAGGAGGATTTATGTAAACTAGAAGCTTGGGCTGCTAAATGGCAAATGCGCTTTAATGGGGATAAATGTAAAGTCATGCACTTGGGCAGAGGAAACAAAAGGTATAATTATGTGCTTAATTGTAAAACACTGGGCAAAACTGTCACTGAAAAAGACCTGGGTGTATGGGTAGATGACAAACTCACATTTAGTGGCCAGTGTCAGGCAGCTGCTGCAAAGGCAAATAAAATAATGGGATGTATTAAAAGAGGCATAGATGCTCATGAGGAGAACATAATTTTACCTCTATACAAGTCACTAGTGCGACCACACTTAGAATACTGTGTACAATTCTGGTCTCCGGTGTATAAGAAAGACATAGCTGAACTAGAGCGGGTCCAGAGAAGAGCGACAAAAGTTATTAGAGGACTAAGGGGTCTGCAATACCAAGACAGGTTATTAAACTTGGGGTTATTTAGCTTGGAAAAACGAAGGCTTAGGGGTGATCTTATAATAATGTATAAATATATGAGGGGGCAGTACAGAGACATTTCTAATGATCTCTTTACTCTTAGGCCTGAGACTGGGACAAGGGGCATCCTCTGGAGGGAAGAAGGTTTAATCATAATCACAGACGCGGATTCTTTACTGTAAGAGCAGTGAGACTATGGAACTCTCTGCCACATGATGTTGTAATGAGTGAGTCACTACTAACATTTAAGAAGGGCCTGGATGCCTTTCTTGAAAACTATAATATTACCAGTTATATATACTAGATTCTTTGATAGGGCGTTGATCCAGGGAATTAGTCTGATTGCCGTATCTGGAGTCAGGAAGGAATTTTTTCCCCCAATGTGGAGATTAGTGTTGCCACATGGGTTTTTTTTGCCTTCCTCTGGATCAACATGTTAGGCTATGGGTTGAACTAGATGGACTTAAAGTCTTCCTTCAACCTTAAAAACTATGTTACTATGTTACTATGTTACATTACATTATGTTTACTGCATAGTCTAATTTTGGTCCCTCCATGCCTATGTAATCCCATGAGGCCGTGCTCTAGACTCTGCCCCTTCTCCTCCAGAAGCCATTACAGCCTCATACAAGCTGACATCCTGGTGTGCTGACCTTTCTCTCCCTAGATTTCAGCTTATCTGCATGTTTCCCTCAACATAGCACAGTCGGTGAGTTTAATATGCTGCTGCCCACCTATATGTACAATGTAGCTACACTGCTGATTATCATCTTATCGTTCTTCTGCCATTATACATATTGTGTATTCACCGTATCATGCAATCAGATTATGACCTGTAACAATGTAATGTTTTGCACTTCAGATATGCTTATGTTGTACTGAGAATTTCTATTTGTTTTTTTTCTAGTTTTACACTTAACCTATTAATAAAAGTTGAAAAGGACCCCAGCGTCCATGTCAATGTATTGATGGGAAAGAGTTTACCTGTCTGTCAACTCGTTCTTCAGGAGTACAGAGTGAGGGTGCCAGAACAGGAGGCTCGTGACTTAAACATTACATAACAAAAAAACTGCTTATTTAGATACTAGTAAAAAGGCCCGATGCAATTGCATCGGGAGTTCGGTGAAAAGAATTGTGTGTATAGAGGCGGGTCAGCGGGTAGTAGAGTATCGAAGCGGCTCTGTGGGTAGCAGAGTATAGAGGCGGCTCTGTGGGTAGCAGAGTATAGAGGCGGCTCTGTGGGTAGCAGAGTATAGAGGTGGCTCTGTGGGTAGCAGAGTATAGAGGCAGCTCTGTGGGTAGCAGAGTATCGAGGCGGCTCTGTGGGTAGCAGAGTATCGAGGCGGCTTTGTGGGTAGCAGAGTATAGAGGCGGCTCTGTGGGTAGTAGAGTATAGAGGCGGCTCTGTGGTGGAGGGGTGAGGAGAGATGCGGCTCTGTGGTGGAGGGGTGAGGAGAGATGCGGCTCTGTGGTGGAGGGGTGAGGAGAGAAGCGGCTGTGGTGGAGGGGGTGAGGAGAGAAGCGGCTGTGGTGGAGGGGTGAGGAGAGATGCGGCTGTGGTGGAGGGGTGAGGAGAGATGCGGCTCTGTGGTGGAGGGGTGAGGAGAGATGCGGCTGTGGTGGAGGGGTGAGGAGAGATGCGGCTCTGTGGTGGAGGGGTGAGGAGAGATGCGGCTCTGTGGTGGAGGGGTGAGGAGAGATGCGGCTCTGTGGTGGAGGGGTGAGGAGAGATGCGGCTCTGTGGTGGAGGGGTGAGGAGAGATGCGGCTCTGTGGTGGAGGGGTGAGGAGAGATGCGGCTCTGTGGTGGAGGGGTGAGGAGAGATGCGGCTCTGTGGTGGAGGGGTGAGGAGAGATGGGGGTCTGTGGTGGAGGGGTGAGGAGAGAAGAGGTCAGTGGTGGAGGGGTGAGGAGAGAAGCGGCTTAGTGGTGGAGGGGTGAGGAGAGAAGCAGACAGTATATACATACATGAGACATTGTATAGACAGACAGTATGCAGAGATTACACACATTATACACACAGTATACACACATTACAGACAGTATGCAGACATTACACACCGTATAGACATATTAGACACAGTATAGGCACATTACAGAGAGTATAGAGACATTAGACAGAGTGTAGAGACATTAGAGAGAGTGTAGAGACATTAGAGAGAGTGTAGAGACATTAGACAGAGTGTAGAGACATTAGACAGAGTGTAGAGACATTAGACAGTATACAGAGACATTAAACAGTATACAGAGACATTAGACAGTATACAGAGACATGACACAGTATACAGAGACATGACACAGTATAGAGACATGACACAGTATACAGAGACATAGACACAGTAACAGAAATTAAACAGTATACAAGACATAGACCACAGTATACAGAGAAATGAGAGACACAGTATACAGAGACATTAGACACACAGTATACAGAGACATTAGACACACAGTATACAGAGAAATGAGAGACCAGATACAACATAGAACGTATACAGAGACATTAGACACACATATACAGAGACATTAGACACACAGTATACAAGAATAGAAACAGTATACAGAGATAGACACACAGTTACAGAGACATTAGACACACAGTATACAGAGACATTAGAACACACATGTATACAGAGACATTAGACACACAGTATACAGAGACATTAGACACACAGTATACAGAGACATATAGACACACAGTATACAGAGACATTAGACACACAGTATACAGAGACATTAGAACACAGTATACAGAGACATTAGACACACAGTATACAGAGACATAACAAAGAGTATACAGAGAATTAGACAGATAGTATAGATACATTGGCGGGCGGACGGAGCGGTGACGTCATCAATGCCAGTCGCGGGTGTAGCGGGCTTGGGGTCGCACTTGGTGGTAGTGGGGAGGTGGTGAAGTATACGGCGTGGCGGCGGTGTGTCGAGGCTGGGGTCGCCTGTGTGGTGTGAGGGGAGGGGGCAGAGGAGGTGGCGGCGGAGCGTGGAGGTGGTCGGCGGGGGGGAATTGGGGGGGGAGAATGCGCGGGGAGCGGGAGGTGTGTGGTGAGCGCGCGAGGATGTTTGCGCTTCCGGCCAGTGTCGGCGGCTCGCGATGGCGCATGTGCACCATCGCTCGCGATAGCGTCAGAGTCGCCGGAAGTGCAAAAGTGGTGATTATGTATAGAGATATAGACACACACATATACAGTATACACACACATACATATACAGTGTACACACACATACAGTATATACACACAGACATATACAGTATACACACACATATACAGCATACACGCACATATACTGTATATATGCACATATACAGTATAGACACACACATATACAGTATACAGACATATACAGTATACACAGACATATACAGCATACACGCACATATACAGTATAGACACACATATACAGTATACACGCACATATACAGTATACACACTGTTATATAGACACATAGACAGTATACACTGTTATATAGACACATACACAGTATATACACTGTTATATACACACATATACAGTATATACACTGTTATATACACACATACAGTATACACACTGTTATATAGACACATAGACAGTATACACACTGTTATATACACACACATACAGTATACACACTGTTATACACACACAGTATACACACTGTTATATAGAGACACATATAGAGTATACACACTGTTATATACACACATACACAGTATAGACACTGTTATATACACACACATACAGTGTACACACTGTTATATACACTGGCGGCGGGTGGGCAGCGGACACTGCTCGCGATGACGCTACGCGTCATCGCTCGCAGTGGCGCAATGCATTGTGGGATTCGGCTACAACGCCCGAATTTCAAACTGCGGATTATATAAATAGATACTGGTAGGGGTATGGACGTAGAAAAATAGAAAAAGCAGAACAAGTGTAAACAGTTCGGCAATTGTCTTTTCACCTATTGTCTCTTTGTCTTCGGGAACCCACCACAAGAAAAACCCTTGAGCAAGCCCTGGGCGTGACGACAGGGACTAAGCTGACCGGTGCTTCGGCCATGCCAGTGGGTTTTTGAGCATCGCGGTCTTAAGTGCAATTGTTCATTTAGTGCAAATAAGTCAAATATACATGATCATGTGGCGCCCCACAACGAGTGCGTCACAGGAGTGTATTGCATCCCTGACTGCAGATGCAGTATTCTCTGACTAAGTAATGACATGGTTAAAACTCAGAGCTCATACTCTACATACACATCAGAATAGAGGGCCAATAAGGTCCTGGTGGGCGGAGTGTAGGAATAGTGTGTTGAAGGAGAATGTAGGAGAAGGAGGAAGAGGAAGGAAGTGGTCGGGAGGAACGTAGGAGAGGGGACTCTGCACAGTCACGTGCAGCCCCTCTTGACCACCTACTGGTTGGCGCCATTACCCGGTGCCTCAACAACCGGACCCTGGGCGAATATCTATGGGTCAAAATACACCCGCGCCCATCTACAACCGGATCACTGGTTCCGAAGCAAGCAAGTTGTTCAGCATTGCTTAGCAAACCAGGAGTGGAGGGACCGCTCTACAGGAGTACCCCACCGCTACCGCAAGCAGAGCTGTCTTGCCAGCGGAGTACCCACCAAAAGGACCCAGGCTCCCCTCACACCGGAACATACACACCGGCAAGGAGATTTAAGTAGCCCCTTGTACCCGAACTTGGCACACTAAGGCGACATCGGCAACTCACCTAGAACAAGTTTAGAATGGAGGAACACCACGGAGCTCTGAGACAACACTGGTCATTGCTAAGTCCACCCAGTCCGTTGCCCATTACCTGAATACCATATATCACCTGCTGATTACAGTAAAAGACCCATTACAGAGACTATTGGTGTCCGTGTTTCTTCAGAACTACCTAACTCCGCATACTAAAAGTAACTAAGCTGCCTCACAACATCTTGTGCAGCTTCTGGCTCCGGGGACTCCCGCTCGTCCTGTGGGGAGCGTCCCATTTTGCTGCATTCCATCCCCCGGAGACCCAAGCAGCGCAGGTGAAATCACCGGAACTCCCGCAGGTGGCGTCACGACAAGAATTAACCCCTTATCTGTTCAGCCAACTTTATTGTTCTGGACCACCGGGCCTACACAGCCTCGGGCGCTGTACCGTGACAGGGAGTAGCGACAGCCCGAGACGTGCACACCCGGCTACGGTGAGTCAATCACATTTACAGTATAAAAGCTTACTATAAGATCAACAGAGAGTGCACCGGAGTGAGCTAACTATTTACATCTGCAGTCCTCATCACACACAGTCCATGATCAAAATGTTAATTTTTCAAACAGGGGTCACACTCTTAGGGAAGACTTGGGGAAACAAAGGGAAGACAATGTTCAAAACACACAGTCTGTTGCCTGTCCGGCTGTTAAGGATGCTGCCACGGCAGCACACCCTGCCTTGCTCTGGTCACAAACGGGGTCAGCATTGAGTACACCAGCAGTGGGGTGGCCATTGTACCTGTCCCGGGACCAGGCTCCGACTCGTCGTCCTCCATCTTTCGGGCTGGGGAAGCAGGGCGCACCACCTCCCACCGCGCAGTTGCCTTTTCCACGAGCATCTGCCACCATCTTTCCACAGTGTCGAGGTGGACTTTCTCAAGGTGGCGACTCAGCTCGTTAACCTCCTCCGACAGGAAGGTGGGATCCATCCCTGGCATCCGGCTTTCCTCTGCGGAACCGGGGAAGTCCGCTCATTTCACCCTGTGCTCCACGCAGTACCGGCCTGACTCCGCCATCTCCAGGGTCTCGCTGTCTCTCGACCTCCTGCCACCTTCTTCTCTGTTCCTCGTGTTCTTTTTCTCTCCTTCCCTTCATAGGTGTCTTCGTTTCTCGGCGGCGGCGGCAATCACACCCTTGAGCAGGTTACACAGTCTTTTGGCTTGCCCTCCCAATCCTTCCTAGAATGGAAGGGGTGTGGGCAGTTTTTTTGCACCTGGTGCTGGCCACAATACCCGGTTTTACTGAGTCGGTAGATCCTGCTTGTGACGCCAAAAAGCTGACACTCACCCCTGGCGGGGACCATGGGGTACTCTGAACCAGGCCCTCTCATCGTCATCTAGAGCTGTGGGATGTCATGGTGGCATGATCTGGTCCGTGATCCCCTCGTCGGGCGAACAGTTAAAAAGGGGAATTGTAAAAATGGAGAAAAATAACATAAAAACAAAAATTAAAAGGAAAGAGTGTTGTGACTCCACCTGTGGAATGCAGTCGTGATTGTCGTTGCTGGAGTTGGGACCTCTGGGGATGATAGGAGTGGCAGCGTAGATTGTTCAGCTCTCCATGGGAAGAGCAGGTCCCCAGGGCAACCATAGAGTTTATGAATGTGCAGGGCTCAGTGTACAGTCAGGCAGTCTCCTGCTGCTGGTTCACAAAATCAGTCTATCTCCCTCCAGGCACAGTAATCCCAGTCTCACACAGCAGTGAGCTTTAACCTGGTATTCTCCTTTGCAGACAGTACAGTGGTGGCTCCGATGTGGTCTAAGCAGTCGGATGGCTCATCGTAATCACCCCCTTTTGTGTTCCTTTCATGGCCTCTCGCTCTGTCCGCACGCTAGCTATGGTCCAGCGTCCACGGGCTTTCAGTAGGCGACCTACTGGGTCCCCTAGCCCTAATGCGGTGGCCTTCCTTTCGCTGTGCCGGAGGTTGAGTTGCTGGACATAAAGACCCCCACACCCCACCAGGGTTTGTGGTTGGAGCGTAGATCTTCCTGGCCACTTCATCAGAGCCAGCACTCTGGTTCCGGCTCATTTCCTCAGTGTCCCTGCTGATCCGAGCACACCTTGAACTCCTTCCTTCTCTCACCATGGTCTACAGCCCGGGACCTGGACAAGCGTCATGGTGGCTCTCCTTATGAGTGAACTTGACTCCTCCACTTCCCATGGCTGACTCCTCTCTCTGAACTTGGTGTTGTGTCCTTTTGTTGCCTCCCCTAACCGGGTCCTGTCCTAACTTCCCACCCTCCACCTGTGTCCTCCCACCATCCCATTTCTGGGCATAGAGTCGCTAGTCTTGGGATTAGAGTGTGTTGGGTGTGTACTTTGGGGTGACCGACTTACCAATCCCAGCTGCTGCGCCATCTAGTGGCGACCCGTCCACAGGGGCGCCACATGTATATATACTATGTACCCTTAAATAAATTTCTGTAAGATATATCACATGATCTTTTTGTCACATACAAGGATCTCACTATTTTGTTTTTGTCTGTATTCATATGTTGTCTTGTAGCTCCGGTACCCCCGATGAAGACCTAAATAGTTTAAAACGTTGGGTGGAGCAGAATAATTGGATAAAGTACTTTGTATCACTTCAATAAACAATGATAGTTTGAGCTGACATCTCCCAAAATATTATTTTTCACAATTGTGTGCCAAGATTTACTATTTAAATTGAGCTGTCAATACATAACTGGCATTAATGCCTTATTACTAAGTCCAACCCCATTATCCACTTTATTAGCTCCCAGCAAGTGCCCCTCTGATGTAATCCGGTAATTACTGTGAACTTTTGGTGGGGCAGTGTGATGCGTCATGCGGCTGCTTTCTTTGTATACCCAAGTGTCCAAAAATGGCAGTCACATGAGTAAGTGCGCATGTGCTCTCTCTTTGTCCCTCCTTGCTGTGTGTTCTCTGTCTGCCCTCCCTCTGTGCCTGTCTGGACTCTCCTCCACCTCCGTGAGCCTGTCTGTGCTTCCATGAGCCTGTCTTTTCCATGCACTGCACACAGGACTGGACCTGTGGTGATGTCTCAGAGCCAGGTGACTGATCGCATGACCATGATAACTACACAGGTCCTGTAAAGTCAGGTCAGTCGGAGTGTGGTGGCATAGTAAGCGTCGAGTTTGCATCGAGTATGGTTGTTGGAGGCACTGCTGGCGGTAACGTGTGAAGGGCCACTACCGCTAGCATCACTTGGGTGTGCAAATATGACTTCTGGTGGCACGTTGATTTCTTGGTTTTCTGGACTTCAAGATGGAAGTTGATGATGGACGCCACAAGGTAAGTAAATAATAGATGTATTAGGTGTCTTTCACACGTCCGTGAAATAAACGCACGTGTGTGAGGGGTCATTTGTGAGTCTGTGTGTCATTTGTGTGCTGTCAGTGTGCTATCCTTGTGATATCCGGATAGCACATGAACAGCATGGCTTTGCATAATTACCAGGTTCTGGCACGTGCCGGAGACACGGACATGTGAAAGAGGCCTTACACAGAGAGAATTAAATGGTTAACCCTATTCCCGACCCTTGTGTAAGCGTCATGAAAGTCAGGTCGTTATCGACCCATGATGCCTATGTCACGTCATCAAAAGATCGGGGTCCTGCAGTCCTGTGTGGGGCTGGTGAAATATCACCAGACCTCCAGACAGGAGATTACCTTAGGTAACATCACTGGGGTGGCTTTTCCTGCCTGCAATCGCTGTGATTAGCTGTTGAAACTTCCAACAGCTAATCACAGCAATTTTCACTGATGGGAGTGATCTGAGGGATGATCACTCCTCAGCCGCTCTACCCACCGCCGGTAATTTGCTCCCTTCCTGCACCTTTCTCCTGCTCCTCCTCCTGCTCCACTACTAATCTTCCCCCCGGATCTCCTTCTCCTCTCTCTCTGCCCCCATACTCTCCTGATCCCCCCCCCCACCCGACCCTCTTTCTCCTCCCCCTCCGCCCCCACACACCTCCGTGCTCCGGTGTCCGGTTTTCCTCCTTGCCTCTCCTGCTCCTGTGCTGTCCCCTCCTCCCCCTCTGCCCCCACGGGTGAGGTGAGGATTGGATGGATGGATTGGATGGATGGGGTGAGGTGGGATGGATGGATGGATGTGATGGATGAGGGAGGTGAGGATGGATTGGATAGATGGATAGGATGGATGGGATGGATGGATGGTTGAGGTGAGGATGGGATGGATGGATGGTGTGATGTGAGGATGGATGGGATGGATTGGATGGATGGGTGGATGGATCTGGTATAACAAGAGATCAAGCGTACTCTTGTAGTCTCTGGGGTCACGGTGGTGATGCACTGTATGGCAGATCATTGCCATACAGTGCACCATCACTGTTACCCCAGAGACTACAACAAGTGGACACTTGATCCCATGTTGTAGTCTCTGGGGTCACGGTGATTGTACATGGTACGCCAGATCATTGCCATACAGTGCACGGTGACTCTGACCCCAGACACTACAGCAAGGGATCAAGTGTCTTCTTATTGTAGTCTCTGAGGTCACGGTGATGGTGCACTATATGGCAGGGCATTGCCATACAGTGCACCATCACTATGACCGCAGAGACTACAACAAGAGGACGCTTGATCTCTTGCTGCAGCCTCTGGTGTCACAAGGATTGAGCACTGTACTGTATGGCAATGATTTGCCATACAGTGCACAATCACCGTGACCACAGACACTACAACAAAGGATTAGTGTCCTCTTGTTATAGTCTCTGGGGTAACGGTGATGGTGCACTGTATGGCAATGATCTGCCATACAGTGCATCATCACTGTGACCCCAGAGACTGCAACAAGAGAACACTTGATCCCTTGTTGCAGTGTCTGGTGTCTATGATGGTGCACTGTATGGCAATAATCTGCCATACAGTGCACCATCACCATGACACCAGAGACTGCAACAAGAGAACACTTGATCCCTTGCTGCAGTCTCTGGATGTAGCAGAGGCGATCGAGTGTCGTGGGACCTTCGTTTTGGACTATGTCGTATGACAATAATAAAGATAGAGTCCAAATTTTGATTACATTTTTTTTTCTAATAAAAAGATTTTTCTCTGTGTGATGCATTTTTTTTACTATTTACTAGAGATTCCTAATGGCCGGGTCTAACACTGGCCCGACTTATGAATCTCGGGCTTAGTGCCAGATGCCAATAAAAAAGCTGGCATTAACCCCTTTATTACCTAGTTTGCAACCAGCACCAGGGCAACTGGAAGAGTCTGGGTACAGCGCTAGAAAATGGTGCTTCAATGAATGCACCATTTTCTCGGGTGGCTTTGGGTTGCAATTCGCAGCATGGGGGGCTCAGAATGCTTGGGCCTCTCCATGCTGAAGATTCCATCCCCCAGCTGCCTAGTTGTACCTGGCTGGACCAAAAATATGTCAGAGCCCCACATCGTTTTTTTTCGCAAATTAGTTATGTAAATAAAAAATGCTGGGCTTTGCTGTATTTTAGTTGCCAGCCACGTACGTGTTTATATTTACCAATATACCTATATATACCTATTATTATGTCTAATATAAAAAAATGTACCTTACTGGACCCACGTAGTTTTTTTTTTTAGTTATATAAATAAAGAAAAATGTTTGGCTTTGCTGTATTTTTGTTTGCCAGCCAGGTACAACGAGGCAGCTGGGGGTGGGTGGTAGTCCGTCGCTGCCAAGTTGTACCTGGCTGGACCAAAAATATATTGAAGCTCCACATCATTTTTGTTTTTAATTATTTCTACAAATAAAATGACATGGAGCTCTGCCATATATTTGGTTGCCAGCCAGGTACAACTTGGAAGCTGGGGGGCTGGAATCCTCAGCGTGGAGAGAGCCAAACATGGTGGGCCCCGCACACTGCAAATTGCAACCCATAGCCACACTAGAAAATAGTGCATTCATTAGAGGCGCTATTATCTGGTGCTGTACCTCGACTCTTCCAGTTGCCCTTGTGCTGGTGGCAGACAGGGGCTTTCCGTGTGCGACATGGTGTCTGCTAACAATTTGAATGGAAAATTAGCTCTAATTGTTAGCATACACCATGTCGCGTATGGAGAACCCCTGTATTGGAGCTCCCCCACAATTGACCCCATTTTGGAAACTTGACCACCTCAAGAAACTTATCTAGATGCATAGTGAGCACTTTGAACCCCAGGTGCTTCACAACTTGATCCGTAAAAATGAAAAAAGAACATTTTTGTGAACAATAAAAGTACTTTTTCAATATTACGGATCAATTTGTGTAGCACCTGGAGGTTCAAAGTGCTCACTATGCATCTAGATACTTTCTTTGGGAGGTCTAGTTTCCAAAATGGGGTGACTTGTGGGGGAGCTCCAATGTTTAGGCACACAGGAACTCTCCATACGCAACATCATGTCGGCTAACAATTTGAATGGAAAATTAGCTCCAATTGTTAGCGGACACCATGTTGCAGAATGGAGAGCCCCTGCGTGCCTAAACAGTGTAGCTCCCCCACAAATGACCCCATTTTGGAAACTAGACCCCCCACAAGGAATGTATCTAGATGCATAGTGAACACTTTGAACCCCCAGGTGCTTCACAAATTGATCCGTAAAAATGAAAAAGTACTTTTTTTTCACAAATATTTTCTTTTAGCCTCAATTTTTTTATTTTCACATGGGCAGCAGGATAAAATGGATCCTAAAATTTGTTGGCCAATTTCTCTTGAGTACACTGATACCTCATATGTGGCCATACACCATTGTTTGGGCGCACAGGGCTCGGAAGGGAAAGAGCGCAATTTGACTTTTTGAATGGAAAATTAGCTCCAAAAGTCAAATGGTGCTCCTTCCTTTCCGAGCCCTGTTTTAGGGGTTGTTACATTCAAACATTTTTTACGTCGTTAAGTCTTTTGCGCATGTATAACCATATCGATTGGGAGAGTATTATAAGACAACGACTACAATTGCAATGAAGCACTAACGGGGCAAGTAAAGAAAAGTCCAAAGTTTTTTAAAATATGTAGTTAAAGTCTGTATTTGACTCTGTGACAAATGTTCAGTCTTCAGTGGTTTCTACTTACCACCTTTGTAAACGTGTAAAGCTGAAAAGGTTTCCAAAGCAGATCAGCTCTGCTGCAACAATATTCCACTGGTATTTATGGTATTTCAGTACATCTTAAAGGGGTTGTCTGACCATAGGCTACAAGTGTGAATCCTTACATTGCACATATGATGTGCTGTGAGAGTTCTTTAATGCCAGTATGTGATTTTCATACATGCGATCACTTTCCGACTAGATGGGTGAAGCCTCACTCAATGGAAGTGTATTGAACTTGTCCGGATATGTTTAGTCGGAATGTGTCCAGAACTATGCAAATAGAATACTTGCGATCACATGACTGACTGCTCCTGGCACTTATAGACTAAAGCCCCCGTCACACATAGCGAGATCGCTGATACGTCACAGGTTTTTTGACGTAACAGCGGCCTCCCCAGCGATGTCGCTATGTGTGACATGTAGCAGCGATCAGGCCCCTGCTGTGAGGTCGCTGATCGCTGTACATGGCTCAGGACCATTTTTTGGTCCTTGGTCTCCCGCTGGTCAGCATGCATCACTGCGTGTGACAGCAAGAGACCAGTGATCAGTGACCTCACAGGCTGGTAACCATGATAAACACCGGGTAACTAAGCAGCACGCGCTGCCTAGATACCCGGTGTTTACATGGTTACCAGCGCTAAGCGGGAGGACGCTGTTAACTATGATAAACACCAGGTAACTAAGCAGCACGCGCTACCTAGATACCCAGTGTTTATCATAGTTACCAGCGTCCTCCCTGCTTACAGGCTGCACTAAGCAGGGAGGACGCTGGTAACCATGATAAACAGCGGGTATCTAGGCAGCGCGCGCTGCTTAGATACCCTGCTGTTTATCATAGTTACCAGCAGTCCTCTCGCTTCCAGCGATGTGAAGGTGGCTCCCTGGTCCCTGGTCACTGAGGAGATCTGCCTGTTTGACAGCTCCCCAGCGACCAAGTAGCGACGCTCCAGCGATCCCGGCCAGGTCGTTATCGCTGTCGGGATCACTGGAGCCTCTCTCATGTGTCAGGGCCCAAAGGCCAAACAACCTCTTTAACATTAACTCTCCGTGCTGAACTTAATATTTTTAGGGATATGTGGTATTAAATGTAATGCCATGGTGCAGAAGAGCTCATGCCTAATGTCAAGGTTTCTTATTCTTATATACTTATAAACAGACATGAGCGAAGCTTTTGAAGTTCGGGTTCGGTTCACCGAATATGTTTGCCAAATAGATCAGCGAACAGTTTGCTGAACTTCCGAAACCCATTCACATCAATTGAAGACAAAATCAAGGGCCTAAAAAACACCTTGCAAGGAGCACAAAAGCTGCTAAAACAGCTCAAATCAGGGACAGAGACCAGGAAAAGTTCCATTTATTCCCCAGAGTTACAATTTTCATTATTGTCATTATGGATGCATTGGATAAGACCTAACCCAGTAATTCAAATTTCAACATTGATCAGAAACAGGGAAATGAGTGGCAAGAGTAGATATGATGCTCAGAGAGTCTGATAAATTTCCCAAACACACAGCAGACACCCTAAGAAAAGCCTCCACATTTCAATTAATTAGTGGGAGATATTACCAAAGTGGCATCAATGGACCCAGAATAAACATTGCATAATGGTGCAGCCTACGTGCATGGCACAGAGGAACAGGACCTGGCTTAGCATTTGAAGATTAAACATTGATCAGGAACAGGGGGATGAGTGACATGTGTATGCCTATTGGGCAGGGGGCCCTCATACCTCATGCAACCGTTCCAAAAAAGTTTATGCTTCTACACCCTTAGGTGGCACAAATATCAGTTTCATAGAATACTATAGGAAGAATTAGTCAGGTGGGACAGTCATGTGTGTAGGCCTATTGGGCAGAGGGCCCTCTTAAGTGTAGCTACCGCATCAGTAGATTTTATGCTTCGCATCCTCAGGTGGCACAAATATCAGTTTCATGGAGTACTATCTGAAGAACTAGTCAGGTTGCACAGTCACATGTATAGGCACGGTGCTCAGAGAGCCCTGCTAAATTCACAAAACACACAACAGACACCCCAAGAAGATTCTTCACATTTAAAAAAATGAGTGCAAGATACCACCAAAGTGGCATCAATTGACCCAAAATAAAAACTGTATAATGGCAGGAGGAATGCAGAATGCTGAAAAGTACATTGCCTACTCTGCCTAGTCTGCCACCGGGATGGAAAAGTCCTTGGAGATCCATGACTTGTTCATCTTGATGAAAGTTAGGCGATATACACTTTTAGGGGACAGTCGGATACTCTTATCTATCAGGACACCACCAGCAGCACTGAAAACACATTATGAGAGAACACTGACTGCCAGGCATAAAAAAACCTCCAAGGCATGACTGGCAAGCTCAGGCCACACCTCCATTTTTGAAGCCCAAATTGCAAAAGGCTCCAAACCCTCCTAATGGCATGGATATTGAGCTCTAGATATCAGTGAAATGACTGCCAGAAATTGCTTCTAACAGTTACTCTGCAGCTAATGTTTCTACGCTCGCAACTCAACGTCTCCCGGGTTGTAACTGTAGATCTGTGATATGTACTGTATTCCTCACTGCTTTGTTGGAGAAAACCAGTTATAAGATTATCTATCAGCTTTTTTTGATACTCCAGCATGCGCATGTCCCCCTGTCCAAGGTGGGAAGCATCTGGCTAATTTACTCTTGTACCACAGATCCAACCAGTAGTCATCGCTAATTCAAATCCTAATGATACGGTGCAGCAACAAGGTGCTCATGTGTCTACTGCATCCATGAGGCCCAAGTTCTTGTTGTGTTGGTGGCAGTGTAAAAATCAAGCTTCCTTCTTCCATCCTCTTCCTCCAACCTGGACAACAGAAAGGGTAATCATTTCTTCCTCATCTCCTGACTGTTCTGTGCCCATCACCCCTTCATTCTCATCATCCTCCAATTGTTCCTTGGCTCCTGCACTTTCACTAACAGTATGTCTAGTACCATGAGCCCCCCTCTGTTGCTCTACTCCACCATGCCATGCCACCCAGCTGTGTGACAGAGTCCGAAACTTTGAGATATTGGTATCTTTTCAGCATCCTTCTCTCTTCCTCCTCCTCTTCCTCTGGTATCATTACTTTATCCCACAGACTTTTCAAGTTTGCACCGTCATGTAGATAACCGGAATAGTAATGCTGTTGATGGCATCGTCAGTGCTAACCATGTTAGTAACCATTTTGAAACAGTGCAGAGGTCTTTGAAATGTGCCCACACTGCAAGTGTCATTTGCAACACATTTGGCTTGCTTTGAGTCACTGTACATGACATTACATATTGTGTCAGGGCTTGTAGCTGCTGCCACAGTCACTGCAACATGTGTAGAGCACACAGTATATGCAGTGAACTCAACTTTTATTGAATATTCATAAGGTGCCCAAACAAAAACAATTCTCTAAGGCTAGGGTCACACACAGAAATCCGTTTTTGGAAGTGATTTCCATGACCAATCCGTTTTTTTTTGGTGCTTTTTGAGCCTCCTGTACCTCTGAACGTTTTTGGACTTAGTCATTTTTTGACCAAAATTCTTGAAAAAACTGATCTGTTTTTTAAGGCACCCAAAAAAACTGATCCGTTTTTCCATAGGGTCCATGTTAAAATTTTTTTTTTTTAAAAAAACGTAACCCAAAAATTTTGCTAGCAACGTTTTTGGCCCAAAAATGTACCTAGCAATGTTTTTAGGTGCAGAAAAAAACGGATAGGGTGTTTATTACATCTAATCCGTTTTTCTATCCGTTTTTGGACTTAGAAAAAAAAATCCAAATTCTGAAGCCAAAAACAGACCAAGGGCTTATGTGTGACCCTAGCCTAAGGATAGGGAAGGGGTTGAGGAGAGACAACAATAAAAACAATTAAAACAGGTTACAGAATAACAATTTTGTTACTCTGTAACCTGTTTTAATAGTTTTTTATTGTTGTCTCTCCTCAACCCCTTCCCTATCCTTAGAGAATTGTTTTTGTTTGGGCACCTTATGAATATTCAATGAAAGTTGAGTTCACACATATACTTTGTGCGCCCCTCTATACAGCAGTTCTTTTCTCCCAGATAGCGTACTCTTTTACTGCTGTGGCAGCACCTCTCCCTAGTATAAGCTGTTGCACCCCGCTGTTTAGTTTGGACAGCCATTGCTGAAACTCAGCTTCCATAACTGTCCACAACACTTGTGTAACTGACATCTCCAAGGCATTTTTATTTCAACAGTGCCTGAAGACGGTGAGCCCTGACAACACAGTATGGAGGTGGTGGGGTTTTGTCTAGACTGTTGGAACCTTAAGGGAGAGGTCAAGGGCTCAGCTGGTGGCAGTGGATGAAGAGGTACATGCAGAGGTTTGTCCCAAAAGCCTTGGAGATTTTAAGACTCAGGAGGTGCCCCTTCCCCACCTAACCCCACAGCCACCAGAGTCACCCAGGTTATTAGCCTGATGAAGAGACCTTAGTGTCTCGAAAGCTTGCTTTGCTTTTTCTTAACATCTTTTCAGTTAACCATTAAAAGGTCTATCTATAGTCTAACATGGTACAAATATATTTTTAAGTTATGTAAATGTATAAAATTGTTTTTGTGAATGCTGATCCAGTAGATCTACACTCAATGTCAGAAATGAATGACCTGCTCTTTGGGGAACACTGGATCATGCATTATTGATGTACCTATACCCTTTCATAGAACTTGGACATGTGCACTAACAATAAAACTGTAATCATGTACTCAGTGGAATTTAAACTTCTGACAGTAATTGCAAATGTTTATGCAAAAATATGAAAGTGAACATTTTCCATTATTCTCTTTACAATTTCTGATGAGATGAAAAACACCATCACCAGAAAAATAATTTCTAATTTTTTCTTGTTTAGATTAGCTAAGCTGTACCTGTGTGAATTTTGTCTGAAGTATATGAAAAGTAGGAACATCCTTTTACGACATTTAAATAAGTGTGGCTGGTTCCACCCTCCTGCGAATGAAATCTACCGGAAAGATGACCTGTCTGTATTTGAAGTGAGTTATTCTCTTGTCTACTGTCAAAAATAGTGCACTTAACCATCTTTAAAAAAATAACTGCAAATATATTGCCATTTTTACCATTTTACATTTGTTAAAATGTTTGTTTTTTTTAACCATATTTTTATTGGGTTTTTGACATTACATCAGAAATATAGTATTAGGATAAGCATATCCAACATTAAATTACACGAAACCAAAATCTTTAACTGAAATTAACAGCTTTTATCTAGTTGCATTTACTTCTCTTGACTTTCAATAAACCCTACCCCACCCACTTCGGAAATCATCCAGTCTTTCAATCGTGTTTTGAGATTGCAAGAAAATATGAACATGTTATATAAAAACCAATTCAAGATTTATCTTAGTTTTTTAACCTTTTAACCATTTAACCATCACACCTCAGTCTGCCTAGTGTCCCTTCTAGCTCCCTTTCCGCGTACCAAATCGTCGATCGAAAGGGTAGCATGAATTTAGTTATGTCACCATCTGAGAATTCGTTTTCGATAAATATTTGCCATTTGTAAAAGAATTTCTTGGTTAATTTATTAGGGCTCCGTATCGCGTCCATCGATTCAAGCGTCAGAGTATGACGCATCATCAATTTGATCTGGTTCAGGTCTGGGGTTTGTCATTGAGCCAGTATTGTAGAAGGAGTCGTTTAGCTATTATTGCAATATAGTGCCATAAGACATGTGGGTGTCTGAGAGCTCCAGTATCTGTCTGATAGTGGAAGATCCAGCGCAACGGGTCTAGATCCTCCATATCCCCACATATCTCTTTGGCCTTGTTAAAATGTTTTAAAACTTTATAATTTTTCTCCTATGCTTTGACTTTTGTAGGCAAAAACTGTATGTAGATTGTCTTGACATTCTGGCAGGGTAGGCTTCTGAAACCCCCAGTGTCACATACAGACAGGTAAAGTGTCCACCACACAGTGTGACACAAATAGACAGCTGGATGCTTAAAAGGGGAAGGAAGGTCTTAACAGTAGGGAGCAGGGGATGGGAACACCTCCCAACACTGGCCTGTATCTGTCTCTTTTTGCCCTGACACCGGACAAGGCCCTTCCCTTTGTCTCCGTCACATGCCTAGCCCCTGTCTGTCTTCTAAAGTAAACTGGCCAGTGTACTAGATGGCAAGGGCACTACCCTCATCACTGCAGATAATAAAACACAGGATAGGTTAAGAAAGACAGCAGAAATTACAATAAGGATTCTTGGAAATTTGCAGCAGCACTCCAAGACAGAGCAATGGGGTCTCTAGGAAGGCTTCAGCAGCAGAGAACTACTACCACACAGCAGAATGTTCTACCAGAGAATGAACTCAACAACATCAGGTGAGGGATCATGTGACTATTTAAGGGATAGAGGAGGATAATCAACCGAATCACCTGATAAAAGACTTCAGCAGTAACAAGGAGAAAACTGACATTAACCCTTAATGTCTCAAAAGAAATAAAAAATATTTAATATAAAGACTGCAGAGGAGTCAACTCGTGACTAGACATGAGCGAACTTTCACCGAACATGTTCTCTAATTTCAAATTCAGCATGAACATTACAGTTTCTGTTTGTGATTGGAAACCTGAGCAACTTATCAAAAGATCGCCGAATGTTGCTTTGTTTGGGAAAAAAGTTAAACATTTTAAATGGCTCTAAAACTTTCCCTGATTGGGGCCAAAACGCTCGCCGGAAGCCCCGCTGGCTGGCAAAAACACCAGCCTTACAGTTAGGAATGTTCCCAGTTATTTGGTATACCGTTTTCTTTCACTCTGTAGAATCTTTTTGGGAAATTTAATTAATTATTTTTTTAAGCTTCCTGGAGTTTCCAGGTGTTTTTGACAACTGCCAGATGTGAATTTTGGAAACAGGGCCAGATGTAGAATCAGCTGTGAAGTCAAGGAACCTTACAATGTCCTTAAAACATCCATTTAAGACAGCATCATATTTCTTTTATAATTTTTTGGAATATTTTTTATTTTGTAATTTAATTATTATTATTACTAGATGGCGGCCCGATTCTAAAGAATCGGGTAGTCTAGAATCCATATATAGTTTATTTACTAATAGTTACGGGAGTGCGGTGAAATGAATTGTGTGTATACAGGTGGCTCAGTGGTTAGCACTGTATATGGGGGCTCAGTGGTTAGCACTGTATATGGTGGCTCACTGGTTAGCACTGTATATGGTGGCTCAGTGGGTAGCAGAGTATACGGTGGCTCAGTGGTTAGCACTGTATATGGTGGCTCAGTGGTTAGCACTGTATATGGTGACTCAGTGGTTAGCATTGTATGGTGGCTCAGTAGTTAGCACTGTATACGGTGGCTCAGTGGTTAGCACTGTATACGGTGACTCAGTGGTTAGCACTGTACGGTGGCTCAGTGGTTAGCACTGTATATGGTGGCTCAGTGGTTAGTACTGTATATGGTGGCTCAGTGGTTAGCATTGTATATGGTGGCTCAGTGGTTAGCACTGTATATGGTGGCTCAGTGGTTAGCACTGTATATGGTGGCTCAGTGGTTAGCACTGTATATGGTGGCTCAGTGGTTAGCACTGTATATGGTGGCTCAGTGGTTAGCACTGTATATGGTGGCTCAGTGGTTAGCACTGTACGGTGGCTCAGTGGTTAGCACTGTATACGGTGGCTCAGTGGTTAGCACTGTATATGGTGGCTCAGTGGTTAGCACTGTATATGGTGGCTCAGTGGTTAGCACTGTATATGGTGGCTCAGTGGTTAGCACTGTACGGTGGCTCAGTGGTTAGCACTGTATACGGTGGCCCAGTGGTTAGCACTGTATGGTGGCTCAGTGGTTAGCACTGTATGGTGGCTCAGTGGTTAGCACTGTATATGGTGGGTCAGCGGTTAGCACTGTATGGTGGCTGAGTGGTTAGCACTGTATATAGTGGATCAGTGGTTAGCACTGTATATGATGGCTCAGTGGTTAGCACTGTATATGGTGGCTCAGTGGTTAGCACTGTATATGGTGGCTCAGTGGTTGGCACTGTAAACGGTGGCTCAGTGGATAGCACTGTATACGGTGGCTCAGTGGTTATCACTGTATATGGTGCCTCTGTGGTTATCACTGTATATGGTGGCTTAGTGGTTAGCACTGTATGGTGGCTCAGTGGTTAGCCCTGTATGGTGGCTCAGTGGTTAGCACTGCATATGGTGGCTCAGCGGTTAGCACTGTATGGTGGCTGAGTGGTTAGCACTGTATATAGTGGATCAGTGGTTAGCACTGTATATGGTGGCTCAGTGGTTAGCACTGTATATGGTGGCTCAGTGGTTAGCACTGTATATGGTGGCTCAGTGGTTAGCACTGTATATGGTGGCTCAGTGGTTGCCACTGTATACGGCGGCTCTGTGGTCAGCAGAGTACGGCGGCTCTGTGGTCAGCAGAGGACGGCGGCTCTGTGGTCAGCAGAGGACGGCGGCTCTGTGGTCAGCAGAGGACGGCGGCTCTGTGGTCAGCAGAGGACGACGGCTCTGTGGTCAGCAGAGGACGGCGGCTCTGTGGTCAGCAGAGGACGGCGGCTCTGTGGTCAGCAGAGGACGGCGGCTCTGTGGTCAGCAGAGGTGGCTCCGTGGTCAGCAGAGGACGGCAGCTCTGTGATCAGCAGAGGAGGGCGGCTCTGTGGTCAGCAGAGGACAGCGGCAGAGTGATCAGCGCAGGAAGGAGGCAGAGTGATCAGCACAGGAATGAGGCAGAGTGATCAGCGCAGGAAGGAGGCAGAGTGATCAGCGCAGGAAGGAGGCAGAGTGGTGAGCGCAGGACAGCGGCTCTGTGGTCAGCAGAGTACGGCGGCTCTGTGGTCAGCAGAGGACGGCGGCTCTGTGGTCAGCAGAGGACGGCGGCTCTGTGGTCAGCAGAGGACGGCGGCTCTGTGGTCAGCAGAGGACGGCGGCTCTGTGGTCAGCAGAGGACGGCGGCTCTGTGGTCAGCAGAGGACGGCGGCTCTGTGGTCAGCAGAGGACGGCGGCTCTGTGATCAGCAGAGGAGGGTGGCTCTGTGGTCAGCAGAGGACAGCGGCAGAGTGATCAGCGCAGGAAGGAGGCAGAGTGATCAGCGCAGGAATGAGGCAGAGTGATCAGCGCAGGAAGGAGGCAGAGTGGTGAGCGCAGGACAGCGGCTCTGTGGTCAGCAGAGGAGGGTGGCTCTGTGGTCAGCAGAGGACGGTGGCTCTGTGGTCAGCAGAGGACGGCGGCTCTGTGGTCAGTGCAGAAAGGAGGCAGAGTGGTCAGCGCAGGAAGGAGGCAGCGTGGTGAGCGCAGGACGGCGGCTCTGTGGTCAGGAGAGGACGGCGGCAGAGTGATCAGCGCAGGAAGGAGGCAGAGTGATCAGCGCAGGAAGGAGGCAGAGTGATCAGCGCAGGAAGGAGGCAGAGTGGTGAGCACAGGACGGCAGCTCTGTGGTCAGCAGAGGACAGCGGGTCTGTGGTCAGCAGAGGATGGCGGCTCTGTGGTCAGCGCAGGAAGGAGGCAGAGTGGTCAGCGCAGGAAGGAGGCAGAGTGGTGAGCGCAGGAAGGAGGCAGAGTGGTGAGCGCAGGAAGGAGGCAGAGTGGTGAGCGCAGAGGACGGCGGCTGTGTGGTCAGCAGAGGACGGCGGCTGTGTGGTCAGCAGAAGACGGCGGCTGTGTGGTCAGCAGAGGACGGCGGCTGTGTGGTCAGCAGAGTACGGCAGCTGTGTGGTCAGCAGAGTACGGCGGCTCTGTGGTCAGCGCAGGAAGGAAGTAGAGTGGTCAGCGCAGGAAGGAGGCAGAGTGGTGAGCGCAGGAAGGAGGCAGAGTGGTGAGCGCAGGACGGCGGCTCTATGGTCAGCAGAGGACGGCGGCAGAGTGATCAGCGCAGGAAGGAGGCAGAGTGATCAGCGCAGGAAGGAGGCAGAGTGATCAGCGCAGGATGGAGGCAGAGTGGGTGAGCGCAGGACAGCGGCTCTGAGGTCAGCAGAGGAGGGCGGGTCTGTGGTCAGCAGAGGACGGGGGCTCTGTGGTCAGCAGAGGATGGGGGCTCTGTGGTCAGCAGAGGACGGGGGCTCTGTGGTCAGCAGAGGACGGCGGCTCTGTGGTCAGCAGAGGACGGCGGCTCTGTGGTCAGCAGAGGACGGCGGCTCTGTGGTCAGCAGAGGACGGCGGCTCTGTGGTCAGCAGTGGACGGCGGCTCTGTGGTCAGCAGAGGACGGCGGCTCTGTGGTCAGCAGAGGATGGGGGCTCTGTGGTCAGCAGAGGACGGGGGCTCTGTGGTCAGCAGAGGACGGCGGCTCTGTGGTCAGCAGAGGACGGCGGCTCTGTGGTCAGCAGAAGAGGGCGGCTCTGTGGTCAGCAGAGGATGGCGGCTCTGTGGTCAGCAGAGGACGGCGGCTCTGTGGTCAGCAGTGGACGGCGGCTCTGTGGTCAGCAGAGGACGGCGGCTCTGTGGTCAGCAGAGGATGGCGGCTCTGTGGTCAGCAGAAGAGGGCGGCTCTGTGGTCAGCAGAGGATGGCGGCTCTGTGGTCAGCACAGGAAGGAGGCAGAGTGGTGAGCGCAGGAAGGAGGCAGAGTGGTCAGCGCAGGAAGGAGGCTCTGTGGTGGTCAGCAGAGGACGGCGGCTGTGTGGTCAGCAGAGGACGGTGACTCTGTGGTCAGCAGAGGACGGCGGCTCTGTGGTCAGCAGAGGACGGCGGCTCTGTGGTCAGCATAGGACGGCGGCTCTGTGGTCAGCGCAGGAAGGAGGCAGAGTGGTCAGCGCAGGAAGGAGGCAGAGTGGTGAGGGCAGGACGGCGGCTCTGTGGTCAGCAGAGGACGGCGGCTCTGTGGTCAGCAGAGGACGGCGGCTCTGTGGTCAGCAGAGGACGGCGGCTCTGTGGTCAGCAGAGGACGGCGGCTCTGTGGTCAGCAGAGGACGGCGGCTCTGTGGTCAGCAGAGGACGGCGGCTCTGTGGTCAGCAGAGGACGGCGGCTGTGTGGTCAGCAGAGGACGGCAACTGTGTGGTCAGCAGAGGACGGCGGCTCTGTGGTCAGCGCAGGAAGGAGGCAGAGTGGTCAGCGCAGGAAGGAGGCAGAGTGGTCAGCGCAGGACGGCGGCTCTGTGGTCAGCAGAGGACGGCGGCTCTGTGGTCAGCAGAGGACGGCGGCTCTGTGGTCAGCAGAGGACGGCGGCTCTGTGGTCAGCAGAGGACGGCGGCTCTGTGGTCAGCAGAGGACGGCGGCTCTGTGGTCAGCAGAGGACGGCGGCTCTGTGGTCAGCAGAGGACGGCGGCTCTGTGGTCAGCAGAGGACGGCGGCTCTGTGGTCAGCAGAGGAGGGCGGGTCTGTGGTCAGCAGTGGACGGCGGGTCTGTGGTCAGCAGAGGACGGCGGGTCTGTGGTCAGCAGAGGACGGCGGGTCTGTGGTCAGCAGAGGACGGGGGCTCTGTGGTCAGCAGAGGACGGGGGCTCTGTGGTCAGCAGAGGCCGGGGGCTCTGTGGTCAGCAGAGGACGGGGGCTCTGTGGTCAGCAGAGGACGGGGGCACTGTGGTCAGCAGAGGACGGCGGCTCTGTGGTCAGCAGAGGACGGCGGCTCTGTGGTCAGCAGAGGACGGCGGCTCTGTGGTCAGCAGAGGACGGCGGCTCTGTGGTCAGCAGAGGACGGCGGCTCTGTGGTCAGCAGAGGACGGCGGCTCTGTGGTCAGCAGAGGATGGCGGCTCTGTGGTCAGCGCAGGAAGGAGGCAGAGTGGTCAGCGCAGGAAGGAGGCAGAGTGGTGAGGGCAGGACGGCGGCTCTGTGGTCAGCAGAGGACGGCGGCTCTGTGGTCAGCAGAGGACGGCGGCTCTGTGGTCAGCAGAGGACGGCGGTTCTGTGGTCAGCAGAGGACGGCGGCTCTGTGGTCAGCAGAGGACGGCGGCTCTGTGGTCAGCAGAGGACGGCGGCTCTGTGGTCAGCAGAGGACGGCGGCTCTGTGGTCAGCAGAGGATGGCGGCTCTGTGGTCAGCGCAGGAAGGAGGCAGAGTGGTCAGCGCAGGAAGGAGGCAGAGTGGTGAGGGCAGGACGGCGGCTCTGTGGTCAGCAGAGGACGGCGGCTCTGTGGTCAGCAGTGGACGGCGGCTCTGTGGTCAGCAGAGGACGGCGGCTCTGTGGTCAGCAGAGGACGGCGGCTCTGTGGTCAGCAGAAGAGGGCGGCTCTGTGGTCAGCAGAGGATGGCGGCTCTGTGGTCAGCGCAGGAAGGAGGCAGAGTGGTGAGCGCAGGAAGGAGGCAGAGTGGTCAGCGCAGGAAGGAGGCTCTGTGGTGGTCAGCAGAGGACGGCGGCTGTGTGGTCAGCAGAGGACGGTGACTCTGTGGTCAGCAGAGGACGGCGGCTCTGTGGTCAGCAGAGGACGGCGGCTCTGTGGTCAGCAGAGGACGGCGGCTCTGTGGTCAGCAGAGGACGGCGGCTCTGTGGTCAGCAGAGGACGGCGGCTGTGTGGTCAGCAGAGGACGGCGGCTCTGTGGTCAGCGCAGGAAGGAGGCAGAGTGGTCAGCGCAGGAAGGAGGCAGAGTGGTCAGCGCAGGACGGCGGCTGTGTGGTCAGCGCAGGAAGGAGGCAGAGTGGTCAGCGCAGGAAGGAGGCAGAGTGGTCAGCGCAGGACGGCGGCTCTGTGGTCAGCAGAGGACGGCGGCTCTGTGGTCAGCAGAGGACGGCGGCTCTGTGGTCAGCAGAGGACGGCGGCTCTGTGGTCAGCAGAGGACGGCGGCTCTGTGGTCAGCAGAGGACGGCGGCTCTGTCGTCAGCAGAGGATGGCGGCTCTGTGGTCAGCGCAGGAAGGAGGCAGAGTGGTCAGCGCAGGAAGGAGGCAGAGTGGTGAGGGCAGGACGGCGGCTCTGTGGTCAGCAGTGGACGGCGGCTCTGTGGTCAGCAGAGGACGGCGGCTCTGTGGTCAGCAGAGGACGGCGGCTCTGTGGTCAGCAGAGGACGGCGGCTCTGTGGTCAGCAGAGGACGGCGGCTCTGTGGTCAGCAGAGGACGGCGGCTCTGTGGTCAGCAGAGGACGGCGGCTCTGTGGTCAGCAGAGGACGGCGGCTCTGTCGTCAGCAGAGGATGGCGGCTCTGTGGTCAGCGCAGGAAGGAGGCAGAGTGGTCAGCGCAGGAAGGAGGCAGAGTGGTGAGGGCAGGACGGCGGCTCTGTGGTCAGCAGTGGACGGCGGCTCTGTGGTCAGCAGAGGATGGCGGCTCTGTGGTCAGCAGAAGAGGGCGGCTCTGTGGTCAGCAGAGGATGGCGGCTCTGTGGTCAGCGCAGGAAGGAGGCAGAGTGGTGAGCGCAGGAAGGAGGCAGAGTGGTCAGCGCAGGAAGGAGGCTCTGTGGTGGTCAGCAGAGGACGGCGGCTGTGTGGTCAGCAGAGGACGGTGACTCTGTGGTCAGCAGAGGACGGCGGCTCTGTGGTCAGCAGAGGACGGCGGCTCTGTGGTCAGCAGAGGACGGCGGCTCTGTGGTCAGCAGAGGACGGCGGCTCTGTGGTCAGCAGAGGACGGCGGCTGTGTGGTCAGCAGAGGACGGCGGCTCTGTGGTCAGCGCAGGAAGGAGGCAGAGTGGTCAGCGCAGGAAGGAGGCAGAGTGGTCAGCGCAGGACGGCGGCTCTGTGGTCAGCAGAGGACGGCGGCTCTGTGGTCAGCAGAGGACGGCGGGTCTGTGGTCAGCAGAGGACGGCGGGTCTGTGGTCAGCAGAGGACGGAGGGTCTGTGGTCAGCAGAGGACGGCGGGTCTGTTGGTAGCAGAGGACGGCGGGTCTGTGGTCAGCAGAGGATGGCTGGTCTGTGGTCAGCAGAGGACGGCGGGTCTGTGGTCAGCGAAGGAAGGAGGCTCTGTGGTCGAGTGGTCAGCGCAGGAAGGAGGCTCTGTGGTCAGCAGAGGACGGCAGCTCTGTGGTCAGCGCAGGCTAGGTGGGCGGAGCCATGGCGGGAGTCCCGCGAGGTGGGCGGAGCCAAGGCGGGAGCCTCGCGAGGTGGGCGGAGCCAAGGCGGGAGCCTCGCGAGGTGGGCGGAGCCAAGGCGGGAGTCTCGCGAGGTGGGCGGAGCTAAGGCGGGAGTCCCGCGGGGTGGGCGGAGCCATGGCGGGAGCCCCGCGATGTGGGCGGAGCCATGGCGGGAGCCCCCGCGATGTGAGCGGAGCCATGACGGGAGCGGTGCAGCAGGATGGCGGCGGGGTAAGTATACTGGAGTGTGTGTGTGTGTTTGTGTGGGTGTGTGAGTGAGTGTGTATGTGTGATGTGGTTGGGATGGTGTGTGTGTGTTTGGGAGGACTGTAGTGAGAGGCTGTGTGTGTGTTTGATGAGACAGTAGTGAGGGGGGCGAGCGGAACGTTGAAACGCCGGTGCCTGTAGCTGCACGGAAAGTTCCGCGCGGCTACACCGCACTGTGACGTCAGCAGCATGGTCGGAGGCCGTCACGGAAGTAACCCTTCGGGTTCTCCGGAAGTGGCCTTCGGCTTTTATATAATAGATTATTATTGTTATTATTATTATTATTATTATTATTATTATTATATATACACAACACTTACACACAGCAAACAAAATCATTATGCTAGATTTCCTATTACATCACTAGCCGGACAATTCCCAAACGTCTAGAACTGCGTGATATATCGACGAAAGATGCGTGCAGAGCCAGTAAGGTGGCCTTTTGCAGCTGACAGATTGTTATCTATTATTATTATTTTATTTTTATTAATAATATTAATAATCATTATTCTCATTATTATTATTATTATTTTTGGAGATCAAAGCTTTATTATTGCAGAGGGTCAGCACCATGTGAGGTCATCTCTTCTACAATTATGTGATAGCAATTCATATAAAATAGCATGTGACTATTATATGCTTCACATACATGATCTTATAGGTCTGTTCACTCTCGTGAAGTTTCATACTATGGATATTGCTTCTTGAAAATGTGCAATCACTTTATTTAATTTCATTCCATATGTTTAGAATGCAGATTGTGGCATGTGCACGTGTGTTATTATGTATTATTAATATTGAACTTGTCCTTGAATTTCTGCCCACTAGCCTTATTCAGCATTCAAGGTGAATTGGTAGTGATCTGAAAAACCTTTTTTTTAATTTATCATTATTTCTCCTCCAAATGTCAGGCTTCAATAATCACTCCACACAACAGCAAGCTCGGGTGTTACATGTGGCATGGGCAATGGGATTTTTAAGTCAGGTGCCTTCTGACGCCCACTCCATGGAGGGGTTAATGAGAAGCTAGGCAACAAGATTGTACAAACAATAACATCCTGTAAGTAAATTGTGTCCTGGCACTGGAAGAGGCAGTCACCTAGGCAAAGCAAAGAGGTGTCAGCGTGGAGCCCGGCGCCATCTTGGCAGAGCAATACAATGCAACTACACTTTGTGCCTGCAGTATGCAGTGATATTAATGATGGATCTACTGCAAGATATGCCAGCGCCAGAACCAGAGCAGCCCACCTGCAGAGGACACATATGTCACCTGGAGCTCCACCGCACCACATGCTTTGGGCCTCATCTGCAGTGAGGTCAGGTTCCAGTGCTGAGCTTGGATACCAGAAGAGGACCTGAAGATCTCTCAGTCAGAGCGTGAGCCATTCCCCATGCCAGCCAGGAGAACCAGATGTCACACTAAGGAAGATCTTGCAACATGCCTGGCGTTATTACACCTACAGCCAGTGCCGCAGCTGCTGCATCGCCAAATCCAGGACCACGAGCATGATGTGGAGGATGAGGAGGGAAGAGGGGGATGTAGTAGAGGCAGAAGACCCTGTATCCCAACCTTGTATAGCACCCCTGCCAGAGGCCTTCGACTGGGAGAATGTCATGTTGGGACCCGTACGTCATCCAAGCAACTATCCAATACGGTATGAACCACCCTATCCTATCTTCTTTCTTGAGGAGAAATGGCTAGCGGATGCCTTCAGCTGAGAGTGATTGCAATGGCTTAAAGAGGACCTGTCACCAACCACATGGTGATGTAATTACAGCACTGAATGCGGCATGCCTGCTGCATCCAGGCAAGGGGTCCCCCAGCCCTTGAGTCCCCCTGTTCCCCGAGATAATACACTTTGAAAACTTACACAGTGGAGCCAAATAGGAGGTGGCTTGTGGCTGGAGCCAAAGGGCAGTTTCACACCCCCTGTATGTTTAATCTGCCCACCGCCAGCTCCCTGATGCCAATCATTGTCTCCCTCGCCTGCAGCATAACACAGAGCGTGGGGTGCCGCATTGCCCCGTCCCCTGCGGTGATGTCACCGCCTTTCCCTGCCCTGCTCCATGGTTAACATGGAGCAGGGCGGGAAAGGCGGTGATGTCACTGCAGGAGGCGGCGTGGCCGGCCTCCTGCTGTGACATCACTGCCTTTCCCCGCCCTGCTCCATGTTAACCATGGAGCAGGGTGGGTATAAGAGTTGATGTCATCGCAGGGGGCGGGGCAATGCGGCCAGAACCTCACCCCTCGCTCTGTGTTATGCTGCAGGCGAGGGAGACAATGATTGGCATCAGGGAGGCGGCGGTGGGCAGATTAAACATACAGGGGGTGTGAAACTGCCCTTTGGCTCCAGCCACCTCCGATTTGGCTCCACTTTGTAAGTTTTCAAAGTGTATTATCTCAGGGTACAGGGGGGCTCAAGGACTGGGGGACCCCTTGCCTGGATGCAGCAGATATGCTGCATTCAGTGCTGTAATTAGATCACCATGTGGTTAGTGACAGGTCCTCTTTAAGGCAAATGACTATGATGACCAACGTACCCTAGGCAAGGTGGTAGAAAAGAGAAAAGAGGAGAGAGCGCACATGAGAGGAACCTGGTAGTCTAGTGGGGGCTTAAAACCGGTGTAACAAGGTGCCGCTCACCTGATCAGGTTGTGCAATCCCTGCACAACCTCGGTAATGTGTTTGGAATTAACGTAATGGCGAGGACCGCGCCACAGGCTTCTTCCTGGTCCTGATCACGTAGGTATTGCGAACATGTGACTCCGCGTCACTGCTGACGTCACGGCAGGTCCTTAACTCACAGGGATGGTATCCACCAACTCCAGCAGCTCCAGCCACAAACCCAAGAGGGATTTATAACAGTGAGAGAAGATTGTGGTCAGTTTGCAAGAGCGCTCAGGGTGGGAAGAAAGGATTGCAGAGATTAATGGAGCACAAACCTCCTTTATTCATAACACCAATACGCGTTTCTACAGCGACCCGCTGTCTTCCTCAGTTGGATTTACCTCACTAGGCAAGGTGGTGGCATTCATCCAGCATAGGGGGTTTGGCTTCATATGCGAAGATGATACTGGGCATCGGTGCTCTGTCAACCAGTACACCCTGCTGAGTGACCATCTTCCCAAAAGACTCCGTACAATCTAATTTTGGGAGGAGGTCACCTTCATGAAGGTGATGGGCAGCAAGGGGTGTTTCACGGTTGGTGTAAGTGAGGTTGCCACTTCCGACAAGTTTGAAAAGTGGCAGCAGGAGGCAGACACAGAGAGAAAGCTGCATCAGATTTAGGCCAGGCCTCTCTTGGTTAGCTAGCAATCTGCACCTAAACAACAGGGCCATCGATCCTGAAAGGCCTGTCGGTGTTCCCAAGTTGTTCCCGTCTCTCCTAGAGGGGGTGGTTGTCCCCTAATTCCTTCATCATTTTCTCCAGCCGTGGTCATGATGGTGTGTGTTGAGGGGCTGGGGGTGGCGGAGAATTCCATGGAGAAATAACCCCTGCCACTCATCCACCCCCCGTTACTGTCTGGTAGCGGCGTACCATGTGGAAGGGCGACCTTCATCCTGGGCAGTGTTCCAAAAGCTGCTTAAGTTTTTTTACTGTGAATAAAGAGAGGACTGACCTAAAAAATAGATGTTGCTGGGTTGCTAACCTGTCCCTTAGTTGGCATTTTGTCTGAAGGACTTTTTTCAGGTCTTCAAAGAGCAAGGCCTGTTTTTTGTTAATTTTATTTTTCCCTTTCCCAAGTTTAGCGACGGTTAGGCTACACCTCAAAACCCTCAATTCCCTTTACCTTTGATGGACTTTGAAGCATTTTAATGAAATCTGCTGATTCCAATAGAAACATTAGCTAAAGCCATGAAAAACAAGTCATCACACAGCTGCAGCGATGGAGACATTTAGGGTATGTGTTTACGATCTGGATGAACTGCGTAGCCGCACTGTACCCTTTATCTGCAGTCGGTGCAGGGTGGCTTCTCTCTACGTGCATCTGATGGTGACCTTTTCCGACTCAACAGCATGAAATTAACATGCTGCGTAGATGAAGAAGTCTGGAAACCCACATCACAGCTAAATAATAATAATCTTTATTTATATAGCACCAGCATATTCCGCAGTGCTTCACAATTCAGAGGTTCATATATAAACAATCATAAGAAACAGTTATCAGAAAAGACAATATAATACAATACAAAAAAACAATACAAAGCATAATACAATACAATAATTAGAGCAAAATAATGACAGCCCTGCTCATAAGAGCTTACAATCTGACAATGAGGTGGGGGTGAGACAAAGTACAGGTGTTTATTTACAATGATAGTATAGTCAACTTGAAGAGATGGGGAACACATAGGAGCAGTATACGTGGCCACCAACCATTATTTGTGATCCACTTGAGACTGGTGGGAGATGATAAGCTATGTCTAGATGACTTTGACTAGGGATCATGATAGGCCGCCCTAAAAAGATGAGTTTTTAGAGATCGCCTGAAACTATGTAAGTTGTGGATACACCTAATTTCTTGGGGTAGAGCATTCCAGAGAATTGGTGCAACTCGGGAGACAACTTGGAGCCGGGAGTGGGAGGTTCAGAAGTGAGTCTAAAGTGACTTCCAGAGTGAAGAGAATGGATGGGGTGATAGACAGAGATGAGGGAGGAGATGTAGGGGGTGCTGCACTGTGAAGAGTTTTGTGGGTGAGAACAAGCAGTTTGAATTGGATCCTATAGTGTATAGGCAGCCAGTTCAATGACTGGCATAGAGCATAAGCATCTGAGTAACGGTTAGCTAGATAGGTGATCCTGGCTGCTGCATTAAGGATGGACTGGAGAGGGGAGAGTCTGGTGTGGGGGAGGCCAATTAAAGGAGAATTACAATAGTCAATTTGGGAGTGAATTAGGGCCACAGTGAGGGTTTTTGTGGCTTTCAAGGTGAGAAAGGGGTGAATTCTAGAGATGTTCTTCAGTTGCAAGCGACAAGAGTGGGCGAGAGATTGTATATATGGGGTGAAGGAAAGATCGGAGCCAAACATAACACCCAGACAGCGAGCCTGCTGACTAGGCGTTATCGTGGTGCCGCACACTGAGAGAGATGTCGTATTTAGGGAGGTTAGTGGAGGGTGGGAGCAGAAGAAGTTCAATTTTGGAAAGGTTGAGTTTCAGATAGAGAGCAGACATGATATTGGAAACTGTGGTTAGACAGTCATTGGTGTTCTTTATTAGAGCAGGAGTAAGGTCAGGGTAAGAAGTGTATAGTTGTGTGTCATCAGCATAAAGATGGTACTGAAAGCCAAATCTGCTGATGGTCTGTCCAACCAGGGCCGTGTACAGAGAGAAGAGAAGAGGTCCAAAGGCTGAACCCTGAGGAACCCCAATAGTGAGAGGAAGAGGGGAGGAAGTGGAGCCAGCAAATGATACACTGAAAGAGCGGTCAGAAAGATAGGAAGAGAAACAGATTGAGCCGTGTCCTTGATGCCGATGGAGTGCAGCATGGAGAGTAGGAGATGGTGGTCCACAGTGTCAGCAGCTGCAGAGAGATCAAGAAGAATAAGCAGAGAGTGGTCACCATTAAGTTCTGCTGTCAGAAGGTCATTGGTAACTTTGGTGAGGGCAGTTTCTGTAGAATGTAGGGGGCATAAACCAGACTGTAATGGGTCTAGAACAGAGTGAGTGGAGAGGTAATGAGTGAGACAGGAGTAGACCAGGTGCTCCAGGAGTTTAGAGATGAAGGGAGAATTGGAGACTGGTCTGTAGTTGTTTGTGCAGGATGGGTCGAGAGAAGTTTTCTTTAGTAATGGAGTAATGATAGTGTTTGAAGGAGGAGGGGAAGATGCCAGAAGAAAGGGAGAGATTGAAGATTTTGGTTAGGTGAGTGGTGACCACCTGAGAGAGAGACTAGAGTAGGTGTGAGGGGATGGGGTCAGCAGTGCATGTGGTGGGATGAGGTGAAGAGAGGAGCTTAGAGAATCCTTCTTCTGTGACTGGGTCAAAAGTGGAGAGTGAGCTGGAGGAAATGTGAGGAGAGGTAAAGGTAACAGTGATTTGAGGTTGGGAGTTGATTTCCAGACGAATGTTTTCTATTTTATCTCTGAAGTAAGAAGCCAGATCATCAGCACAGAGGTCAGTGATAGGGGCCTGCACTTTAGGACTGGGAAGAGAGTGAAAGGTGTCAGAGTTTTTTTTGATTGTTGGATAGTGAGGAGACCAGGGTGGTGAAGTAGGTCTGTTTGGTGAGGTGAAGAGCAGAGTTGTAAGTTATTTTTAAATGTTTTATATACTATTTGTAAATCAATAAATATTTCATTATTTATTCACATGGTGGTGTTGTAGAGCTTCTGTGTAGGATTCATGTGGAATTTATTCTACAGCTGTGTAGGCTTGATTAAATAAATAGATAACATGACGTGAGGTTTCCCCTATTTTATGAAACCAGCAAAGCTAAAGCAGACAGCTGTAAGCTTATATTACACAATTTTTGTTCCTGGCTTCCAAGTGTAATATTTCAACTGCTTACGTGTAAAGACTATGGAAAAACGACTACATTCAGCACAAACTTTGATTTTATGACCACAGCAGCGAAAAATTTCATATTTATTGTGCCAAAAAGGGAAATTACACAATGTAACAAATTTTTATTTTTTTTTGTTCCTGGGTACAAAGTGTGTTTTCCTAACCCGTTATGCCTAAAACAAATAGAAAATAGTTGTTGTTCCACAAAAACTTTGCTTCTGTGATCAGGACAATGACATTTTTAAATTTGGCTGTTTTCGGGAAAATTCTCAATTCGTATTCAATACTGAGACAATGTCATTGTCCTGATCACAGAAGCAAACTTTTTGTGGAAGAACAACTATTTTCTATTTGTTTTAGGCATAATGGGTTAGGGTGCTTTCACACTACGGATTTTTCAGATCCGATGCTGTCCGATCAAAATCGGACAGCATCGGATCCGAATTTGACCCCATGCAGCCCTATGGGCATCGGACCGAATCGGATGTGCACTAAATGCCATCCGATTTGGTCCAATCCAATTCTGTCCGATTTTATTATCGGTGCAAAAATCGGCGCCTGCTCCGATTTTTGCACCGAAAATAACATCTGACAGAATCGGATCGGACCAAATCGGATGGCATTTAGTGCACATCCGATCTGACCCGATCACTATAACATGGGGCCCTATAGAGAAGGGTCCGAGGAAACATCTGATGTCTCCTTGGACCCGATTTTACTGTACTGAGCATGCTCAGTACAGTAAAAATGCTCAACTAGGAGCGCAGGGGTTAAAAAAAAAAAAAGTTCATGTTCACCTCCCCCCGAGCCCCCGCCGTCTCCCACCGTCTTCCTGGATGTTCCCGGTGGCTCCCGCAGGCTCCCGGTGGCTGCAGAGGTCTTCTTCTGCAGTTCAGGACCTGCGGTGATGTCACAGTCACGTGACACCAGGTTACTCCATGGTAACCCACGGTCACATGACTGTGACATCACCGCAGGTCCTGTGTACAGCAGAAGAAGACCTCTGCAGCCACCGGGAGCCTGCGGGAGCCACCGGGAACCTCCAGGAAGACGGCGGGGGCTCGGGAGGTGAGCATGAACTTTTTTTTTTCCTTTTTTTCAGCCCGGAGGCTACGATTTAATGCCGGAATCGGATGCCTATTTGGCATCCGATTCCAGGCATCAGAAGGGAGCCGATGCTGTCCGATTTATATCGGACAGCATCGGCTCCCTAAAAATCGTAGTGTTAAAGCACCCTTAGGAAAACACACTTTGTACCCAGGAACAAAAAATTAATAAAAATTTGTTACATAGTGTTATCAGGCTGGTAAAGTTCATGGTTATCGGTCCCATTTCCAGCCTAAAAATTCCAGCCAGATGTTAGGGCATTATTCATAAATACAGTTACAGCCGTTTTTTAATATTTTAGTAAAAATAACTATTAAGACTACTTTCACATTACGATTTTGTTAAATCCAATGAAAATCGGACAGCATCGGATGCTCAAAATCGGATGCCATCGGATGCCATCCAATCCGATTTTTTTTTAAATGGCTGGGGGAGGGCTGTGGGAGGTTTTGGGAGTGGTCTAGGGTATTGAGCATGCTCCATCCGATCCGATCCCCCATAGACTCCCATATTATTTTAATCGGATCGCATCGGATCGCATCGGATCCGATGCGATCCGATTTTTGAATCGGATAGCAAAATCGGAGCAGTCTCCGATTTTGGCTCCTGAAAAAAATCGGACAGAATCGGATGCAAATCGGATGCCATTAAGTGCACATCTGATCCGATCCCCATTGGAGAACATGGGGGCTAAATCGGATCCGACGCTGTCCGATTTTTATCGGACAGCATCGGATTTAACAAAATCGTAGTGTGAAACCAGCCTAAGGAAACGTTTGTTGAGATTCTAAATTGTCACCATAATATTTTGTGATTGTATTTACTATTGACAGCTCTTTAAAGAGATCCTGTCACCACTTCTGCCATGTCTGTTGTAGTAAACACCTGTATTCTCCTTATATTACAATTCAGGAGCCTTTTGTATTACAATTATGTATTCTGCTGTTTCTCTGTTAGTCCTGCTGACCCTTTATTAACCCCTCAGTGACAACTACCATATATATGTTAAGTTTCCAGGCATAGGGAACCTTGGTAGTCGAGGATGAGGTATGGCCTCGGCTGATGAGATGTCCTAGTTCAGAAACGCTCGCCCTGGCTAGGGGTTCCTCAGTGCAACAATTTAGTCCCGAAAGACCCTCATAGACTGCCAGATTATTTACAGAGTCAATCAAACTCTTTAACACAAGTTTACTTGAACAGTCTCGTGAAACACCGGTACAATACTTAAACTTTGCAAGAGTAGGATTATTCAAAGTTGTACAATTTGTAGCAGGTTGTTGTGCTTGTGCAAGTACATCCTGACTTCTATCTCCTGTCATAACAGTAGCCTGCAGTAAATTCATAGTCTATTGTAGCTTCAGCCCTGCCCCACTCGTAGGGACACCTCTAAAGGACAACTGTGGCACTGCCAGACAAATCCTTCACCATTTGCAGAGTGGCGACCCATTCGCCCAAATCTATGCCCGGGACCAACCAAACTAGCACCAGAGGGGGATAACCACTTTCTCGGCACCCACTAAAGGCAGGTGTCGACCACCAACTTGAGGAGGGGAGGGGGGAACACACTGTTTCGTATTCAGGCCCACATTCCAGATCTTCAACATCAATCCTGGTATGATGCAGAGGGTCCAGCCAAATTAAAGAGGGTTGCAGTTCCTGATAGGCAAATTCTCCTTGGGACTCTCCTGTTTTGCAGCTGTATAGCAACCCCATTTATAGGCCAAACCACACCCCCAAAGAATATGAATGACTCTTCCCAATAAATTTCATAATCTAATGGGGACCAGGGGATCAGCCTTGACCTTTCTGACTATATATAGTTCTACACATTAAACATATACAAAGACACATGATACATGTCCCCCTCTCTGGTCATGTTTAAAGAGAGGAAGAACGTTAACCCCTTCACCGACTTACACATGTACCGCGGCCATGTGCTATGACAATATACAGAGGGCTAAATGACTAGTTCCAAATGCATCAATTTAACCTTTGTAAATGCTGCTGTGAAGGCTGTGTGCAGCATTTAACAAACTTCAATATAGTGGTTAGAGGTGACAGCCACCAATGGCACACTGGCACACTGTGCAATCTGATGGGGGCTTTGCCGATCAGTTACCATAGCTTCTGAAGGCCTTTATGTTTGCAATCTTTGGCTAAGCTTAGTGATGGAATAGATCTGCATACAGTAAAATACAGAAGTGTTGCTGAATTGTATTGCATATGTGATTAAAGGATCAGATGTTGCCGTTGCTTAAAGGGACTATGGTAACTAAAAATGTAAAGAACATTTTTTATAACACAAAAACATCAAATAATACAAAACTTTAAATCACCAAATGTAGCTAACAAAGTGTAAAATATGTTTGGTATTGATTTGTGTGTATTTGCATGAACTAATAATAAAATCTAAATGTATTTCTAATGTGAGTGTTGTAACAGTAAAAAATCTAAAAGCCCAAAAATTTTTTTCCAGCACATATTGTAAAATTATTTGACTGTGTCGATAGAAAGATAAAAAAAAGATGGTTCTTAGAATCACTGAAGTTAAAGCCAAAAACCCCGAAATTAAAAATAATTTGGCCCTTAGTGGTTAATAAACTTGACAACTAGCCTGACTTGTTTTCTGACTGTATAGCGATATGCCCCAAGATATGGTAACACATACAGTTGAAACCAGAAGTTTACATACACCATATAAAAAGACACATATGCATGTTTTTCTCACTATTTAACATTAAATCAAAATACACCTTTCCTGTTTTAGGTCAATTGGGTTTACCATAATTATTTATATTTGCCAAATGCCAGAATAATGAGAGAGAGAATGTTTTAAGCCATTTTTATTACTTTCTGCAAAGTCAACAGTTTACATACACTAAGATTACTATGCCTTTAAAAAATTTGGTACAGCCTGTATGATGATGTCATGTGTTTGAAAGCTTCTGATAGGATTATTAAAACATCTGAGTTGATTAGTGACATACCGGTGGATGTATTTTTATACACACCTGAAACACACCCTTCTTTGTGTAGCATCATGGCAAAGTCTAAAGAAATCAGCAAGATATTAGGAAGATAATTGTGAACTTGCTCAAGTCTGGTTCATCATTGGGCGCAATTTCCAGATACCTGAAGGTGCCTTATTTAACTGTACAAACAATAATACGCAAGTACAAACAAGGTGGAAATGTCCAGCCATTATACCACTCAGGATGTAGACAGGTTCTGTGTCCGAGAAATGGGCTTGCTTGTCACATGGCATATGAACCCAAGAACAAAAGCAAAAGACCTGGTGAATATGATGACTGAAGCTGGTAAGATTTCATTATCTACAGTGAAAGGAGTACTTTAACAACATTGGCTGAAAGTCCACTCTGCCAGGAAGAAGTCCATTACGCCAAAAGAAACATAAAAAAGCCAGATTAAGTCTGAAAATCACACAGGAGCAAAAACCTACATTTTTGGAGACATCATGTGGGGTTGTTTTGCTGCAGGAAGGACTGGTGCACTTCACAAAATAGATGGCATCATGAAGAAAGAATATTATGTGGCAATACTGAAGCAAATCTCAAGACATCAGCCAGAAAGTTAAAGCTTGGGTGGAAGTGGGTCTTCCAAATAGACAATGACCCAAAGAATACTGCCAAACTGGTTGGCTTAAGGATAACAAAGTAAATCTTTTTGAGTGCCCATCACAAAGCCCTGATCTCAATCCTATTAAAAATTTATGGGAAAAGCTGAAAAGTCAGGTGCGAACAAGGCGACCTACAAACATGGCTCAGTTACACCAGTTCTGTCAGGAGGAATGGCCCTAAATTCCTACCAACTATTATGAGAAGCCTGTAGAAAGATATCCAAAATGTTTTACCCAAGTCATACAGTTTAAGGGCAATGTTACGAAATATTATTGAAATATGTGTAAAACCTGTGACTGCAGAAAGTAATAAAAATGCCTTAAAACATTCTCTTCTCCCTTAATATTCAGACATTTGGCAAATATTAATAATTATGGTAATCCTAATTGACCTAAAATGGGAAATGTATATTCTGATTTCATGTCAGATAGTGAGAAAAACATGATATGGGTTTTTTATATAGTGTATGTAAACATCTGGGTTCAACTGTAATGTCAATTTATTTGCAAATGTCATCATAGAGCTTCAAGAAAAAGGTGCTTCAGAGTAGTGACTTCATGGAAAATAGAAGGTTTACTAGAATGGACATATCTTGAGAGTGACCACTGTTTTGTACTCCACAATGTCATTTTTTTTTCAGGTGGATGGGAACATCAGCAAAATCTATTGCCAAAATTTGTGTTTGTTAGCCAAGTTGTTCCTCGATCACAAAACACTCTATTATGATGTTGAGCCCTTTCCTTTTCTATGTGCTGACCAAAAATGATTTGAAGGGATGTCATTTGGTTGGATATTTCTCAAAGGTAGGATTACAGCTTTATTTAAAACTGACTCTAGTCCAGGGGTGCTTTACTATGAAATAGCAGAACACCAAAGAGTATATTGTTTCCCATGCCCACACTTTGCAGTGTGATAGCTAAGCCTCAGTATTCCTCTCTTGCTCCTATGTGATACATTGTATGGTGGGAGAGATAGTAAGCCGGTAGTTGCTGCTCCTGGTCATCGTTATGCCATTTAATGACAGATGCCAATTTGTCCCCTTTGTCTAAATTCCCTGTATACCCTCTGTAAATAAGGTGATGAAGCAAGATCTCCCAAATGTTTTGAGCAATATTCATAAAATAGTAAATTATTGGGGTTTGTGGGCTACCTAAACACAGGGTTATCTTTACTCCTTCTTGGTAGATTTCCAATATTGTTTTCTTTAACAGACTTAACTATTGTGACTTTTCATTTTTTTTTTCACAGGAGAAACTTTGCCAGCAGAAATACAATGTGTCATGTATAATGATATTACCTCAGTACCAGCGGCAGGGATTTGGAAGGTTCCTTATTGACTTTAGTAAGTTCTTCACTTCAAACCCTGTGGAGAAGGAAAGGTGATACTATTAGAAACATTGGTATGGTGGCTTATGTCCTAACAAGAGCCGAACATGTTTCAAGTAGCTGTACTGATTGGGAAGTGGTTTGATACTGTGTAAATTTCATTGTGCTTATCCCATGGTATCCTCTATATCATTGGTGTACTATTGAAGACATTCAAGTATTGCTTCTGATCAGTGTGACATGAAGCTGTCCAATGTACAGCTTGTAGAAGAGAGTCCACAGTTTAGGATCTCTGTCATGGCCTTCTGAAGTAGTATGGTCACTATACCATGATTTATGTCGTCACTGATCAGATGTCAGACTCCTGAAATTGGGACTTTACATGCAACAATACTGATTCATTAGGAGTAACCTTGCATTTATTTTGCTTTTAGCTATTGTATTTTCCACAACTGTTTCTTAAGACGGTTTGTTTGTATACAAATCTCTGATTTAAGTGCTGCGGAATATGTTGGCGCTATATAAATAAAGATTATATTATTATTCCTTCGCACACAGCGTGCTAAGTGTGTTGTCATGGAAACTGACTATTCTGGAAGCTTCTTCGTGAAGGCAGTGATGGAATTCTACTCTTGTAACATGTAGATAGGTATTCTTACAGAGGCAGGAGGGTTAAACCTGCTCAATTAAAACATAATGAAAAATGGACCATTTAATTTGAAGCAGGCAATAACATAACGATAGAACAAGTTGATGTGTGCTCGTTAGGGTGATCCATAATTTTGAAAATGTGTTTTCATCTGTAGGCACTCCTTGATTTTGTTTCTGTATGTAAACTTAAATGCAGAAAAATATCAACCAGATACACAGTTTTAGGGGTCTCAACCTGACCATCAAACTTTCTGGATCTTTGCTATGACTGAGTCCCATTTGAAGATCAACTAAAATATCTGGTTGTGGCAGGGTTTCAATGTAAATCGTTAATCAGTTTGTAGAGAAAGAATAAAACGGCATCAGACAATGGATTTAAACCTAAAACAGGAGTTTCAGCCAACTGTACCTTTTGCCCCTTCACACCCAGGCGATTGTCCATCTTCTGTTTTTTGTCTTTCCTTCCTCTTCTTCCCAAGAATAATAACCCTATTATTTTTCCATCAATATATACATATGAGGGCTTGTTTTCTGTGTTATGAGTTGTACTTTTGAATGACATAATATATTTTACTATATCAATATTTTTCCCAGCAAAACATACACTCCCGAAGGAATGATGATGACTTGATATTCAGATTCAAGAATGGATTCTATTTCAAGCTAGCGCACAACCGGTTTCGACTTCTTTGAATTCGAATATCGAGTTCAATCATCATCCTTCAGGAGCGCATATTTTTTGTTGGCAAAAATATTATTATAGTGACACTGCTTAAAAAAGTACTGCTCAGTCGTCTCACTAGTACCCAGACCTTGCAACAGACTAAATGGAAGGAGTAATGGAGTGATCCATTGAGAGGATCTATATGCAATAATTGCAAGACACCAAAAAGGTGAGAGGATTTATATTGAATGTATACCCTTGGAACCTAATTACTACACTTAGAAGTCTTCACTTCCCATTTCTCTCCCTCTTGTATCATTTATTTTACCATATAGTGTACAGTAAAATGGGAAAAAAGTCCAAGTGCGGTAAAGTTGCAAAAAAAGTGCAATTACACTGTTTTTTTGGTTTTTTTTCACCATGTTCACTATATGGTAAAACTGATGTTTCAGTATGATACTTCAGGTCAATAAGAGTTTGTGGATACCAAACATGTGCACTTTATAAAGTACTGTAGTTGTAGAAATTGGCATGCACACTAGAGTGAGTTTAGAGGTGCTAGTGTAGGGGTGTCGTGGGCCCAGATCCAGGATAAAGTTAATAAAACACAGCACACTCTGGTTTGGTTGCAAGTGAAAGTTTTTTAAATTTATTTGTGAAGCATATGAGACAAAGTTGCGATGGTAGAATTGACGTTTCGGCTACAACATAGTAGCCTTTATCAAAGCGTCGCTGGTTTGTTACTTTGGTCAAGAGAACTTTCTAGATGTGGAATGTTCTGAGAGGCATTGTTCCAGTTGAGGGTTTTGGTAGTCTTTTCTGGCTAGTCACCCTGGTCGGAAGTTTTACCTAGGAGGTCTGTGGAGAAAACCTATGTTGCAGTTTTCCTCTGCTAGGTTGTTCTGCTTGTCTGTGCAAGCTGGTTGTGTGTCCCCTCTGTGCTAAGTCAGAGTGCGGTCTGCAGCATTCTCATGAGAGCCACGGTGCCTGTGCTTCCTGCCCTATGGCTGGAGGAGAGAACTGAAACTCCGAATTGCCAAGTGACAGCCTCAAAATCTTAATGATTTAGAGATGACCTGCAAAGAAGAGTGGAGAAAATTCCTCCTGACATGTGCGCAAACCTCATCATCAACTACAAAAAGCATCTGACTGCTGTGCTTGCCAAAAAGGGTTTTGCCACCAAGTATTAAGTCTTATTTGTCAGAGGGATCAAATACTTATTTCTCTCTTCAAAATGCAAATACATTTATAAAATTTAGACAATGTAATTTTCTGGATTTTATTTATGATAATCTACCCTTAAAATTATAGAATGTTCATGTCTTTGTCAGTGGGCAAACTTACAAAATCAACAAGGGATCAAATAATTATTTCCATCTCTATATATATATATATATATATATATATAATATAAAATATATATATATATATATATATATATATATGTATACAGTTCCAAAAAAAGGGACGCACCACTCCAGTCTGATGTAGCCAAGTTGTTTAATCCAGCTTTAGGCACAGGAAAATGGCGACGTTTTGGCCACACACGCCCTATTTTCCTGTGCCTAAAGCTGGATAAAACAACTTGGCTACATCAGACTGGAGTGCTGCAAACCTTTTTTTGGAACTGTGTGTATTATAGAGGTCTTGAAAGGGATTTCCTGGATCGCTTAGCACCCAATTGAAACCAGCATACAGTGCTGCTCTGCTTTTGTTTTTATATATATGCTAGCTGTAGTACCCAGCTACGCCCGGGTTAATAAATAACTGATGTTAGCTATAACAAAATAGAATTTGAATATGTCATATGAATGACCTGTAAGAAAATAGAAGCTGAGCTGTGATTGATTGCTATAGGCAGCCTAATAAATCTCCAGCCAATAGTAAACCCTCCCCCTGACCGGGCAGTATATGTTACCTAACACATACACATAATAGACAACTCATGTGACTGACATCTGCCTTAATTCCCTATATGGCACATGTGTTGCACATTGGCTGTTTTTAATCAGATGTTTATGTTTGGAAATTAAATATAGCACACGTATGAGGCGAGTTGTGTGAGGTGATTTGTGCACATCTGTGTCTGTCTGTGTGTGTGTGTGTCCTGGGGTGTGTGTATGTGTGTGTCCCTGTGGGATGAGTGCATGTGTCCCTATAGGGTGTGTATGTATGTGTGTCCCTGTGGCGGGTCTGTGTGGTGTGTCTCGTGGGGTCTCTTGTGGTGTGTGGTCCGTGGGTGATGCATGTGACCCTTAGGTTGTATGTGTGTGTCCTGGGGGGTCTGTGTGTGTGTGTATCTGTGTGTTGCTCTTTGTATGTGTGTCCTGGGGTGAGTGCATGTGTCCCTATAGGGTGTGTATGTCCCTGTGGGGGGGGTATCTGTGTGGGGGGGTGTCTCTGTGTTGTGTGTGTCTCTTTGTGGTGTGTGTGTGTCCCTGTGCGGTGAGTGCATGTGTCCCTATAGGGTGGCTATGTGTGTGTGTCCTTGTGGGGGGGTCTGTGTGGTGTGTGTGTGTCTCTTTGTGGTGTGTGTGTGTGTCCCTGTGGGGTGAGTGCATGTGTCCCTATAGGGTGGCTATGTGTGTGTCCTTGTGGGGGGGTCTGTGTGGTGTGTGTGTCTGTGTTGTGTGTGTCTCTTTGTGGTGTGTGTGTGTCCCTGTGGGGTGAGTGCATGTGTTGCTATAGGGTGTGTGTGTGTCCCCTTGGGGGGGGGTGTCTCTGTGTTGTGTGTGTCTCTTTGTGGTGTGTGTGTGTTTGTTCGGTTGCGTGGTGAGTATCCAATGTTGGGGCTGCACCTTAGCGACTATACACTTGCTGTTACTCTTTGTGTGCGTGTGGTGTGTATACATGTCCCGTGCGTGGTGAATATCTCATGTTGGGGCCCCACCTTAGTGACTATATGCTGGTATGTGCTGTTAGTCTTTGGCGCTAACATTAAGTCCCTCTCATTCACAACTGTCTACTGGTAACTGTCACTTTTTCCCCATTATGTAGATAGGGGCAAAATTTTTGGTGAATTGGAATGCGCGGGGTTAAAATTTCGCCTCACAATATAGCCTATGACGCTCCCAGGGTCCAGACGTGTGACTGTGCAAAATTTTGTGGCTATAGCTGACAGCTGTCGATTTTCCTCCAACACTTTTCCATTCACTTTTTCACCATTATGTAGATAGGGGCAAAATTGTTTGGTGAATTGGAACGCTCAGGGTTAAAATTTCGCCTCACAACATAGCCTATGACGCTCTCGGGGTCCAGACGTGTGACTGTGCAAAATTTTGTGGCTGTAGTTGCAACGGTGTAGATGCCAATCCCGGTTATACATACATACATACACACACACATATACACACATTCAGCTTTATATATTAGATATATCTAATATATAAAGCTGAATGTGTGTGTGTATGTGTGTATGTGTGTATATCCGGGATTGGCATCTACACCGTTGCAACTACAGCCACAAAATTTTTGCAGAGCTGACCACTCTGCCCACCGCACTGCGCTGACCACTCTGCCCACTGCACTGCGCTGACCACTCTGCCCACCGCACTGCGTTGACCACTCTGCCCACCACACTGCACTGACCACTCTGCCCACCGCACTCACTGCTAACCACTGAGCCACCGTACAGTGCTAAACACTGAGCCACCGTAGAGTGCTAAACACTGAGCCACCATACAGTGCTAAACACTGAGCGACCATACTTTGCTAACCACTGAGCCACTGCGCAGTGCTAACCACTAAGCCACCGTGCTGTGCTAACCACTGAGCCACCGCTCAGTGCTAACCACTGAGCCACCGCGCAGTGCTAACCATGAGCCTCCGCGCAGTGCTAACCACTGAGCCACCGCGCAGTGCTAACCACTGAGCCACCGCGCAGTGCTAACCACTGAGCCACCGTGCAGTGCTAACCACTGAGCCACCGCGCAGTGCTAACCACTGAGCCACCGTATACTCTGCTAACCACTGAGCCCCTATATACTCTGCTAATCACTGAGCTGCCGTACAGTGCTCCATCCTCCCTCACCCCGCCGCTTTGTCCTCCATCCTCCTCCTCCCATCGCTCTGTTCTCCGTCCTCCCCCTGCCTGTGCCGTTCCATCCTCCTCCACCGCTTCCTCCTCCTTCCTTTGTCCTCCTCCCCTCTGCCACTCCATCCTCCATCCTCCCCCTGCCTGTACTGCTCCATCCTCCCCCACCCCACCACTTTGTCCTCCATCCTCCTCCCCCCCGCCGCTCTGTGCTCCATCCTCCCCCTGCCTTTCTGTCCTCCCCCACCCTTCCTCTTCCTTCCTTTGTCCATCCCCTCCGATACTTCATCCTCCGTCCTCCCCCTGCCTCTGCTGCTCCGGCTTCCCCCACCCCACCACTTCGTCTTCCATCCACCTCTCCCCCACGGCTCTGTGCTCCGGCCTCCCCCTGTCGCATTATCCTCCCCCTGCCTGTGCCGCTGCATCCTCCCCCACCGCTTCCTCCTCCTTCCTTTGTCTTCCTCCCCTCCGCCACTCCATACTCCGTTCTCCCCCTGCCTGTGCTGCTCCTTCCTCCCCCACCCCGCAGCTTTGCCCTCCGTCCTCCTCCTCCCACCGCTCTGTGCTCCGTCCTGCCCCTGCCTGTGCTGCTCCATCCTCCTCCACCGCTTCCTCCTCCTTCCTTTATCCTCCTCCTCTCCGCCACTCCATCCTCCCCCTGCCTGATCTGCTCCAACCTCCCCCACCCCACCACTTCATCCTCTGTCCTCCTCCCCCCGCCGCTCTGTGCTCAGTCCTCCCCCTGCTGCTCTGTCCTCCCCCTTCCTGTGCCGCTTCATCCTCCCCCACCCCACGGCTTCCTCCTCCTTCCTTTATCCTCCTCCCCCCCGCCGCTCCATCCTCCGTCCTCCCCCTGCTTGTGCTGCTCTGGCCTCCCCCACCCCGCTGCTTTGTCCTCTGTCCTCCTTCCCCCCGCTGCTCTGTGCTCCATCCTCCCCCTGTCTGTGCCACTCCATCCTCCCCCACCCCACTGCTTCTTCCTCCTTCCTTTGTCCTCCTCCCCTCCGCCACTCCATCCTCCGTCCTCCCCCTGCCTGTGCTGCTTCATCCTCCCCCACCCACCGCTTTGTTCTCTGTCCTCCTCTCCCCTGTTGCTTTGTGCTCCGTCCTCCCCCTGCCTGTGCCGCTCCATCCTCCCCCACCCCACCGCTTCCTCCTCCTTCCTTTGTCCTCCTCCCCTCTGCCACTCCATCCTCCGTCCTCCCCCTGCCTGTGCTGCTCCGTCCTCCCCCACCCCGCCACTTCATCCTCCGTCCTCCTCCCCCCTGCTGCTCTGTGCTCCTTCCTCCCCCTGCCTGTGCTGCTACATCCTCCCACACCCCGCCGCTACCTCCTCTGTCCTCCATCCTCCTCCCCCCTGCTGCTCTGTCCTCCTCCTCCCCCCCTGCCACACTGTCATTTCCCCGCTGCTCCTTCTTCAAAGTTCCTCTCAATTCAGCCCTCACCGTCTTCCCCATGCAATCTCTATTTCTATATTCTAGAATACCCGATGCGTTATATATATATATACTAGATGGTGGCCCGATTCAAACGCATTGGGTATTCTAGAATATGTATGTAGTTGACATACTGTGACTAACAGAACTTGTTCAGTCAACGTGAGGGAACTGCATATGTATATATAGCAGCGCTATGGAATATGGTGGTACATTACAGCACATGTATAGCAGCACTATAGTATATGGTGGTACATTATAGTACATGTATAGCAGCACTATAGTATATGGCTGTACATTACAGCACATGTATAGTAGCGCTATAGTATATGGCGGTACATTACAGCACATGTATAGCAGCTCTATTGTATATGGTGGTACATTACAGTACATGCATAGCAGCACTATAGTAAATGGCGGTACATTACAGTACATGTATAGCAGCACTATAGTATATGGCGGTACATTATAGTACTTGTATAACAGCACCATAGTATATGGAGGTACATTACAGTACATGTATAGCAGCACTACAGTATAAGTATATATGGCGGTACATTATAGTACATATATAGCAGCACTATATTATATGGCGGTACATTATAGTACTTGTATAACAGCACCATAGTATATGGGGGTACATTACAGTACATGTATAGCAGCACTATGGTATATGGCGGTACATTACATTACATGTATAGCAGCACTATAGTATATGGCAGTACATTACAGTTCATGTATAGCAGCACTATGGTATATGTTGACACTCCGCACCCCGAGGCCCCCTGCTCCCCGGGCCCGCCCCCCTGGTCTTTCACAGTAAAAGAAAAAAAAAATCCGCAGTGAGGATACTCACCTGTCCGCCGGTTCGCTCCACCTCCGTCTTCTAGGTCCTACAGGCCTTTAGGACCTGTCGTTGCCTGGGAAACCGATCAGCTGATCGGTCACATGACCGCTAACTGCCAGGGCGGCAGGATGGAGCAGGGGGGCAAGATTGAGCAGGGGGGCAGGATGGTGATGGGGGGCAGGATGGAGTGAGCGGGGCAGGATGGAGCCCGGGGGGGTAGGATGGCGGCGGGGGGGCAGAACGGAGACGGGGGGCAGGATGGAGCGAGCGGGGCAGCATGGAGCCGGGGGGGGGTAGGATGGAGGCGGGAGGGCAGGATGGAGATGGGGGCAGGATGGAGCGAGCGTGGCAGGATGGAGCCGGGGGAGCAGGATGGATGCGTTGCAATAGCATAAACATATGAGCAAAAGCAGCAGTTTTGTGAATGCATTTTTAACTATTTAGCAAATCTCACTAACCCCACGGGGAGAATTTTACCCCAAAACACCAGGAGAAGAGGAACTAAGTCTGACCTCCAAGGACCATAGACAATCAACACCTTGTCCGCCCAGGAGAGGATGGCGCCCGACATCGTACAACAATGTGATATACTGAGATGGGCGTGACCCCTGCTGAGGTTCCTTTTTATTTTTTTACTGTTCTTCTCTCCTAGTCGCTATTCTTGAGTTACTTGTATGTTACCACTAGACGGTAAATGGCGGTACTCAGACGAAGGAGGGGTAGCGGTCCAAGGGAACTGATAGGTGTGGGGAACAGAGTTACACAGTCAGTCTGCTGATATTGCTAAAGACATGGTTTCTTAAGCTGTTGGGCGGCGGGGGGGAAGTTATGTAAACACAGTGCTCTTGTCAGAATATAGAAATTCTCTCAGTACATTGGTTGTGTGGAAATTTTATGGGGGAGGGGGGGAGAGTTATGTTGTGGGAGGAGGGAGGAGGGGGGAATGTTGTTTAAATTGCTGTTTGATATATTACTTTCTTATTCATATGGAGCTTTAATGCAACAGCTGATGATTCTACAATTTGACATGAGATGCCCTTACTCAACAGGAGAATTCCAATTGGTTATTGCCCATAGAACCGATGGATATGGTTACAGTTACAAATTGGAATGTGAAGGGTCTCAGATCCCCGTAGAAAAGGTCTATGTGTGTTAAGGTATCTGAAAAGGCTCAAGGTTGATATTACCCTATTGCAGGAAATGCATTTGAAACAAAATGAGATGTTCAGGATGCACAGGTTGTGGGTAGGCTCAGTATATGGATCGGGAGCAGAGGGCAGGAAGGCAGGTGTATTGATCCTAATTTACAAAACCTTCTTGCACAAGATTCTCACTGAGGGCAGAGATGATAGGGGGCGCCTTGTGCACCTGGTGCATGAATGCCCAGCTGGCAGGCTGAGCTTATAATTTATATGCACCCAACTCGGATCAGAGGGAATTCTTTACCTCCATCCAAGGGACAATACTGGAAGATGGGGAAAGAAATAAGCTGATAGGTGGCGATTTCAACACACTACTATCGAAGGCGGAAGATAGAAGAAGAGGGGGTTAGATGGATACTCATACTAGCGGACGGGATACGGACAAGGGAGATAATGGGGAATTGGAAGAGATGACTACATGCTTGAGGCTATAGGATGTCTCGTGGCTATATCATCCCTAAGAACGAGAATTCACACACTACTCGCACCCTCAGAACTCATGGTCACGTACTAACATGTTCCTGCTGGAGGAAGTAATGGTAGATAGAGTGGACAGTGTAGATATAAACTACATGTTATCCCGGACCATAGCCCAGTCACTCTAAATTTAAAAGACTCATATCCACGGGGTACCGACTATCTGTGGCGCTTCCCAACATACCTAAGACGGGATGGAAATTCTGACCAATTATTGGGGGAGTGGTGGACTGAATTTGCCCTGAACAATGAGGAACATAAATCCAACCCACGACTGTTTTGGGAGACGGGTAAAACCGTGATGAGAGGGAAGATAATGGCTTACACGAGGACACAAAAACTCAAGGCTATAGAACAATTTAAAATAACGATGTCTTTAAAAGCACACTGGGTGACTGCAAAGCAAGAATTTGATACATGAACTAGACAGAAGGAACTACTTTGTAAGGCACAGTGGGAAGTGGACCTAAGGGAAAAATGGGCACATGCGATCCAACCCCAAAGGTATTAACTCCTTATTGGGAAAGTATTTTACAAACTTATATAAGAATAGATTAGGGCCAGAAGGGGGAGGAAGAGCATGGATCAAAAAGGTTAAACTTGCGAGAATTGAGGAGGAAGAACTGGAAAGGTTGAACATGGCTCTTACACCAGAAGAGGTCTTTGAAACAATACGGAACCACAGGTCCTTAAGGGGGCCAGGACCGAACATTTTCCGGAGGAGTATTATAAATCCCTGCGAGACCAAGTGGTGACCTGCTTGGTCCCTTTCTTCAATGACATAATGGGAGAGAACAACTATCGGAACAGTCCAACACAGCATAAACTATTACCCAAGGGAGAAAAGGAAGCTACTGATCCCTCAAGTTATAGAGCCATCTCGTTAATAAATCAATACCTCAAAATATTATCCAAGATCATGGCAGACCATCTGACACAGATTATGCAATGATTTATTGGACGTCAACAGGCAGGATTCATTAAAGGGAGGTCAGTAGTGGGAAACATCAGGAAAGCTATTATGGTATTAGACGAGGTATTAGTACTCCCCGAGGACCCACCAGCAATTATACTTTTGGATGCCGCGAAGGCAATGTGAACTGGGCATGGCTTGACGTTATACTCGACATTTTTGGTTTCCATGGCTTGTTCCGAACCTTCCTGAAAACTTAATGCCTTAACCCAAGAGCAAGGGTGTACACCCCGGGCTTTTTGGCCGACTCCTTCACCTTGGAGAAGGGAATGCGTCAAGGATGCCCACAATCGCCTTTGCTCTTTAAGTTGGCGATCAAACCCCTTTCACGATATCTCAACAATAGCAATACATTCTAAGAGATAAAGATAGGGAATAGGACTGTTCATCTGGCCCGGTTTGCTGATGATGTCATTTTATTTCTAAATTGACTTGGAGAATCTGCTTCGCCAGCTGGATGTCTTCGGCTCCTTCTCTGGCTTTAAATTAAACAAGTCCAAGTGTGATAATGTGAGGTTTGGCGGGGACTCACATAAGATATCCAGAGGGGGAGTCAATTAGGTGGTATCCAGGTGAAGCGGGACCATATAAAATACCTAGGAGTCTACCTGAGCAGGTCCTTGAGTTCAGTGTACTCTCTAAACTATAGTCCATTGTTCACCAAGACCTACCATTGTCACTGATGGAAAGATGCCATCTGATCAAGATGATAATTCTTGCCAGGCTATTGTACCCGTTGCAGACAATCCCCCTTCTGCTACGTCACATGGATGTTAAGAAACTGAACAGGGCATGTTCAAAATTTCTTTGGAAAGGAAGGAGGGCAAGGATATGTAGCTGTACATTGATGCTCCCGAAAGACAGGGGGGGGCTGGGAGTCCTGGATATTAGGGGATATAACCTGGCTTGCCTTTTACGTCATGTGTTGGACTGGCTTAGAAAATCAAGTAAACACTCCAACTATGAAGATGAGGTGGAGCTTTGTAGGCCCTGGGACCCGGTTAGTCTTCTCCACGACTCTTGGTCTCATATATTGCGGCCTTTGAAAAACACACTGTTATTCAGAGATGCAGGGATGTGCAGGAAGGCAGTGCGAAATAAATTCTATTTGGTGTGGAGAGTCTTTAACCCCTTCACCCCCGGGCCTATTTTGACCCTAATGACCAGGCCATTTTTGTCAATTCTGACCAGTGTCCCTTTATGAGGTAATATCTCTGGAATGCTTCAACGGATCCTAGCGATTCTGAGATTGTTTTTTCGTGACATATTGGGCTTCATGTTAGTATTAAATTTAGGTCAATAATTTTTGCGATTATTTGTGAAAAAAAATATTTGGCAAAATTTAGCAATTTTCAAATTATGAATTTTTATTCTGCTAAACCAGAGAGGAATGTGACACAAAATAGTTAATAAATAACATTTCCCACATGTCTACTTTACATCAGCACAATTTTGAAAAAAAAAAAATTTTTGTTCGGAATTTATATTTTTTTATTATAATTTTGTTCAAAGTTCATCAGCAATTTTTCATTTTTCCAGCAAAATTTACAAAACCATTTTCTTTTGTGACCACATCACATTTGAAGTCCCTTTGAGGGGTTTACATGACAGAAAACACCCAAAAGTGACACCATTCCAAAAACTGCACCCCTCAAGCTACTCAAAACTACATTCAAGAAGATTATTAACCCTTCAGGTGCTTCACGGGAACTAAAGCAAAGTGGAAGGAAAAAATGGTCATTTTAATTTTTCCAACAAAAATGTTTTTAGCCTCAGTTCTTTCATTTTCACATGGGCAAATCCTAAAAAATGTTGGGCAATTTCTCCTGAGTACATCGATATCTCATATGTGGTCAAAAACCACTTTTTGAGCACACAGCAGGGCTCAGAAGGGAAGGAGCGCAATTTGACTTTTGGAGCTAATTTTCCATTCAAAAAGTCAAATGGCGCTCCTTCTCTTCTGAGCCCTGCCGTCCGCCCAAACAGTGGTTTATGACCACATATGAGGTATCGGTGTACTCAGGAGAAATTGCCCAACAATTTTTAGGATCCATTTTATCCTGTTCCCCATGTGAAAATGAAAACATTTAGGCTAAAAGAAAATTTTTGTAGAAAAAAAAGTACTTTTTCATTTTTACGGATGAATTTGTGAAGCACCCGGGGGCTCAAAATGCTCACCACCCATCTAGATAAATTCCCTGGGGGGTCTAGTTTCCAAAATGGGGTCACTTGTGGGGGAGCTTCAATGTGTAGGCACACAGGGGCTCTCCAAACGCGACATGGTGTCTGCTAACAATTTGAGCTGATTTTTCAGTCAAATTGTTAGCGGACACCATGTTGCGTTTGGAGAGCCCCTGTGTGCCTAAACATTGGAGCTCCCCACAAGTGACCCCATTTTGGAAACTAGACCCCCCAGGGAACTTATCTAGATGGGTGCTGAGCATTTTGAACGCCCCAGTGCTTCACAAATTAATCTGTAAAAATGAATAAAGAAACTTTTTATGGAAACAAAAGTACTTTTTCATTTTTACGGATGAATTTGTGAAGCACTTGGGGGTTTAAAATGCTCACCACCCATCTAGATAAATTCCCTGGGGGGTCTAGTTTCCAAAATGGGGTCACTTGTGGGGAGCTCCAATGTGTAGGCACACAGAGGCTCTCCAAATGCAAGATGGTGTCCGCTAACAATTTGAGCTGATTTTTCAGTCAAATTGTTAGCGGACACCATGTTGCGTTTGGAGAGCCCCTGTGTGCCTAAACATTGGAGCTCCCCCACAAGTGACCCCATTTTGGAAACTAGACCCCCGAGCGAACTTATCTAGATGGGTGGTGAGCATTTTGAACGCCCCAATGCTTCACAAATTAATCTGTAAAAATGAAAAAAGAAAATTTTTATGGAAAAAAAAGTGTTTTTTCATTTTTACGGATTAATTTGTGAAGCACCTGGGGGTTCAAAATTCTCACCACTCATCTAGATAAGTTCCCTGGGGGCTCTAGTTTCCAAAATGGGGTCACTTGTGAGGAAGCTCCAATGTTTAGGGACACAGGGGCTCTCCAAATGCGACATGGTGTCCGCTAACTATTGGAATCGTTAGCGGACACCATGTCGTGTATGAAGAGCCCCTGTGTGCCTAAACATTGAAACTCCCCCAAAAGTGACCCCATTTTGGAAACTAGACCTCCCAGGTAACTTAGCTAGATGCGTGGTGAGCATTTTGAACACCCCAGTGCTTCACAAAATAATCTGTAAAAATGAGAAAAGAATTTTTTTGTGGAAAAAAAAAAGTACTTGTTCAATTTTACAGATGAATTTGTGAAGCACCTGGGGTTCAAAATGTTCACAACCCATCTAGATACGTTCCCTGGGAGGTCTAGTTTCCAAAATGGGGTCACTTGTGGGGGAGCTCCAATGTTTAGGCACACAGGGGCTCTCCATACGCGACATGGTGTCCGCTAACTATTGGAATCGTTAGCGGACACCATGTCGTGTATGGAGAGCCCCTGTGTGCCTAAACATTGGAGCTCCCCCACAAGTGACCCCATTTTGGAAACTAGACCCCCAGGGAACTTATCTAGATGGGTGGTGAGCATTTTGAACGCCCCAGTGCTTCACAAATTAATCTGTAAAAATGAAAAAAGAAAATTTTTATGGAAAAAAAGTACTTTTTCATTTTTACGGATGAATTTGTGAAGCACCTGGGGGTTCAAAACGCTCACCACCCATCTAGATAAGTTCCCTGGGGGGGTCTAGTTTCCAAAATGGGGCCACTTGTGGGGGAGCTCCAATCTGTATGCACACAGGGGCTCTCCAAACGCGACATGGTGTCCGCTAACAATTTGAGCTGATTTTTCAGTCAAATTGTTAGCGGACACCATGTTGCGTTTGGAGAGCCCCTGTGTGCCTAAACATTGGAGCTCCCCTACAAGTGACCCCATTTTGGAAACTAGACCCCCCCAGGGAACTTATCTAGATGGGTGGTGAGCATTTTGAACGCCCCAGTGCTTCACAAATTAATCTGTAAAAATGAAAAAAGAAAATGTTTATGGAAACAAAAGTACTTTTTCATTTTTACGGATGAATTTGTGAAGCACCTGGGGTTCAAAATGCTTACCACCCATCTAGATAAGTTCCCTGGGGGGTCTAGTTTCCAAAATGGGGCCACTTGTGGGGGAGCTCCAATCTGTAGGCACACAGGGGCTCTCCAAACGCGACATGGTGTCCGCTAACAATTTGAGCTGATTTTTCAGTCAAATTGTTAGCGGACACCATGTTGCGTTTGGAGAGCCCCTGTGTGCCTAAACATTGGAGCTCCCCCACAAGTGACCCCATTTTGGAAACTAGATCCCCCAGGGAACTTATCTAGATGGGTGGTGAGCATTTTGAACTCTCCAGTGCTTCACAAATTAATCTGTAAAAATAAAAAAGAAAATTTTTATGGAAACAAAAGTACTTTTTCATTTTTACGGATGAATTTGTGAAGCACTTGGGGTTTAAAATGCTCACCACCCATTTAGATAAATTCCCTGGGGGGTCTAGTTTCCAAAATGGGGTCACTTGTGGGGAGCTCCAATGTGTAGGCACACAGGGGCTCTCCAAACGCAAGATGGTGTCCGCTAACAATTTGAGCTGATTTTTCAAATTGTTAGCGGACACCATGTTGCGTTTGGAGAGCCCCTGTGTGCCTAAACATTGAGGCTCCCGCACAAGTGACCCCATTTTGGAAACTAGACCCCCAGCGAACTTATCTAGATGGCTGGTGAGCATTTTGAACGCCCCAATGCTTCACAATTTAATCTGTAAAAATGAAAAAAGAACATTTTTATGGAAAAAAAAGTGTTTTTTCATTTTTACGGATTAATTTGTGAAGCACCTGGGGGTTCAAAATTCTCACCACCCATCTAGATAAGTTCCCTCGGGGCTCTAGTTTCCAAAATGGGGTCACTTGTGAATAAGCTCCAATGTTTAGGCACACAGGGGCTCTCCAAACGCGACATGGTGTCAGCTAACAATTTGACTGAAAAATTTGCTGCAATTGTTAGCGGACACCATGTTGCGTTTGGAGAGCCCCTGTGTGCCTAAACATTGGAGCTCCCCCACAAGTGACCCCATTTTGGAAACTAGACCTCCCAGGTAACTTATCTAGATGCGTGGTGAGCATTTTGAACACCCCAGTGCTTCACAAAATAATCTGTAAAAATGAGAAAAGAAATTTTTTGTGGAAAAAAAAAGTACTTATTCAATTTTACAGATGAATTTGTGAAGCACCTGGGGATCAAAATGTTCACAACCCATCTAGATACCTTCCCTGGGAGATCTAGTTTCCAAAATGGGGTCACTTGTGGGGGAGCTCCAATGTTTAGGCACACAGGGGCTCTCCATACGCGACATGGTGTCCGCTAACTATTGGAATTGTTAGCGGACACCATGTCGTGTATGAAGAGCCCCTGTGTGCCTAAACATTGAAACTCCCCCAAAAGTGACCCCATTTTGGAAACTAGACCTCCCAGGTAACTTAGCTAGATGCGTGGTGAGCATTTTGAACACCCCAGTGCTTCACAAAATAATCTGTAAAAATGAGAAAAGAAGAAAAGAAATTTTTTGTGGAAAAAAAAAGTACTTATTCAATTTTACAGATGAATTTGTGAAGCACCTGGGGGTTCAAAATGTTCACAACCCATCTAGATACGTTCCCTGGGAGGTTTAGTTTCCAAAATGGCATCACTTGTGGGGGAGTTCCAATGTTTAGGCACACAGGGACTCTCCATACGCGACATGGTGTCCGCTAACAATTGGAATCGTTAGCGGACACCATGTCGTGTATGGAGAGCCCCTGTGTGCCTAAACATTGGAGCTCCCCCACAAGTGACCCCATTTTGGAAAATAGACCCCCCAAGGAATGCATCTAGATGCATAGTGAGCACTTCGAACCCCCAGGTGCTTCACAAATTGATCCGTAAGAAGGAAAAAGTACATTTTTTTTCACACAAATTTTCTTTTTTCATTTTTACGGATCAATTTGTGAAGCACCTGGGGGTTCAAAGTGCTCACTATGCATCTAGATATGTTCCTTGGGGGGTCTAGTTTCCAAAATGGGGTCACTTGTGGGGAGCTCCATGTTTAGGCACACAGGGCTCCAAACGCGACATGGTGTCCGCTAACAATTTGAGCTGATTTTTTGCTGCAATTGTTAGCGGACACCATGTTGCGTTTGGAGAGCCCCTGTGTGCCTAAACATTGGAGCTCCCCTACAAGTGACCCCATTTTGGAAACTAGACCCCCCAGGGAACTTATCTAGATGGGTGGGGAGCATTTTGAACGCCCCAGTGCTTCACAAATTAATCTGTAAAAATGAAAAAAGAAAATTTTTATGGAAACAAAAGTACTTTTTCATTTTTACGGATTAATTTGTGAAGCACCTGGGGTTCAAAATGCTCACCACCCATCTAGATAAGTTCCCTGGGGAATCTAGTTTCCAAAATGGGGCCACTTGTGGGGAGCTCCAATCTGTAGGCACACAGGGGCTCTCCAAACGCGACATGGTGTCCGCTAACAATTTGAGCTGATTTTTTTTTTTTTTAACACAAATTTTCTTTTTTAACGATCAATTTTTGAAGCACCTGGGGGTTCAAAGTGTTCACTATGCATCTAAATACAGCGAAGCCCATTTTTATTTTTTTTCTAGGACTAATTCTAGAAAAAAAATGCTGTGGGTCTCCGCCATATTTTTGGTCCAGCCAGGTACAACTTGGCAGCTACGGACTGCCAGCAACCCCCAGCTGCCTCATTGTACCTGGCTGGCAACCAAAAGTACAGCAAAGCCCATTTTTATTTTTTTTCTAGGACTAATTCTAGAAAAAAAATGGCGTAGGGCTCCGCCATATTTTTGGTCCAGCCAGGTACAACTTGGCAGCTACGGATTGCCACCAACCCCCAGCTGCCTCATTGTACCTTGCTAGCCACCAAAAATACAGCAAAGCCCTTTTTTTTTTCTTTCTAGAACTAATTCTAGAAAAAAAATGACATGGGGCTCTGCCATATTTTTGGTCCAGCCAGGTACAACTAGGCAGATGGGGGCTGGAATCCGCAGCATGGAGAGGCCCAAGCATTCTGGCCCCCCCTTGCTGCGAATTGCAGCCCGCAGCCGCCCCAGAAAATGGCGCATTCATTGAAGCGCCATTTTCTGGCGCTGTACCCAGACTCTTCCAGTTGCCCTGGTGCCGGTGGTAGTAAAGGGGTTAATGCCATCTTTTTATTGGCAGCTGGCACTAAGCCCGAGATTCATAATATAGGGCCAATGTTCGACCCACCATTAGGAATCTCTGGTAAATAGTCAGAAAATACACACAGAGAAAAATCTTTTTATTTGAAAAAAATAACACAAACAAAGTTTGGACTCCATCTTTATTATAAAGATCTGATGTAGTCCACAACGAAGGTCCCACGACGCTCGATCGCCTCCGACGTAGTCTACAACGAAGGTCCCACGATACTCGATCGCCTCTGCTCAATCCAGAGACTGCAGCAAGGGATCAAGTGTCCTCTTCCTACAGCCTCTGGGGTCAGAGTTATGGTGCACTATATGACAATGAGCTGTCATACAATGCACCATGACTATGATCCCAGAGACTACAACAAGAGGACACTTGATCCCTCGTTGCATTTATCCATCCACCTATGCACCCATCATCCACGCACCCACATCCACATCCTCGCATGCGCATCCACGCACGCACACATCCACGCACGCACGCTGACATCCACACACGCACATCCACGCACACATTCATGCACGCACACATCCACGCACGCACGCTGACATTCAAGCATGCTGACATCCACGCTGACATCCACGCACACACACATCCACGCATGCACGCTGACATCCACGCACGCTGACATCCACGCATGCACGCTGACATCCACGCAGCACACATCCACGCACGCACACATCCACGCACGCATGCTGACATTCAAGCACGTTGACATCCACGCACGCTGACATCCACGCATGCACGCTGACATCCACGCACGCTGACATCCACGAACGCACGCTGACATCCACACACGCTGACATCCACGCACGCACGCTGACATCCACGCACGCTGACATCCATGCATGCTCGCTGACATCCACGCACGCTGACATCCACGCACACACTGACACTCCACGCACCGCTGACATCCACGCACACACCTGACATCCACGCACGCACACATCCACGCACGCTGACATCCACACATGCTGACAATCACGCACGCTGACATTCAAGCACGCTGACATCCACGCACGCACGCTGACCTCCACGCATGCACACATCCACGCACGCACATCCACGCACGCTGACATCCACACATGCTGACAATCACGCACGCTGCCATTCAAGCACGCTGACATCCACGAACGCACACATCCACGCACGCAAGCTGACATCCACGCATGCACACATCCACGCACGCACATCCACGCACGCACATCCACGCACGCTGACATCCACACATGCTGACATCCACGCACGCTGACATTCACGCACGCTGACATCCACGCACGCTGACATTCAAGCACGCTGACATTCAAGCACGCTGACATCCACGCACGCACGCTGACATCCACGCACGCACGCTGACATCCATGCATGCACACATCCACACACGCACGCTGACATCCACGCACATCCACACACACGTCCACGCACACATCCATCTATGCACACATCCACGCACGCACACGTCTATGCACACACACGGCTATGCACGCACATGTCCACGCACGTGTCCACACACGCACACGTCCACGCACGCACACGTCCACGCACGCTCATGTACGCTCACGTCCACGCACACGTCCACGCATGCACCCCCCATCCATCTATCCATTCACCCATCCATCATCAATTCATTCATTCATTCATACAGACATACATACATACATACATAGACATATACATACATACTTACCTCCCTCGATCCACCGATGAGCAGGAGGCTGGGAGAGGAGGCGGGGCCACAGACCGGCGGGCAAAGGAGGCGCGGCCGCAGCGGCGGGTGCACCGATGTGTGCAGCCCGCTGCAGGAGGTGAGGGGGGGGGCCAGGCAGAGGGCCCGGAGGTGGGGGCAGCCTGGGGGGGGGAGCACTGGAGCAGGGGGGCCAGGCACTGTGACCGGTGGGCGCACGCAGGTGCAGCCCGCCGGCATATAAAGCTATAATAATAATAATAATAATAAAGCTTTATTTATATAGCGCCAACATATTCCGCATCGCTTTACAATGTAGGGTTAGAGTACAGAAAATATACAGTGAGTAATTACAATAGAGAACAAATAAAGTGCAATAATTGGATACAAAACAATAGGCATAGAATCAATGTGAAAAAAAATACAATAACTAAAGCAAGAAATGAAGGTGACCCTGCTCAAAAGAGCTTACAATCTACAACGGGATAGGGGTTGCACAAGGTGCCGGGGCTTATTGCACTGGTGGTCCAGGCATCTTGAGGAAATGGGGTATAGGGCTAAGCTTACATGGATGGTCATTATAAAATCTGTGTAGACCTTTATGGTTTGGTGGAGTTTGTAGAAGAGTAATGTCCAGAGGATAGCCAATTCACTGTCTACAGTACAATGGACTTATTAGGGAGTATGATAGGCCGCCTTAAAAAGATGCGTCTTTAGGGATCGTCTGAAGCCATGCAAGTTGTGGATAGTCCTGATTTCTTTGGGTAAAGCATTCCAGAGGTTTGGTGCAGCTCTGGAAAAGTCTTGGAGCCGGGAGTGGGAGGATCGGATTAGTGCAGATGTTAGTTGAAGGTCATTTGAGGAACGTAGAGAGCGGGTGGGGTGGTAGACAGAGATGAGGGAGGAGAGGTAGGGGGAGCTGCACTGTGAAGAGCTTTGTGGGTGAGAACAAGCAATTTGAATTTGATCCTGTAATATACGGGCAGCCAGTGCAATGACTGGCACAGAGCAGAGGCATCTAAGTAACGATTGGCCAGGTGGGTGATCCTGGCTGCTGCATTAAGGATGGACTGGAGAGGAGAAAGTCTGGTGAGGGGGAGGCCGCTTAATAGAGAGTTGCAATAGTCAAGGCGGGAGTGGATTAGGGCCACGGTGAGGGTTTTTGTTGTTTCCAGGGTGAGAAAGGGGCGGACTCTAGAGATATTCTTCAGGTGTAAGCGACAGGAGCGGACGAGAGATTGCGTGTGGGAGGAGAAGGAGAGATCGGTGTCAAACATATCACCCAGACAGCGAGCCTGCTGTCTAGGCGTTATCGTGGTGCCGCATACTGAGAGAGAGATGTCCGATTTAGGGAGGTTAGTGGATGGGGGCATATACATAAAAGAGAGGGGCGGGCGGTTGGGGGGAACTGCGGGGGGGCCCCTGTGAGTCCTGGAGCGGGAGGGGGGTGAGGAGGGGTTGGCACCTGCTGATCCGCCCCACCAGATCTGATTGGAGAGCTCCAATCAGATCTGGAGGGGTGAATCCCTATGATTCCCTCCGATCGGCAGTTTCACTTTTAAACTGCCGATCGGAGGGGTCCTGGGCATGGGGGGGTTAATCCACCCCCTGTGGGGTCATCTACAGGTTGTCACAGAGCAGCAGCATCTGTGACACCTGAGTGATCCCACTCACAGGAGCTGCAGCAGCTCAAATCTGCCAGGACGTTGTACAATGTCCTGTGTCGGGAACGGGCAGAAACACAGGACGTTATACAACGTCCTATGTCGGGAAGGGGTTAAATACCTGAATCCTTGGGCGCATGTAGATTTTAAATTCGGAAGAGAAAACCTACTCTTCAGAGAATGGCATGACAGGGGAATAACAAGGTTGGGAGATCTACTTCATGTGATAGAGAGGCGATGGTTACAGGGCCCGGAGGTGATGGAGAAATTTTACTTGGCACACAGATATCTCTTGCAATATGACCCAATGCAATTTTATGTCTTGCTACAATTAAGTGATTCGGAATAGAATATCTGGTGCAGTGGCGAGCGCTCCCAGATTTGGATGGCCGAAGCAATTTAGTTTTTTCAAAGGGATATATTACAGTCTTCATACAGTAAAATATACAGCGTGTTTCGGCTATAAAATTGCTTATAGAATAACCTTCCTCAGATATAGTTACATATGGGCAAATGATCAGTATTATATAGACAGGTTAATTAGCTAATTATGTTAATTGTGTGTCTCCAGGTTTTTCCCAATTAGCCTGCAGGTAGCTAATTGGATTTGTTTCCATTGGGTATTTTTTATTGCTAGTGAGGGTCTACTATAATGAAACTATAAATATAATCCATTTATCAATATATTCCATTTGTTCTGTTCATCTCATATGTTGATATGTCAATGAAACATATAAGAAATAAAATATTTGGGAATAAAAGACTCATATATTAGAATGGTTAAAATTAGAAAAGGGGTTGTCTTTTTCTGCTTCCTCCCCCCCCTTTCCTTTCACTTTTTTTCTTTCTTTATTCACCTTATTTCTCTCACTAATGAACATGTAAAAATACCGTTGGAGTAATTTTATCATTTTAAAAGAACCACAGAAAATAAATCACAAAAAGTGTATCATAAAAATAAAGATAAAAGGCGTATCATAAAAATTTATCAAATTACTAGTATATATTTGGAATGATTATCAAAGCTTAGTTCCATGAATCCATTCATTTCTTATTCAAATACCTGTGGATATAGAGGAATAATCCTTATGGTTCGTATATATACATATTGATTGGACAGTATAGATTAATATTACTTATTTTTTGTTCTGTAATATAATAATCTATAGGTTTATATCCGATCACACGCCACAACATGAAAATCTCGCCTTAACGATTGCGGCTATTATTAATGTAATTGTCGACAATTAAGAGATGTCATCCAGGAGTGCATTCCTATTGTGTGAGATAACTTGGTAGAGATAAATATTGGCTATGTCAATATCTCATACATCTACGGATGGATGAAGGAAAATAATGACTTCAGAGGGGTCAGGCAATATATTCAAGGGCTGGGCAAAATTCATACAAACCAAAGGCTTGGAAGATAAAATAGTTTGGGCGGGTTGGGAGACGGTTAGAAAACACATCCATAACGAGAAATGGAGGGATGTCCAGTTCTGTATCATGCCTGCGGGCAATTTATGGTTTCAGACTGCCCCCGACTGCTCAGGCCCCTGACAGAATACAACAATGTCCAAAGTGCGACACTCCGAAAACTGATATGTTCCATGGACTTTGGTTTTGCACAGATATGCAGAGATTTTGGGAAAGGTACTTACGCTAGCACGCAACATCTGTGACAGGGATCTGGTACTAGATCCACGAACATGGTTGCTACATTTCTCGACCTCAGACACATGCAAGGGGAAACCAACTAGAATACTCCATATTATTGCACTAGTAGCCAAAAAGCTATTATAACGGGATTGGCTGAACTAAACTGCCCTAATGTTTCTGATGTGACCCAGATTTTGAAAGAGACCATGCAAATTGAATGAATTGAAGCTGAGAGGAATAAGGATCTACAAACAGTGAATGTCTTTATGACATGGAGAGCGTTTATTACCTCAGCATTAACTCCAGATGAGCTGAATCGAACGGTATTACCATTTAAAAACTCAAATTGGTATTTGCTGGAGGATTTGCAAGGAACATTAGGAAATTGGAAGCTATAAATACGACAATTTCGTGCATGTGGGGGTAACTAAGGGAGAAAAGATTGATGGTCACAATTTTATCCAGAAGAGCGATTGGAGATTTCCTTTTGGAGCGGGTTTTCTGACGCGTTATAATATCTAAAGATTTTTGCGGTTTGTAACCTCAGTTGATTAACAAACTTAGTGAAGTGATACTGATCTCTATTCATTAATGAAGTAATTGACAGCTGCTTACTGTATATACAAGATGTTTAATGTTGTAATATGATTGGAGAAAAATTTAATAAAGAAGATTTTGGGGAAAAAACAAGCAACATTTCATTTTTCCTTTTTGTTAAAAATCATCTCCATTCTCAATAATTTAGGGATTCCTAATTTTATTAATTATTGCTCACTATTTACTACTAAGTTACTGGACACCTCTTTGAGAGTGGCCTCTTTCCTAGGCAATGAGCACAAGTTTGCTGTTTGATCCACAGCTTGCAAACGCTCTTCTTAAACTGGCTGGGTCTCTCTTGGCCAACTTCACTGCCCCCGCATTCCTCTGATGCTGCAGAGGAAGCTACCGCTATCCAGATCAGAGAGCATGTGGTTGAACTGTTAAGGCCACGTGGTTGTCATTATTGTCTTTGTCATTAATGAATATTTTCAATTTCAAATGTTTTTGGGCTTGGACCCAGGCAGACATATCATAACTGTATTTCTGCTAAATTTGTGAAATTAAAATACTATAGTAGATATTTAATTGTTCTCAAATTCAAGAAATGAGGCTAACCTTGTTTTGGTCGTTAGAAATAGGAAAACATAGCACAATATGATATTGTATAGATTGTTGTAAAAAGTTATTATTGGAAACAATTGATTATTTATTTGTTTTTATACGGGAGAATTCCTTTCATCTAATTAATGTGAATTTGAGTCCTATGTTTTTTGTTTTTTTTATAAGTGATCTTGTGATTTCCCCAAGCACTACTAATCACCAGATGTCCAGCCATGGTACTTAAAGGGAACCTCACCATGCGCATTGCGCATGCGCGGCTTGTCGGCTTACACCTAAAGGGTATACAGACGTCACAAGGACCGGATGTGACGCAAATAGCGTCAGACCGCTATTATGCCCTTTCTGCAGGGCGAGGAGGATTAGGATTAGTTATCACGCCCATCGGGGCGTGATAATGAGTGCGTCAGGAGGGCTAGAGTCTCACAGGGAATGCCCTGTGAGACTTATTCAGTGTGAAGAAGTCCCTGAGATGTAAGTGAATAATAGCGTTTTTCTCAATGTTACTAAACACTTTTTTTACACAAAAGGACAGCTGCTAATCATCTTTAAGGGTGCAGGGCAGGTATTAATAGAGTTGGGGGTCATTTGGAGGGGTCAGATTCCCTTTAAGGAGCTGCACCCAGGAGAATATGAACTTTATTCCTCCCAAAAGCCGCTTTCAGTCATAGAGGTTTGCCAGTGCAGCTTCAGTCACTTCTCAAAATATAGTCGTGGTTGTAACTCATCCCGGCACATTGGCTAATAATGGCTCTGTATTAATGATAGCATTAGCATTATAATGATAGCATTAAATAAAAACATTTATTTTTTTTAAATCTCAAATAAAAACACACAAAACAAGCAAAGTAGACATGGGATCGGCAGGAGTAAAATAAGATCAAATACTGGTCACTTTTGACCTGGTGACAAGTCCTCTGACCCTTTTATAAACACTTGTATAGGGTTTTTAGACTTCGCTCCAAGTTTGATACTGTAAATCAAAAGGCTGCAATACACAAACCCGAAGAGAAATGCTCCTCAAAAACATATCCTGCCACTTGTTTTATTCCAAAATCTTGTCAGGAAAACACTCTCAAATCTCATATGAACAGCAGAGTGTATTTTCCATTGAAATTGATAGGAAGAGTATTTATAGAGTATCTGAAATATTTTTTTGATGAGGATTTTGGATTACATCTGGATCATCCTGCAAAAGTTCCACTGAGAGAACTTAACTGAAGGTTTCCAGAACTTTGAGACCTAAACTTATGCTGGTTATAGTTGGAGGTTTCTGTGTTTTTCTTCATCTTTCTGAAATATACTGTTTCTTACAATCATATTCTGTGGACACCACATTATTGGCTAAACTACAGTGCATCTCAAGTAATTAGAATATCATCTAAAACACAATGTAATATTTTGCTTTGCTTCAGGGCATTTTTGGGAGCTCTGAACCACATTGACTAATAGATCAATGTTATATTCACCCTTTGACGTTGCGTGGAATACAGCACCGTGTTTTTTAACCCTTCATCCTACTTTAATTTTATGAAATAATGACTTTTGGGTTTTCATTGGCTGTAAGCCATAATCATCAACATTAGTAGAAAAAATACTTGAAATAGATCACTCTGTTTGTAATGACTCTATATAATATATGTGTTTCACTTTATGTATTGAATTACTGAAATAAATTAACTTTTTGATGATATTCTAATCATTGAGATGCACTAGTTTCAGATGGCCACTGCTTTTGAAGCCACTGACCATGGTGAGATATACTGAATGGTTTGAATGTACAGAATATACTGATGATGCAGTAAACATTGGGAAAGATTAGGTTTGACATTATCTTGTGTGTGTGCCTTTACAGAATGCTAAAATATATGGTTATTAATAACATTAAAGGGAACCTGACCTCTAAAAATGAGCTCTCAGGCTCTTTTAACCTGTCCCTGCACCATGGTAATCCTATTCTATCAATTCCTTTTGTACCTAAAGCGTATTTGAAAGTTTATAAAAGTTATTTTTTACTTTCTTCTCTAACTTCATTATATGAGAAGCCGCAAAGGCTGTTTTTTTGCTTCTCCCTGCGCCGATGTAATTATCACGCCCATATGGGCGTGCTATAGCAGAATCTGTGCTTGTGCTGCAAGGGGCGGTAAAGCATATGACGCGATTTTCCTCATATGCCTTTACCGCCCCTTGCAGTACAAGCACAGTCCTGCTCTATAGCACGTCCATATGGGCGTGCATAATTAACACGCCGGCGAGGGAGAGAAGCAAAAAAGACAGCCTTTTGCGGCTTCACATATAATGAGAAGCTGAGAAGAACAAGTAAAAAAAGAATTTTATAAACTTTCAAATAGCGCATTAGGGACAGAAAGGAATTGATAGAATAGGATTACCATGGTGCAGGGACAGGTTAAAAGAGCCTGAGGCTCATTTTTAGAGGTCAGGTTCCCTTTAAGGGGCTTCTCCTTGAAACTATGAACTTAGAAATATGTCTGCTTTAAAGCTAGTTATTATTTTGCTTGTGTGTAAGTGTGTTGCTGTTTTTCCACTCCTAATGTATTCAGTCTTTCTTTAGGTTACTTGTTATCACGCTGTGAGGGGCAAACAGGTTCTCCTGAGAAACCCTTATCAGATTTAGGACGCCTATCCTATCTGGCCTACTGGAAGAGTGTTATCATAGATTACCTGTCTACTCATCAGGAAAAACAACTAAGTGTGAAAGGTCTAAGTCAGGCAACAGGAATGTGTCCTCATGACATCGCCACTACAATGCAACATCTCAATATGGTAGACAAGAGAGGAGACAGGTGAGCATTGAAGCCAAGAGAACATGCTGTTTTATGTAGCGAAAAGGACAATAATAAGGTCTTACCTGAATAAAAACTAGGGAGGCAATGAGGGCTGGTGCTATCCTGGTGAAGCTGCGAAGGCACAACTCCTTTCAGTGCACATACGAGAAAAAGGCTACTGCAGAACCATGCTGTAGTACAGAGAAAACAAATTGAGATGAACGGATTACACTCTGTTCAGCCAAAGATCGAATGATGGAACGGGAATCAGGATGTCTTGAGATTAAGTTTTATTCGCTAATGTTTCGAAGAACAATCTTCTTCATCAGGACAAACTGAGGCGGTCGACAGTGTAGGGGGTACTTGGGTACCGGGGCTGATGGCGACTTGAATGGGGGATCACGGCTTGTCGGTCCTCGGTCCGTGCCCTGGACCCTCAATGGCGGGGATGGTGGGGGATGATGCTGGTGAAGGGGGATTGTTTACGTGACGCCACCTGTGGTACCTGGTAAAGTGTACACCAGTGCTGGGGCTGGCCGCTGAGGTGATGGAGGTGCAGCTCAGTGTAGTACAGCTCCCCACAGGTGGAGCTTTTCCTCAGGGCAGTGGGGATGGATGAGGGGAGTCGTAGTAGCGTCTCTGCAGTCAATGCGGTGAATAGCGGCGGTTAAGCAGGCACACACGCACAGTGGTCTTTGTTTCGGTACCTTTTACTGGTGACAGGGTAACAGGTACAGTGCAGAGAAGTAACCAGGTCCCCGGTGCAATTTGGGGCCTTCACATTGGAGAGTTGTGAGGCCTCCTCTGTCACTGAGTGTAGTGGTTTGGGGGTAATGTCCTGCCTGTGACTGAACTCACCACTCCTTATCCCTCTCAGGGCTTTACTCTATCACTGACAATGAGGTTCTTCTGCTGGGTCCCTATTCCTCCTTTGGCCCCTGGTCCTGTGTTTGGTCAGTTTGAGTGTCTCTTTCTATTTACCTCAGGGGGATTTGGTACTCCTGGTCCTTCTGGGCTTTTACTGCTACAATGGATGCTGGCAACGTCGGACTCCGGTGTCCGGGTGTACTACAGGGAAATCGGTTTTGTTCCCTTCTTTAATTCTCCTATTCTCCACTGGCCTCCAACTCTCTCCCAAGGGTGCAGCACAGCTGGGTCAGTGTTCCCTGGTCCTGGGCCTGGATCGTTCCCAGCGACCAGCTTCTCACTCCTGCTCTCTTCACTGCCTGACTGAAACTAACTCACTGACTGAGACTAATGACTCCTCCCCTCAGGCCTGGATCTTTTAAACGGGATCTGGCTTAAGGCAGCCAGTAGAGCTCCCCCTTCAGGTCTGGGGTGAAAGGTGTTGTGTGCTGTGTGTACCAAAGTGTAAATCCCTCCTTGCACCGATGGATCCTGTGGCAGTCCCCTGCAGGGGTGCCACAAAACCTCTTGGATAAAGAAGTTTGTTCTTCAAAATGCATTGACGAATTAAACCGTCCTGATTTCTATTGCATCATTCGATTTTCTGCAGCAGAAATTTTAACTGATTGTTGTCGTTTGGTTTACTCTAAGTACAGTGCGTTGTTAAAGTATTTGGCCCCCTTGAACTTTTCATCCTTTTGCCACATTTCAGGCCTCAAACATAAAGATATAAAATTTTTTTTTTTTGTAAAGAATCAACAACAAGTGGGACACAATCGTGAAGTGGAACGAAATTTATTGGATATTTTAAACTTTTTTATAAAATAAAAAACTGAAAAGTGGGGCATGCAATATTATTCAGCCCCTTTACTTTCAGTGCAGCAAACTCAGTCCAGAAGTTAAGTGTGGGTCTCTGAATGATCCAATGTTGTCCTAAATGACTGGTAATGATAAATAGAATCCTCCTGTGTGTAATCCAGTCTCTGTATAAATACACCTGCTCTGTGATAGTCTCAGGGTTCTGTTTCAAATGCAGAGAGCATCATGAAGACCAAGGAACACACCAGGCAGGTCCGAGATACTGTTGGGGTGAAGTTTAAAGCCGGATTTGGGTACAAAAAGATTTCCCAAGTTTTAAACATCTCAAAGAGCACTGTGCAAGTGATCATATCGAAATGGAATAGGTATCAGACCACTGCAAATCTACCAAGACCCGCCATCCCTCTAAACTTTCATCTCAAACAAGGAGAAGACTGATCACAGATGCAGCCAAAAGGCTCATGATCACTCTGGATGAACTGCAGAGATCTACAGCTGAGGTGGGAGAGTCTGTCCATAGGACAACAATCAATCATACACTGCACAAATCTGGCCTTTATGGAAGAGTGGCAAGAAGAAAGACATTTCTCAAAGATATCCATAAAAAGTCTCGTTGAAGTTTGCCATAAGCCACCTGGCAGACACACCAAACATGTGGAATAAGGTGCTCTAGTCAGATGAAACCAAATCGAACTGTTTGGCCACAATGCAAAACGATGTGTTTGTCATAAAAGCAACACAGCTCATTACCCTCAAAACACCATCCCCCCTGTCAAACATGGTGGTGGCAGCATCATGGTTTGGGCTTGCTTTTCTTCAGCAGCGACAGGGAAAATGGTTAAAATTGATGGGAAGACGGACGGAGCCAAATACAGGACCATTCTGGAAGAAAACCATTTGGAGTCTGCAAAAGACCTGAGTCTGGGACGGTGATTTATCTTCCAACAAGACAATGATCCCAAACATAAAGCAAAGTCTACAATGTAATGGTTCAAAAATAAATGTATCTAGGTGTTAGAATGGACATGGCAAAGTCCATACCTGAATCCAATCGAGAATCTGTGGAAAGAGGTGAAAACTGCTGTTCACAAACGCTCTCCATCCAACCTCACTGAGCTCGAACTGTTTTGCAAGGAAGAATGGACAAGAATTCAGTCTCTCGATGTGCAAAACTGATAGAGACATGCCCCAAGTGACTTGCAGCTGTAATCGCTACAAAAGGTGGCGCTACAAAGTATTAACTCAAGGGGGCCGGATAATATTGCACGCCCCACTTTTCAGTTTTTTATTTTTTTAAAAAAGTTTAAAATATCCAACACATTCCACTTCACGATTGTGTCCCAATTGTTGATTCTTCACAAAAAAAATAGAATTTTATATCTTTATATTTGAAGCCTGAAATGTGGCAAAATGTTGAAAAGTTCAAAGGGGCCAAATACTTTAACAAGGCACTGTATGTATTGATGGAAGTACCAGGTCACTGAGAGATGGCCAATGCTATCTAATTAATTCTGGTTTTAAGACTCATTTACCAGTCAACTGGTCCCTTCATTGGCAATTATGCCCCAGGAGAAAGAGAGTGGATTATGACACCAGAATGTGGAGGGGGAGGATGAGGCATTAGGAAAGTGTGCACATTTTAATTGCACATACTGAAATTTTTACTTAAAATATTTATGTAACAATATTATATTACAGATTCGTTGTTATCCGTTGGGAAACCCTTATGGAAAGTTGGATGTTAAAAGTGAAGTCTCAACCTCGGGTAAACATTGTGGATCCAAACTGTCTCCAATGGACACCAATCATCTCAACTAATTCTGCTGTGTCTGAAGAAGAGCAGGAGGTGGAGAAGGAGGTACACTCTTTGCTTCATAGGTAGTCTTTCCTAGTGCTGTTATTGGGGTGCACTGGTACGCTCGATACTCGGCTGAGTATCGCGATTGGTTGGATGTGTCGTTCGTGAGTGATCTGACAGAAAAAGCAATCTCCGTTCAGTGAATAAAAAAACAAAAAACAAAAACAAACCACCCACCCCCAGAAATGCTCTGTTCTTGGTTGGATGTATGTGGGGGGAGAGCCAGACGGCCCAATAATTGACTTCCATTATACTTGTTACTCAAATCGACCCTATCAGAGGGTCTGACCTTCTCGATTTAAGTAATAGCACCTGAGCACTTTAGTGCTCGCTCTTTATTAGTAACTAGATGGTGGCCCAATTCTAACGCATCGGGTATTCTAGAATATGTATGTAGTTGACATGCTGTGACTGACAGAACTTGTTCAGTCAACGTGAGTGAACTACATATATATGCCGGGGTCGTGTAAGCATGGCAATTGCTCATTCACCAGTCATTCCAAATTAGACTATGAACATATGGTACCGTTATAAGAATAAATCAGACTGAGATCTGTTTCAAACTTATATTATGCTCCGAGTGATAACAACCTCAGCAGCAACAACTGCCTTGCTTCCGGGATACAACACATTTTATACTTCTAATAGACTAGGTGGGAGTATTCAAAACTGGGTGTATTAACTAGGGTGTTAGGTGTCTGCATGCTAATATACGCGTATAGATTGGTTAATTGTAATTAGTATGCTATCTTCTTTCTTGAATTCACGCCTCTCTCCTCGGTGTCATCTTCAAACTGGCAACCGGTAACTTGAAGGTCATCTCACATTCCTTTCTCGACACTTTCTTCAATAGAAGCCTTCATAGACAGGTTTTATCTCTGTTGTTCCCATCCATCCCCCAATTCTGTATCTCCTTCCAGCTCCATTCATATATTCTGTAAAACTTAAACTCACACATAAAATGGCACAAGAGGCCTGAGGGAAGGCCTAAGATAGTAAGATAGAGACAGTGGTGAGCAGACAAAATGGAAGAAGGGGAAAGAGAGAGAGGGCAAGGTAATCTGGATAATTATAGTGAGACTGACAGACAAAGAAGAATATACAAAGAGAGAAAGAGAGACAAAGAAATAGACAGAAAGAATATAAAGAGATATAGAAAGAAGAACTGTCTATATCTACTATACATATAAGTAAATATGAAAAAACTTTAATATTTTATTCCAAGTATTATTACAAACATATTTATAATTATAAGACATATCGCTATTCTATAAATCTATAGGAAATTGCCAGATTTCCCCCACATATATATATATATATATAGCAGCGCTATGGTATATGGTGGTACATTATAGCACATGTATAGCAGCACTATAGTATATGGTGGTACATTATAGTAAATGTATAGAAACGCTATGGTTTATGGCGGTACATTACAGTACATGTATAGCTGCGCTATGGTATATGGCGGTACATTACAGTACATGTATAGCAGCACTATAGTATATGGCAGTACATTACAGTACATGTATAGCAGCGCTATAGTATATGGTGGTACATTACAGTACATGTATAGCAGCACTATGGTACATGGCGATACTCCGCTCCCCGCGGTGCCCCGCTCCTCCACAGTAAAAGTAAAAAAAATCCTCAGTGAGGATAGTCACCTGTCCGCCGGCTCGCCCCACCTCTGTCTTCTAGGTCCTACTGGCCTTTAGGACCTGTCGTTGTCTGAGAAACCGATCAGGATGGAGCAGGGGGGCAGGATGGTGACGGGGGGAGGGGAGGAGGGCAGGATTATGTCGGGGGGAAGATGGAGCGAGAAGGGTAGAATTGAGCTGGGGGGCAGGATGGAGCCGGGGGGGGGCAGGATGGAGCCGGGAGGGGCAGGATGGAGGAAGGTGGGCAGGATGGAGCCGGGGGGCAGGGCAGGATGGAGGTGGAGGAGGGGCAGGATGGAGGCAGAGGGGGGCAGGTTGGAGGCGGAGGGGGGGCAGGATGGAGGCAGGGGAGCAAGAACAGCGGGGGGCAGGATGGAGCAAGCGGGGCAGGATGGAGGGAGCAGGGCAGGATGGAGCGAGAGGGGCAGGATGGAGCGAGCGAGGCAGGATGGTGGTGGGGGGGCAGGATGGTGGGTGCGGGGCAGGATGGAGCGAGCGGGGCAGGATGGTGGCGGGGGGGAAGGATGATGGCGGGGAGGCGGGATGTTGACGGGGAGGCAGAATGGAGCCGGCGGGGCAGAATGGAGCGAGAGGGCAGGATGGTGGCTGGGGGGCAGGATGGTGGCGGGGGGGCAGGATGGAGCCGGTGAGGCAGGATGGTGGCAGAGGGGGGCAGAATGGTGGCGGGGGGGCAGAATGGTGGCGGGGGGCAGGATGGTGGCGAGCGGGGAAGGATGGAGCCGGCGGGAGGGGGCAGGATGGATGCAGGGGGCAGGATGGTGCCGGCGGGGGGGGGGGGCATAATGGTGCTAGCGGGGATGGGCAGAATGGTGCCGGGGAAGAAGGATGGTGCCAGCGGGGGAGCAGGATGGTGCCGGCGGGGGGGAACAGGATGGTGCCGGCAGGGGGGGCAGGATGGTGCTAGCTGGTGGGAAGGGCAGGATGGTGCCGGCGGGGGGGGCAGAAGGAGGGGTGCCACGAGGGGCGGAGGGGGGCAGGAAGAGCAGGGATGCCGTGGGGATCGGGGGCAGGAGGAGCGGGGGGCCTGTGAGGAGAGCCGCTGCTGCGGCCACCGTGTATCGTGGCGCGCCGGGCTGCAAATAGGCGCGAAATTCGAACTTTGAATTCTCGCGCCTATTTGCATAGTCTGCGCTCATTGGCACCCGCCTCCAGCAATTTCTGGGACCGACAGACGCCTTAGACAATTATATAGTAGATTAGCATTTAGAATAGAACTAACATATTGACCTTTACTGCTATCTTTTTGGACAGGAGATTCTGTGTTACTGATATAAATACAGCCACTGGTAAACTTCTACTACAATATCAGCACTTTTTAACGTGGACTACATTACAAAAAAATAATTTTTAAGCTGTAATATTGGCTCAGGTCAGGAGACCTAGTAGGCAGGCCAGAAGCAGCATCACAATCACAGTCCTCATTTCACGGACATTTAAACTGGCCTAATGCCCAATTTAGACACCTGTTGCTAAATTTGGTCCTATCACATTTGCAATTTGTGGATGTGACTGGATCATTCTGCAGCTCTGTATTCATGTCTACATAACGATCCAGTGTCGTAGCTGCCTGCTATTAGATGTACTTGATTTCTTCTGTATTATAAATCTATGTGTTCCCGATCCTATGCGGTTAAGATAGCAATTGGGATAATGGTGAGGGGGAGTGTTAGTGGACGTCTTGGGGTGTCCTAAAGCACAGCTCACCTTCTTAAAATAAACCCCCATTCCAATACTCTACCTCTGTCACCTTTTTTTTTAGAAACCGATCTCCATAACAAATAGTGTGTGCACAGGTTAATAGCTATAGCAGGTGTGCTCGCAACATGGAGTAAAGAAGGTAGAGAGGAAGAGGAATGATAGGAGGAGTAAAGATGAAGAAGGAATGAGAAATAAACCAGAGTGACCATTGTAAGACTAGGCATGGAAAATCAAAAGACAGAGAGCTCCTATGTGAGTTGGCACTCACAGTTGATCATACAATCTCAGTGACAAATACTCTCACCTCCTTCGGTTGTGCAAGTCCGACACAACTGAGTAAATTTCTTTGAAAGATCCACATAAACAGGTGCATTGGCGGGAATGCGAGCAGGGAGATTACTTCTGTTCATTTCCTACCAATTTGGAGGCACCGCTCTATGGTCAGAGCCATCTGTGTCACCACATGCAGCGCTGTCACAAAATGATCGATTGCAAAATGCGAATGTAACCTGGTCAGATGAGGGGGTCAGCACCTACCACAATCCCAATGTTCACAAAGGGATAAGTTGCATGCGAGAATTTTTTTTGAAATAAGCTGTAATATGGGCACCCTAAATCAATGACCACAGGCAGGATGCCTAAAAACAAAATTGAGATTTTAATAAACACATACAACTCGTTTTGACAAAGAACTTACACTCTAGGGGGCAATCATTTTGAAAGAAGTGTGAACGTGTGCTCCCGTTTTATTTATATTTATTGATTTGTAAAATATACAGTTGTGCTTGCAAGTTTGATTAGAGATAAGCAAAACTTTTAAAGTTCAGATTTGGTTTGCCGAACTTGCACATGTTCACCAAATATATCGGCGAACAGTTCGCTAAACGTCCAAACCCCATTCAAATCAATGGAAGGCAAAATCAAGGACCTAGAAAGCACCTTCAAAAAGCCTACAAAAGCTGCCACACACAGCTCAAACCATTTTACAGTGGAGCCCCACTGTTTTGGCACAGATATTATCTTCCGACATTTTTCCTTAGCAAGCTCCAGTGCTGCTGTCACCATGCTTCCGAGTCCGCTCATGAACATAAGACATCCTCGTCATGACATCCCTGAGGTTGACTCAAATTTCACAGCAGGTATCACGCAGCAGTGAACTAGTGTTGTGCCATGAGATAACATCAGTGGCATCAGCATCTGTAACTAGAGATGAGCGAACCTTCCATGAACATTTTCGTCAATTTCAATTTCGGCCCGTACAATTGCGAATTTGGTTTGGGTTTGGCACACCCGAGCAATTTCCCAAAGAGTCAGTGAATGCAGATTTGTTTGGTGAGTGATTGGTTTAAAGAAGCATTACTGCATTTAATTGATGCTTTTCTCATACCTTCTGACAGTGTAGAATAGTGGGTGGGATGTATTTGATGAAGGGAGGGGGTATGGAGAGGTCTGAGTAGTGTTGGGCTCCATTTTTTTCCGGCATTTTCTGTGTGGTTGTTCCTGGTCTGCAGCCAATCCAGGGCACATAAAACATCAACAAGTTGAAGCCACAAGGGCTTGTCTCATTGGCTGGCTTGTTTCATTGGCTGTCAAAGTTACATATCCCTAGTTATATAGAAATCGGCTATTTGTCACCATCACCATTTTCAGAGTGTTAATGCTAGGGACAGTGCTGCTCTCTCCTTGTTACACAATTAGATAGCTAGCTACTCAATCAATTTTTAGTTAGAATAGCAGGACAAGAGTGTCTATCCAGACATAGCCATTTCTTACTGAGAGCAAGTATAATTCCTAAACCTGTGTGCGTTGCCAAAGCTGTGTTTTTTGCATACAGGAAAGGATTGCCAAATCCTTCAGTTTCTCCTAAAAAGGCTCTGTTTGGCCGTAACCTGTAATTCTGAAATCCTTCAGTTTTTCTAAAAAGGGTATGTTTGGCCTGTAACCTGTGATTCTGAAACCTTCAATTTCCTCTAAAAAGACTTTCTTTGGCCTGTATCCTGTGAGTCTTAAATCCTTCATTTTCTCCTAAAAAGGCTCTGTTTGGCCTGCAACCTGTGATTCTCAATAGGGATGGGCGAATCTACTCGCTAGGACTCGTTACTCGGCGAGTAGTAAGGGACTCGCAGGACTCGGTACTCGGCGAGTTTCCCAGTGATGACTCGCACGAGTCCAATGCAAATCAATATCAATCCTAGTTTTGTCAAAACGCTGACAAAACTAGGATTGCCATTGTTTGCATTAGACTCGTGCGAGTCATCACTGGCTACTGTGCCAGTGATAGCAGGGAAACTCGCAAAGTAACTGCTGTTTCTTTGCGAGCCGAGTCCAGCTGTCTTCTCTGTGCAGCTCCAGGGTCCTAGAACCTGCCTGCTCACAGAGATGATGTAGCAGTGCTGAGATTATTCTCAGTCTGCTCATTCCCTGTGCATGTAGCAGAGAGGACATCGCGTTTTGGACTACGTCGGACGGAAGAGGATTTTTTTAATTAAAGATGGAGTCCCTAATGGCTTTTTTTTTATTTCAAATAAAAAATTTTCTCTGTGTTTTTTTAACCCTTTATTGGAGATTCTTAGTGGCTGGGTCAAACGTGGCCTGACATTAAGAATCTCGGGCTTAATACCAGCTTGTATAACAAAGCTGGTATTAACCCCTTTATTACCCAGCGTGCTACCGCCACCAGGGCCGCTGGAAGAGCGGGTTCAGCGCCAGAGGATGGCGCTTCAATGAACGCGCCATCTTCTGGGGCGGCTGCGGGCTGCAATTTGCAGCGGGGGGTGCCCAGAAAGCTTGGGCATCCCTGCGCTGCGGATTCCAGCCCTCAGCTGCTTAGCTGTACCTGGCTAGACATAGAAATTGCGCGGAGCCCCACGCATTTTTTTAAAATTATTTAATGAATTTCAGAGTCAGAGTCTCAGAGTCAGAATCTCAGAATTTCATGAAATAATTTAAAAAAAATGCGTGGGGCTCCGCGCAATTTCTATGTCTAGCCAGGTACAGCTAAGCAGCTGGGGCTGGAATCCGCAGCGCAGGGATGCCCAAGCTTTCTGGGCACCCCCCGCTGCAAATTGCAGCCCGCAGCCGCCCCAGAAGATGGCGCGTTCATTGAAGTGCCATCCTCTGACGCTGAACCCCGCTCTTCCAGCGGCCCTGGTAGCGGTGGCACGCTGGGTAATAAAGAGGTTAGGGCCAGCTTTGTATTATCAGCTGGCCCTAAGCCCGAAATTTATGGTGGTCACGCCAATATTAGACATGACCGCCATGAATTTCTATTAAATTGTTTTAAAAAAAACACAACACAAAGAAAATTTTTTATTAGAAATAAAAAAAAAAGCCATTAGGGACTCCATCTTTAATTAAAAAAATCCTCTTCCGTCCGACGCAGTCCAAAACGCGATGTCCTCTCTGCTACATCCCCTGTGTATAGATATAGATCTCTATGCACAGGGAATGAGCAGACTGAGAACAATCTCAGCTCTGCTACATCATCTCTGTGCACAGACATTCATGTCTGTACACAGGGAATGAGCAGACTGAGAACAATTTCAGCTCTGCTACATCAGGCAGCAGGCGGGCTCTAGGACCCTGGAGCTGGCAGCCAACACAGAGGAGACAGGACTCTTATCTGTGCGAGTCAGCGATTACTTACAAAGTAAACGAGCAATGCAAATAAATGACAAAACTAGGATTGCTTCAGGCTGAAGCTTCCGAGACACATCTGCGAGTTGTAAATCTCACACTACTCGCTATTACTCGCTTCCCCATTCATTAACATTGGACTCGCTAGACTCGCAACGAGTAGCGAGTCCTGGGCTCGGACTCGCTAGAGTCAAGCGATTCCGAGTAATTTAGGATTCGCCCATCACTAATTCTCAAATCCTTCAGTTTCCTGTAAAAAGGCTCTGTATAGCCTCAAACAAGTGCTTTCCAAATCTGTGTGCATAAAAGATGAATGGGAAATCCCAAGGTCATGGTGGACAGTTTAAGAGAAAAAAGGTTGTTGAAAAGAGGAGTAGACTTGGTGCTGGAGATGTACGTGGGGTAGGTGCTACTGCTGATGTTGCTGAAAGCTGTAGTAACCAAACATTGGCTCGTTGTTGTATCCCAAGTGATGTGACAACTTTTTACTGGACAGCCTTCTCTAGTCTCTTAGTTTGCCAGCAGCAGAGCGATACGATGTGGATGAGGCTCAGCTTTTGTTACTGTTCATGGAAACCGCTGTATCAAGTGGCCTGTCCTCCTGTTCCTCCACCTCAATGTCACAAACAGTACAGTCCTTAGAGATGGTACCCCAATTACATGTGTCACTCCAACCGCACAACTAATTGTAGGGAAACATTGATGAGTGCTTCTGCAGAGATATTCACACATTCTATTCCATGGGCATTTAAGATCTGCTTTAAACATATTGCAGAGGAGGAAAGCATCTGTACCGATGCCCAAAATCTTTTGGAGTTAGATCCGGGGATGTAGGAAGTACAGTCCCAGTAGAATCCATACCCTTGTCACCAGACATTAACCCCCTGGGGTGGAGGTGGTGATGATGAGACTCAGATACCTGAGGAACACCTGTACTCTGTGTTCAGGGCAGGAAGTGGAGGAGGGTAACTTTCATCACAAGGAGTGGGACAACAGAGAGGAGGATGATGAGATTCTAGATCCGACTTGGAATGAACCCAGAGTAACGCAGTTGTGTAGCTCAGTAAAGGTTGCAAGTAGGTTAGGTTGCATGTTCACGCACAGAGATGGCTGCAAGCATGACAAGTGCTGCATCCTCAGCCCTGTCTCTGGACAGCAGAATTTGCGGGTCTGCAGTTGTCTGAGGTGGCAAGGGTTGCCTAGCCTGGACCTTTTTGTTACAGCACAAAAGATGACCCAAATCATGTTATTTGCAATTTTTGTAGCCAAAAGTTTAGTAGAGGCAAAAACCTCCACAAATTGACCACTATATGCAGGGCTTTTGGTGGGCCCAGGCGAAACAGTCTCAGTGGGCCCCTTTAACACATACCACAATTCATGAATATAATATAGAAGCTGCAGGCTGTGTATATATAATATAGAGACTCCTGGGTGGGCTGTATATATAATATTGAAGCTGTTCAGGGCTGCATATATAATATAGAGGCTGCTAGATTGTATATACAATATAGAGGCTGCTGCTGGGCTGTATATATTATTTGGAGGCTTTAGTAGCCCAACAACAACCTCCAAATAATATATGCAGCCATGCACAGCCTCCAAATAATAAATATAGCCTCTATATTATATATACAACACAGCACAGCCTCCATATTATATATATATACAGCACAGCCTCCATATTATTTATACAGCACAGCCTCCAAATACTATATACAGCACAGCAGCAGTCTCCTGATAATATATATAGCCCAGCACAGCCTATAAGTAATATATTCAGCACAGCCTCCAAATAATATATAAGCAGAGCCTCCATATTACATATACAGCACGGGCTCCAAAAAATATATACAGCACAGTCTACATATTATATAGTATAGAGTAACAGAATCGCACACTCCTTAGGTTTCTGTGTATGCTATGTTTATTCAAATGAAAGGCAGTGTAGAGGAGCAACATACAGGTGGGCATCGTTTCGACCAAAACCTTTGGTCTTTATCAAGCCTGTTGCTATGAACAAAACAAAAATAAAAACCATCAGAAAGGTGCTCAAATATACAGTGTAGTCGGGCGGGGTAGGGGGTGGAGGCCCCCCATCCCCTCAGCAGAGGGCATATATACAAAATTTAGGAGGCTACTAAGAACAACATCTGGGGGTAGATAACCCCTTCAAATAAGATATTGTATATAGCAGTGAGAGTCAAGGGAGAGAAGAGAAGAAGACAAAACCTGCCTGTTAGTCATATGAGAGAAAGGATATATAGAAAATATCAATAGAGGAGAAGTCTATAGAAACCACACCTTTCCGTCTTTAAGGTCTGGTGTAGTCTTAGAGAAGGTTATATTAAATGCCTGCCAGGCAGTTGATTGTTTCAGCCTGTATGTAAAAAAGGTCCATAATTATAGTCTGGATTATAGGCAATACCTATGTATATGTTGACTCATTTAATCTGTGCTGTTACCTTACATATATTTCAATGTATTGTCCTGTTGAATGGACTGGTGATGTGTCACCTGTGGAAAGAGTAGGCAGGCTAAGAATTTGCCCCGGTTATGGACTAATAGCCCTCCATTAAGTGTCCCATAGTGTCTTGTCTTTTACCTTAATCGTCCTATATCGTCATATGCAGCGGTGTACGCCAGGCATCCGTAGTCTGTGTGTTATAAGCCCGCAACCTGAAGTAACGGAAGACGCCCGCGCATGCGCAGTGCAGCGGGGCGCGGCCCTTCCGCGATTGCGCAGTGCGGGATTGAAACGTCATGATCATGTGGCGTGTCATGTGGTGCATCGTTCGTTGTTTACTATGTAGACCTACAGGGTCTAAGTTACTGTTTGGGCATACAGCTTGTTCTTATGATTGGTATAGGGCCGGGAGTCAGTGTGAACCCCTCTGTGGTCGGTTTAGTATGTCATGTCCAGAACACTCGGATTATGAGGCTATATATAGGGAATATAGAGAAGGAGAAAAGTATACAAAGAGGAGACATGGGATATTTTACATATTATTGATAATCAGAAATACATATATTTCAAGTATTGAATCAGTGCAATAATATGGTGTTTATACAGTTGTTTCAGAGTAAGTGGTTCCCAAGTTTCCATGTGGGTACCACAGGTCTCCTTTATCCCCAAAAGGGACTGAGTACAACTTCTTTCCATCTGGTCAGGACCTGTAGGGAGGAATTCAGAGAAAAAAGGGGGGGAGAACACAGAGGGTCCCAATCCCATATTCACTATACATTATCGGGGGGAACAAAAATAGACTCTATGCGACACTATGGGAGGTGCTCTTACCATAATGGGTGTGCCACGATTTAGAAGGTGGTTTTAGGATGGAGGGATCATGTTCCATAGTACATTTGGGGTGAAAACAAAGGAATATTAATGGAAAGAAGGATCAGACCATCAGTCAATTTCCCTATTCAGGCCCCTAGGACTCAATGTTTGTAGTGTGTATATCCAAAAACTCTCTCTGTCCTTTAGGAGTCTGATACGGTCTCCCCCTCGTCTGGATGTATTGACTTGCTCTATGACCTGGAAGCGTAACTGTGAAACTGAGTGTTTAGCTTCCATAAAATGTTTAGGGACTGGCAACCACATTTTCTCACTGCGTATGGTAGATTTATGATGTGATATACGATCCTTAACATGTTGTGTGGTCTCCCCCACGTATAGGAGGCCACAGGGGCATTTCAGCAAGTATACCACAAAATTTGTCTCACATGTATAAAAGCCTTTCACTGGGTATGATTTCCCTGTTTGGGGGTGGGTGAAGTGTTTGCCCTTGATTACATTTGAGCATGCTGGGCAGTTGAGACATAGAAAAGTTCCCTTCCTTTGGGTGTTTAGAAAGCTTTGTTTAGGTATCCTTGAGGTGCTACCGATATCAGCTCTTACTACCTTATCCTTTATATTGGGCGGTCTTCTTTTGCACATTATGGGTGGTAGTTCAAATGCCTTGATTGCGGGATAAGCTCGTTGTTGTAGTGGCCAGTGTTTCTTGATGATGTTATATACCTTTGGTATAGTGGGATGGTGTTCATGCACAAAAGGGACCCTCTCCCGCTTGGCAACACTAATGGGTGCTTCTGGGGGATTGGTTATACGTTCGGTCTCCTCAGCTATGAGCTTTTGAGGATAGTGTCTGTCTATGAATTTCTGACCCATTTCGTGGAGCCTGAGCGGGAGGGTGTCCTCTTCCGACACGATTTGGGCCACCCTGTTTAATTGTGACCTGGGAAGGCTATTTTTGGTGGAGAGGGGATGACAGCTGTCATACAGGAGGAGTCAGTTTTTGTCCGTCGGTTTGTAAAAAATGTCAGAGCCTAATGAGTGATCGGATTTCGCAAAAATGTAGGTGTCAAGGAAGTGGATTTTCTCTTTGCTCCACTCCATCGTGAACTGTAGTTCATCTCTGATGGAGTTTAGGTGTTGAAAGAAGTTGTTGAGGGATGTATGGTCACCTCTCCAAATACAGAAGACATTGTCTATATATCTGAGCCAGGTGAGTGAATTGGTCAGGAATAGGTTATTGGGATAGATGTATTGTCTCAGCCGTTGCTTCCGGTTGCGGGCTTATAACACACAGACTACGGATGCCTGGCGTACACCGCTGCATATGATGATATTTTCTATATATCCTTTCTCTCATATGACTAACAGGCAGGTCTTGTCTTCTTCTCTTCTCTCCCTTGACTCTCACTGCTGGATACAATATCTTATTTGAAGGGGTATCTACCCCCAGATGTTGTTCTTAGTAGCCTTCTAAATTTTGTATATATGCCCTCTGCTGAGGGGATGGGGGGCCTCCACCCCCTACCCCCGCCCCACTACACTATATATTTGAGCACCTTTCTGATGGTTTTTATTTTTGTTTTGTTCATAGCAACAGGCTTGATAAAGACCAAAGGTTTTGGTCGAAACGTTGCCCACCTGTATGTTGCTCCTCTACACTGCCTTTCATTTGAATAAACAGCATACACAGAAACCTAAGGAGTGTGCGATTCTGTTACTCTATACTATTGACTGTGGGATCCTGGAATCCTGTTTATCTGCACCTCCGCTGTGAAATAAGTCTACATATTATATATACAGCATTGCCATCAAATAAAATATACAGCACAGCCTCCATTTTATATTTACATCACATCTTCCAAATACTATATATAGCGCAGCAGCTTCTATATAGCCCAGCACAGCCTCCATAGGCCAGCAGCAGCCTCCATATAGTACAGCAGCAGCCTCCATATAGCCTAGCACAGCCTCCATAGCCCAGCAGCAGCCTCCATATAGCCTAGCACAGTCTTCATAGGCCAGCAGCAGCCTCCATATAGTCCAGCAGCAGCTTTTATAGGCCAAAACAGCCTTCATATAGCCCAACACAGCTTCCATAGCCCAGCACAGCCTCCATAGCCAAGCAGCAGCTTCCATATAGCCCAGCACCAGTCTCCATATAGTTCAGCAGCAGCCTCTATAGCCCAGAACAGCCTCCATGGCCCCAGCAGCAGCCTCTATATAGCTCAGCACAATCTCCATAGCTCAGCAGCAACCTCTATATAGTCCAGCAGCAGCCTCTATAGCCCAGAACAGCCTTCATAGCCCAGCAGCAGCCTCTATAGCCCAGAACAGCCTCCATAGCTTAGCAGCCTCTAGATAATATAATATACAGTATAATATGGTGGGTCTCCTCCTGCTATATCTGTCCCCTGGCCTCATCTTGGTACATATAATCTCCCATCCTGTTGCACACAGTAAAATGAAAAAAATTGATCATACTCACCTTCCCTCTGTTCCCCCAAGGCCATGTCTTCCTCAGATGCTGTCCCCTCTGGTCTGTGCTTCCTTCCTGCATGGCTTCAGCAGTGTGATTAGGTCACAGCGTGATGACTTATTACTCTGCTGGAGTCGACAAAGGAGGAAGCTCCTCAGCCCAGGGAGCCAGCATATGGCTAATTTGCATCATATGTCACACACATCGTCACCCATTCTTTGAGAAACTCTGTGTGTGACAGAGTGCATATCCCCACTGACACTTGGATGAGCAAACATAGCCAGGAGCTTTACATCTCCCTCACTGGCCACTAGGTGACTGGTGGTATAACGCCGGTGTGTTTGTACCTTCTTTTTCCTGCGTTTCTGTCTGTGCTCTTACCCAATGTTCCTTCCCCCTTAACCAGCTGGAATAGTGTTGCCTGTCACCTGTATGGATGCTGCTCAGTTCCCTGCTCTGCTGCATAGTTGTATGAGTGTTGTAGAGTCTTTGCTCCGCTGCTTGACCATACGCGTGTGGCTGCTGTTGCAAGCTATCCATGGGTTGTGTGGTCCTCTGCACCTGGTGCATGACTTTCAACGTGTGCCCAGGCTTGCAGCTGCTGCCAGGTGCCCTAGGCCTCAGTTCTTTTGCTGGCTATGCTGTACTGGTTCCTGTCTGTGCCTATGGTGAAGGCGGCCACACCTTCCCTGCCTTTATTAGGGGCAGTGTGTGCACCTTAATGGCTTTCTCCAGCCTATTGCTATAGTGGCAGCTGCTATTTAAAGTTTGTCTTCACTGTTGGGTGTCACCAGAACTTTACATTAGGTTGCAGAACCTAGCCATGTGTGTTTGGTACACAATGCTGCTCTTGGTCTGCCTTGTCTTCAGCTCCTGTTCTGCCTGCTTCCAGTTCTGGGATAGCTGATGTCTCCCTTTCCTTGTCCCTGGACCCTTCCTGTCTACGTGTTGGTGCCAAAGTCCTTGCCCCTGAATGTGGAATCTTGCTGCTTAATATTTCTGAAGTCCTTCTGTGTCTTGAACCATGTATCCAGTGACTGTGTGTTTTCTGTAACCTGTCTCATGTATAAACCACTGTTTGTCGTTTGAAGATGGAATCCAGTGTTCCTGCTAAGCGTGTACTACGCTGTTCTCATGTTACTATGCTGTGCTAGCTCCGTACAGCTCTGGTCCGCTCCTGCGGTTCATGTGTCTCTCAGATGTGGTCCATCCCGGGTGTGCTTGCAGTGTTCTGCTGTGCTCGCACAGCTTGGCTCCAGTCCGCTCCTATGTGCTCTTGCTCAGGTTCCTTTCCAGGTCGTGTCTGATGTCCAGAGCCTGATGACCGCTGCTTGGTACCTGGAGCTCATGTCCGACGTCCGGAGCCTGATGGCCGCTGTCTGGTGCCCGAAGCTCGTGTCCAATATCCAGTGCCTGATGACTACTGCCCAGTGCCTAGAGCTGATGTCTTGCCGGTGTCCCTGATGTCCTGCCATTGTTTCCTTGATGTCCAGTCTATGGTCCTGGTGGTCCAGCCCGTGTTTTAGAGTCGGTCCTGCTTTTGTTCCTGGACATGCTCCTCCTGCGTGTTCCTGAGGAGTCTCCAGCCTTGTTTCCCGGTGACTGCTCTGCCTGTCTATCCTGGGTCTGACCAGCCAATGTTCTAAGCTTCCATGTTGGTGTTCCTGGACCTGTGCTCTCAGTTTTCCACCTGGGTCCCGATGGTCGGTTTGCTCCCTGGAGTCCATCCTGTCCGAGGTCAGTGTCTGATGTTCTCCTGCTGTGCCACTGCTATACCTGAGGTCTGGTCTGAGAGGTTCTCCTGATAAGCCTGTGCCAGATGACCCTGGACTGCATCAGCCTGTGATGACCTCTTGCCATCTCCTGATGTCTATTTACCTGAGATATTCCCTTGCCTAATGTGCAGAAACAGGAGCCTGGCTTAATGTCTTGTTACCATGTACCTTGTCAAGTGCTTTTGTTAGTAAACGTTATGTTTATTAACACCTGAAGTATGCAGTATCATCTAGTTCTGCCCACATGCTTAGCTGCCATAGACCCTGGTCGCTGCCCTTCCCTAGTCTGGGTAGGCCCAGGTCCCCCCTGTGGTCCAGTGGATCCACATTCTATTACTGCCTGGAACGTACGCCCCAGGTCTCTGTGGCTTGGCGGTGTGGAAGCATAAGTAAAACTCGTCCCCAGCAACAGGTGGCTGCGGGCCAGGTGGGGAAGGGGCTACCACCTCAAGTCTTGAAATCCCCAAGACTTGGACAAACAAACCTCTGCTTGTACCTCTTCACTGCTTCTCGCTACAGAGGTCTTTCGGACAATCGGTTAACCGTCTGATATGCGATTTGCCGACACTGTGGAATTCCACTCTGTACACTTTGCAGCGACTGTGGCAGCAGCGACAAGCTCTGGCGCAGTATGTAATGACTCATACAGTGAGTCAAAGGGATCCAAATGTGGTGCAAATGACGCAGAGTGGGCACAGATCGAAGACCTCTGCACCCTGCTGCACACTTTCGAAACGGCTACTTAGATGCATAGCATTGATGATGCTGTCATCAGCATCACTATTTTGCTCATCTATATTCTGAAGCAATCTTTGAAAAGTCTGCAGGATGAGGTGGCACCACAGGAAGAGGAGGAGGAAGAAGAGGAGGATGCAGAAAGCAGATCAATATCTCAAATCCCTGGACTTTCGACACATGAGCAGATGGTACAGTGCCTACAAGTAGTATTCAACCCCCTGCAGATTTAGGTGGTTTGATAAGATGCAAATAAGTTAGAGCCTTCAAACTGCAAACGAGAGTAGGATTTATTAACAGAAGCATAAATCTTACAAACCAAAAAGTTATGTTGCTCAGTTGAATTTTAATAAATTTTAAACATAAAAGTGTGGGTCAATTATTATTCAACCCCTCAAACCACCAGCATTCTGTTTGGTCCCCTAAAGTATTAAGAAGTAGTTCAGGCACAAAGAACAATGAGCTTCACATGTGTGGATTAATTATCTCTTTTGCCAGCCTTTTCTGACTATTTAAGACCCTCCCCAAACTTGTGAACAGCACTCATACATGGTCAACATGGGAAAGACAAAGGAGCATTCCAAGGCCATCAGAGACAAGATCGTGGAGGGTCACAAGGCTGGCAAGGGGTACAAAACCCTTTCCAAGGAGTTGGGCCTACCTGTCTCCACTGTTGGGAGCATCATCCGGAAGTGGAAGGCTTATGGAACTACTGTTAGCCTTCCACGGCCTGGACAGCCTTTGAAAGTTTCCTCCCGTGCCGAGGCCAGACTTGTCCGAAGAGTCAAGGCTAACCCAAGGACAACAAGGAAGGAGCTCCGGGAAGATCTCATGGCAGTGGGGACATTGGTTTCAGTCAATACCATAAGTAACGTACTCCACCGCAATGGTCTCCGTTCCAGACGAGCCCGTAAGGTACCTTTACTTTCAAAGCGTCATGTCAAGGCTCGTCTACAGTTTGCTCATGATCACTTGGAGGACTCTGAGACAGACTGGTTCAAGGTTCTATGGTCTGATGAGACCAAGATCGAGATCTTTGGTGCCAACCACACACGTGACGTTTGGAGACTGGATGGCACTGCATACGACCCCAAGAATACCATCCCTACAGTCAAGCATGGTGGTGGCAGCATCATGCTGTGGGGCTGTTTCTCAGCCAAGGGGCCTGGCCATCTGGTCCGCATCCATGAGAAGATGGATAGCACGGCCTACCTGGAGATTTTGGCCAAGAACCTCCGCTCCTCCATCAAGGATCTTAAGATGGGTCGTAATTTCATCTTCCAACAAGATAACAACCCAAAGCACACAGCCAGGAAAACCAAGGCCTGGTTCAAGAGGGAAAAAATCAAGGTGTTGGAGTGGCCTAGTCTGTCTCCTGACCTTAACCCAACTGAAAACTTGTGGAAGGAGCTCAAGATTAAAGTCCACATGAGACACCCAATGAACCTAGATAACGTGGAGAAGATCTGCATGGAGGAGTGGGCCAAGATAACTCCAGAGACATGTGCCGGCCTGATCAGGTCTTATAAAAGACGATTATTAGCTGTAATTGCAAACAAGGGTTATTCCACAAAATATTAAACCTAGGGGTTGAATAATAATTGACCCACACTTTTATGTTTAAAATTTATTAAAATTCAACTGAGCAACATAACTTTTTGGTTTGTAAGATGTATGCTTCTGTTAATAAATCCTACTCTCGTTTGCAGTTTGAAGGCTCTAACTTATTTGCATCTTATCAAACCACATAAATCTGCAGGGGGTTGAATACTACTTGTAGGCACTGTATGTCAGGGTGGAGTAGAACATCAAAGAGAAGCTCATGGTATCAGACAAATCGGTGGTGAGTATACACTAGAGTGACCGGATCTCATAGGGGGGGGGAAATGTCGGAATCTTGTTAGTCTGGACCCCACAAAACGATTCCCCTTTCCAGATATTGAGATAGCCAAAATTTGAGCTTGATCAAACGACGATAACCCGTGCCGCTTGTCGCTCAAAGTTTGAAAGATCCAAATTTTTGGCCAAAAAGCTGGCATATGGAGCCATAACTCCAGAACGGTAAATAATAAAATCACGCTTAATATCTCAAAAGAAAGCTAATGTTGTTCTTTAAAATTTATATTTTATACATAATTGTTATTTTAAGTCAAACTAAGTTTCAACAGATTTTAGCCCCAAGAACGTGACCTGGTACCACTTTGTATATTTTGTTATTAAATGATAAATTTTGTTTTTTTTTGGTATATTTTTGAGTTTAAAGTAGAAATATAATAAAAAACAAGTAATACTGATAAGTCTAATGACATTTTTTATTTTAAAATATAAAAATGAGGTATATAATACATACAAAACCGACACAGAAAAGATACAGACGTAGTACCTACATGAGTTGATAATTTTACATAGTTATCTAATCTATTCTAGAGCTTTTGTTAAAGTTGTTTATGAAACGTCAGAATATAATGCTTGGCATTTGCTTACAACTTGCAGGACATATTGCTTTTGTTCTTCATCTTTTGTCAGAAGGTCGTTAAAGTCGGTTATTAATTTAACACCACGCTCAGCCATATCATTAACTACTTTTAATGTTTTGACAATTTTCAATCCTTCTTGGAAGTCATTATTTTGAGGCCAGGTGTTTGGATTTTAAATTTACTTACCAAAGAAACGTTTACATTCTTTGACCGATTTAATATAAAAACAGATTTCCTAAGACAAAATCCAAACATCCAAACACCTGGCCTCAAAATAATGAAAAATATACCAAAAAAACCCAAAATTTATCACTTAATAACAAAATATACGAAGTATGCTCCTAGTGGTACCAGGTCACGTTCTTGGGGCTAAAAGCTGTTGTAGCTCAGTTTGACTTAAAATAACAATTATGTATAAAATATAAATTTTGAAGAACAACATTAGCTTTCTTTTAAGATATTAAGCGTTTTTTTTATTATTTACCGTTCTGGAGTTATGGCTCCATATGTCAGCTTTTTGGCCAAAAATTTGGATTTTTTCAAACTTTGAGCGACGAGCGGCATGGGTTAACGTCGTTTGATCGAGCTCAAATTTTGGCTATCTCAATATCTGGAAAGGGGAATCGTTTTGTGGGGCCCAGACGGACAAAATTCCGACATCGATTTTTTTTGTGGTCACCCTAGTATACACAAGATTTTGGAACCAAATGGTGTACAAATGTTAGTCAAAGGGCGTTTCCCTACATGATAACATACATACAAAAATAAAGAGATGGGAAACATTAAACCCATTCTCCTAAATACACCAATTATAGGACACACTCTAGAGTTTAAAAGCTTCAAAAGCCCATAAAAAGGGTTGTCTTTACAGGAGATTAACATTACATAGGTCAGTGGCAAAGATAATTCTGTTGGAGGTGTTTCCCCTTAAAGAGGAAGGATACAAACAAACTGCCCCAAAGTTAAATATAAAAAAAGGGGTAATAGATGTGATCAACAGTCCACCAATAGCTATATCAGGTCTGGGTAAAAAATGTGTATGGGAGAAGTTAGGTCAATGTGACCATCAGCCTCTCACAGACACAAAAGGTCCCAGCCGTTAGGATAAAGGAGATTTATGAGTGTCACATTTGCTAGTGCAAACGCAAGTGGAATAATTCGCAATACTTATAAGCCCAGAGCAGAATTAAATTAAATACCCTGCTCCACTGCCCACTCACTTCTAAATACCCCAGAGTCTCATGGCTGTAAGTAACGTTAGAACTGCTTATCCATAGTCAATGTTAGGCAGGATGGTGTCCTTTCAGGGGGATAGGGGAGCCCCTATGTGTTCCACTGGCTGCTTCCTCAGGGGGCATCCCACATCTTATGTCCTAATTCAGGGGGTGGAAGCTATGAGACAGCCCAGGGGGCAGGTGATTGGAGTGAGATGGGAAAGCCTCATACAGTATAAAAATAGCCCACCTTCTCTCAATCTTGGTATTCTTCTAAAGAGGCAATTATTATTACATCAAGCCAGAGTATACCCAGGAACCAGGTTTGTCCATGCTATTCTTGTGGTGCCACCAGCATTAAGGTAACTGATCACATGTGTCTGTAATTCCATGGGTATCCCATTTATCTTTTCTTTGTATAATTGACTGGACCATTTGTAATATCTTATAATACCTGTACATAAAAATATTAATATCTCGTGTGCCAATAGGGCGATTAAATATATAGATTTAATCTTGATTTTGTTCTTTTGTCTCGATCACGAATCCCCATGTCCGTGTGCTCATTTAATGCTACCTGGGTTGGTTTCTGACCCAATATAAGCACGATCATGGACCGGATTTATATCAAACTAGGAACTGGTGGTAGCAATTAGTGCTTGGGGTTATTCAGGGCCTCTATTAGTGACGTAAAAGCAGTTATTATATGCAGGGCCGTATTTGGAGTTTCTGCTGCCCTAGGCACTCTCAGCGGCCGCCGCCCCCCCCCCCCCCGTCATGGCCCCTCCCCCCCGTCACGGCCCCTCCCCCATCATGGCTCCTCCCCCCGTTACGGACAATCTTCCCCCCAGTCGCAGCCTTCCCCCCCCCCAAGCTTCATGTAGCTTCTCCCCCCACATTTCATCATGTAGTACATATAAAAGGTTTGTCCAACCACACTACAGAGACATACTGATAGGAGGTTTACATTGTGAGCCCCAATGGGGACAGTGTTGATGATGTATGTAAAGTGCTGTGGAGTTCATAGTGTAATATAAGTGCAAAAAATATTATTCTTAATATGATGTCACAATACCGGGATCAGAGGATCTTGTATTTCAAGGTCAGGGGCTCTCCGACGCCGTGTTGCTGCCTGTCTCGTTGTCTTCCTCTTTTGACACTGTAGTGCGGTGGACAAGAGAGCATTAACTGGTTAATAACAAGAAGTATGGAGTGTACTAACTGAGCCATAAACCCTCCCCATACCATGTCCCGCAGACATTGTAGGATTACTATATGGATTTTATTATTAGGGTACAGACACACTGGCGTGAAACTCGGATGAGTGCAATGTGTGATTTCATCACATTGCACTCGGACCAATGTTAATCGATGTCTGAGAGCACTGGCGAGTGTCGGACGCTTTTTTCTCAGCCAGATTCAGGATGAGAAAAAAGTCGCAACATTCTGCGACAGTCTGCAATTCACACCGAGACTCACCAATGCAAGTCTATGGGTCTGACAAAATTACCGTATATACTCGTGTATAAGCCGACCCGTGTATAAGCCGACCCCCCTACTTTTGCCCCCAAAACTTGGGAAAACCTATTGACTCGTGTATAAGCCGAGGGTGGACCCCAGCACAGGTATACAGCCCCCAGCAGTGTGGTATACAGGCCTCCCCAGTGGTAATATACAGCAGCCTCCCCAGTGGTAGTATACAGCAGCCTCCCCAGTGGTAGTATACAGCAGCCTCCCCAGTGGTAGTATTCAGCAGCCTCCCCAGTGGTAGTATACAGCAGCCTCCCCAGTGGTATATACAGCATCCCTAAAGGTATAAACAGCAGACCCCAGAGGTATACAGCAGGCCCCAGAGGCATATACAGCAGGCCCCAGAGGCATATACAGCAGGCCCCAGAGGTATACAGCAGGCCCCAGGGTATATACAGCAGGCCCCAGAGGTATACAGCAGGCCCCAGAGGTATACAGCAGGCCCCAGGGTATATACAGCAGGCCCCAGGGTATATACAGCAGGCCCCAGAGGTATATACAGCTGGCCCCAGGGTATATACAGCAGGCCCCAGAGGCATATACAGCAGGCCCCAGAGGCATATACAGCAGGCCCCAGAGGCATATACAGCAGGCCCCAGAGGCATATACAGCAGGCCCCAGAGGTATACAGCAGGCCCCAGGGTATATACAGCAGGCCCCAGAGGTATACAGCAGGCCCCAGGGTATATACAGCAGGCCCCAGGGTATATACAGCAGGCCCCAGGGTATATACAGCAGGCCCCAGAGGTATATACAGCAGGCCCCAGAGGTATACAGCAGGCCCCAGAGGTATACAGCAGGCCCCAGAGGTATACAGCAGGCCCCAGAGGTATACAGCAGGCCCCAGGGTATATACAGCAGGCCCCAGGGTATATACAGCAGGCCCCAGGGTATATACAGCAGGCCCAAGGGTATATACAGCAGGCCCCAGGGTATATACAGCAGGCCCCAGAGGTATATACAGCTGGCCCCAGGGTATATACAGCAGGCCCCAGAGGTATACAGCAGGCCCCAAAGGTATATACAGCTGGCCCCAGGGTATATACAGCAGGCCCCAGAGGTATACAGCAGGCCCCAGAGGTATACAGCAGGCCCCAGGGCATATACAGCAGGCCCCAGAGGCATATACAGCAGGCCCCAGAGGCATATACAGCAGGCCCCAGAGGCATATACAGCAGGCCCCAGAGGCATATACAGCAGGCCCCAGAGGTATACAGCAGGCCCCAGGGGTATACAGCAGGCCCCAGGGTATATAAGCAGGCCCCAGAGGCATATACAGCAGGCCCCAGGGTATATACAGCAGGCCCCAGAGGCATATACAGCAGGCCCAGAGGTATACAGCAGGCCCCAGGGTATATACAGCAGGCCCCAGGGTATATACAGCAGGCCCAAGGGTATATACAGCAGGCCCAAGGGTATATACAGCAGGCCCCAGGGTATATACAGCAGGCCCAAGGGTATATACAGCAGGCCCCAGGGTATATACAGCAGGCCCCAGGGTATATACAGCAGGCCCCAGGGTATATACAGCAGGCCCCAGGGTATATACAGCAGGCCCCAGGGGTATACAGCAGGCCCCAGGGTATATACAGCCCCCCAATGGCACTAGCCCCCCCATCATTGTAAGAGCCCCCCACACTTTGCAGAGCCCCCCCCCCCCGCTGCTTTATCTTACCATCCGGGGTCTTCTTCACCGCGGGTCCTCCAGTCCTTCCTCGCGCGCTGTGTTCCCGGTCTCATGTGACCCGGCGGTCGCAGTGGAATGACGTCATCGCGCCGGGTCACGTGAGACCGGATGACAGCGCGCAGGACCCGCGGCGAAGACCCCGGATGGTAAGATAAAGCAGCGGGGGAGCTCTGCAAAGTGTGGGTGGCTCTTACAATGATGGGGGTGCTAGTGCCATTGGGGGGCTGCTGTATACACTGGGGGGCTGTATGCACGGCTCCCCCTGCCGCTGTGATAGGCGGGGGGAACCGTGCATATCTAATGAGCGGCCCCACGTGACGGGCCGCTCACTCATCAGCTCCCCCCGCCTCCTCCAGCCTCCCCAGCACCCGGACACAGCCCCCACCACATATATTACCGTATTGACCCGTGTATAAGCCGAGGGGGTGACTTTTCAGCCCAATTTTTGGGCTGAAAAACTCGGCTTATACACGAGTATATACGGTACATACCGCACACTGACAGCACACGGACCATCCGAGAGGTATCATGTTTTTTTCACTGATACATTCTCATTCTGTAACCGAGAACAATGTAACATGTTCCTGTAAATGATTCTACACTAATAGCTGCTGAGGAAAGAACAGATTGCACACGGATGTGTACCACCATGTCCTCAGCTCTGTGCATAGACAGTGTACCACCATGTCCTCAGCTCTGTGCTGTGTACCACCATCTCCCCAGCTCTGTGCTTTGCACAGACAGTGTACCGCCATATCCTCAGCTCCATACTGTGCACAGACAGTGTACGGTACACTGTCTGTGCACAGCACGAAGCTGAGGACATGGTGGTACACTGTGCACAGCACGGAGCTGGGGAGATGGTGGTACACTGTCTGTGCACAGCACAGAGCTGAGGACATCCCAGAAGAGACAGACAGGCCACAGACGGACGGCAGGAAAACACTGAGGCCACCTGGAAGAACAACAACACCCAACACACTGACCAGAAATCATATAGGACAGGCAGGTAGGAGAACTACACACCCTGCCAACTCAGGAAGGTAGCAGCAGCTGCATGGAGGCAGACACACGGTACAGCCGCCATTATCACCACACACAGTGCCAGCCACAGCCTCAGTCCTCATGCACCCCCGTCCTTCTCTCCTCTGTCCCTTCTGCTGCTCCTGTCCTCCTGCACCCCCGTTCTCCTCTCCTCTGTCCTCCTGCACCCCCGTCCTCCTCTCCTCTGTCCCTCCTGCATCCCCGCCCTGCTCTCGTGCACCCCTGTCCTGCTCTCCTCTGTCCCTCCTGCTGCTCCTCTTGCACCCCCGTCCTTCTCTCCCCTGTCCCTCCTGCTGCTCGGCTGTCCTCCTGCACCCCCGTCCTCTTCTCCTCTGTCCCTCCTGCACCCCTGTCGTCCTCTCCTCTGCCCTCCTGCACCCCCGTCGTCCTCTCTCTCTGTCCCTCCTGCACCCCTGTCCTCCTCTCCTCTGTCCCTCCTGCACCCCCGTCCTGCTCTCCTCTGCCCTCCTGCACCCCCGCCCTGCTCTCCTCTGCCCTCCTGCACCCCCAGTCCTGCTCTCCTCTGTCCCTCCTGCTGCTCCTCTTGTACCCCCGTCCTCCTCTCCCCTGTCCCTCCTGCTGCTCGGCTGTCCTCCTGCACCCCATCCTCCTCTACTCTGTCCCTCCTGCACCCCCGTTCTCCTCTCCTCTGTCCCTCCTGCACCCCCGTCGTCCTCTCCTCTGCCCTCCTGCACCCCCGTCGTCCTCTCCTCTGTCCCTCCTGCACCCCTGTCCTCCTCTCCTCTGTCCCTCCTGCACCCCCATCCTGCTCTCCTCTGCCCTCCTGCACCCCCGCCCTGCTCTCCTCTGCCCTCCTGCACCCCCAGTCCTGCTCTCCTCTGTCCCTCCTGCTGCTCCTCTTGTACCCCCGTCCTCCTCTCTTCTGTCCCTCCTGCACCCCCATCCTCCTCTACTCTGTCCCTCCTGCACCCCCGTTCTCCTCTCCTCTGTCCTTCCTGCACCCCTGTCGTCCTCTCCTCTGCCCTCCTGCACCCCCATCCTGCTCTCCTCTGCCCTCCTGCACCCCCGCCCTGCTCTCCTCTGCCCTCCTGCACCCCCAGTCCTGCTCTCCTCTGTCCCTCCTGCTGCTCCTCTTGTACCCCCGTCCTCCTCTCTTCTGTCCCTCCTGCACCCCCATCCTCCTCTACTCTGTCCCTCCTGCACCCCCGTTCTCCTCTCCTCTGTCCTTCCTGCACCCCTGTCGTCCTCTCCTCTGCCCTCCTGCACCCCCGTCCTGCTCTCCTCTGCCCTCCTGCACCCCCACCCTGCTCCTCTGCCCTCCTGCACCCCCGTCGTCCTCTCCTCTGCCCTCCTGCACCCCCGTCGTCCTCTCCTCTGCCCTCCTGCACCCCCTTCGTCCTCTCCTCTGCCCTCCTGCACCCCCGTCGTCCTCTCCTCTGCCCTCCTGCACCCCCGTTCTCCTCTTCTCTGTCCCTCCTGCACCCCCGTCGTCCTCTCCTCTGTCCCTCCTGCACCCCCGTCCTCCTCTCCTCTGTCCCTTCTGCACCCCCGTCCCTCCTCTCCTCTGTCCCTTCTGCACCCCCGTCCTCTCCTCTCCCCTGTCCCTCCTGCTGCTCGGCTGTCCTCCTGCACCCCCGTCCTGCTCTCCTCTGTCCTCCTGCACCCCCGTCCTCCTCTCCTGTCCCTCCTGCTGCTCCTCTTGCACCCCCGTCCTCCTCTCCTCTGTTCCTCCTGCTGCTCGGCTGTCCTCCTGCACCCCATCCTCCTCTGTCCCTCCTGCTGCTCCTCTTGCACCCCGTCCTCCTCTCCTTTGTCCCTCCTGCTGCTCCTCTGTCCTCCTACACCCCTGTCCTCTCTGCTGTCCCTCTGTCCTTCTGCACCACAGTCCTCCTCTCTTCTGTCCCTCCTGCTCCTCCTCTTTCCTCTCCTCCTGTCCCCTTGTTTCTGTCCCCGTGCCCCTCTGTCCTCTTCTTCTCTGTCCCCCTGTTTCTGTCCTTCTGCCCCTCTGTTTCTGTCCTCTTCTCCTCGGACCTCTGCTCCTTTGTCCTCTTCTCCTCTGTCCCCCGCACAGTTAGTTCCCCCACACTTCCCTCACCTGGTGCTGGCTGCTCAAATTGGCCGGGCCGGGCTCCCTCTGAGCACATTGATGCACCAGCCGCACCATCCTCCAGTGCCTCCAGCCGGCTGCTTCCTCGTTTCCCTGGGCCTGGAGGGGGCGGCTGGGTGCAGGAGCCGCCGGTGCAGGAGCCGCCGATGCAGGAGCCGCCGGTGCAGGAGCCGCCGATGCAGGAGCCGCCGGTGCAGGAGCCGCCGCAGGAGCCGCCAGCGCCGCAGCACTTGGGCGCACGGGAGAGGAGGAAATAGAGCGGGAACTTCAAGTTCCCCTCATTTGCGGGCCCTCCTTCTCTCCTCGTCTCTTCCGGGTGTCTAACAGAGGTGGGTGGGCGGGAAGGCAGGCGGGGCGGCCGTAATGATGAAGGGGAGGGGGGGGGGTATGGGGGCGGGGCTTGCGACCCGGCCGGCCCGGAGCCGGAAAAAAAAAGGAAAAAAAAAAAAAAAAAACCACGCTGAGACGCCGCCCCCTATGAGAATGGCGCCGCCCTAGGCACGTGCCTACGAGTGCCTAATGGCAAATACGGCCCTGATTATATGCGCTTCTGGTCTTGGGCCAGAAGGCATTTATCACCCTCACTGAGAGGTGCCTTAATAAATAAGCACTGACAGGGCAGCTACAGTCCTTCTTTTATCCTCCGGCAGTTCCCTGACTAGCCTGAGTTTAGAAGAGGCGGGCAGAGCTGCCAGGTTCAGTGGCCGATTCATCACAGTAGGCATCGCAGATCTACACTTACAGTTCGAGTTACGTCAAGTCGTCAGCGTAGAAACATTAGCAGCAGTGTAACTGTCAGAAGCAATTTCTTGGGAGTCCTTAGACCAATTTTTTAAACTAGCCTATCCACTGGCTGACCTGAATACAAGTCTGACACATTGGGTCAACTGGAGAGGATGGTACAGGAGTATCTAGAGATCAATATCCATGCCATCAGGGGGAGTTTGGACCCTCTTGCATTTTGGGGTTCAAAAATGGAGGAGTGGTCTGAGCTCTCCAGTCATGCTTTGGAGGTTTTGTCATGCGTGGCAGCCAACATTCTCTCAGAATGCGTCTTCAACGCTGTTGGTGGTGTCCTGACGAATAAGCGCATCCGCTTGCCCGCGAAAGTCTAATTTTCATCAAGATGAAAAAGTCATGGATCTCTAAGGACTTTTCCAGTGGCAGACTGCTCAAAATAGGCAATGTACTTTTCAGTGTGCTTCATTGATCTTGCCATTCTCCAATTTTTTTTGTGGGTCAGCTGATGCCACTTTAGTGGTATTTGTCCCTAATTTTTTGAAATGTGGACACTCTTTTTGGGGTGTCCTTATCTATTTCCCAAATTTAGCAGGGCTATATGAGTACGATTCCTACACGTGTCGTTAACCTCCTGATACTAATGAATGTTTAACCTTGAAATGCTAGGCCAAACCCTGTTCCATACCCTGTGCCATGCATGAAGGCTGTGCCATTCTCCAATTTTTATTGTGGGTCAATAGATACCACTTGGATGGTATCTGGTCCTAATTTTTTGAAATATGGACACTCTTTTTGGGGTGTCTTTTTCTGCTTTCTGAATTTAACGGGGCTCTCCGAGCATCGTGCCTACACCTGAAGCTTGAAATACTGGGCCAGGCCTTGTCCAATGTATCTTTGAAACTTTTAACTCCGGGAAATAGATGCAACTTTTCCTGGTGTCTGTCCTAATTTGAGCTGTTTTGGCAGCTTTTAGGTCCCTTTGATGGTGTTTTCTAGGCCCTTTTGCTTCCCATTGATTTCAATAGGGTTTGGATGTGAATTCGAACTTCCAAAGGTTAGCTCATCTCTACTTGTTACACTAGCTGTCTCATGACAGACATGACATCGCGTATGAGGAGTGGTAACATCAGAGTGTGCAGCGCAGTTACAACTTGTGAGACAGCCCCTGTGTGACCCTTCGAGTCTGAAGTGCAGTCATGTTTGTCATAGCATCGCTTGTTACACTCTCACCAAGTGCCTTTGTGCCTGCTCCCACAGCAAGTGGCGGATGGTTTCTGTGAACATGACTACACAATATTGTTGTAAAACCCTATGCCCACAGTATGTTGTTTGATGCTTCTATTCAAGCAGATTTTAATAATCTGCATCAAAATATGCATGTCTATCCTGGAGACAGCAAAATCAATGAGCGTTCAGAAGTGCTGTGCCAATGTGTTTTTTTCCGTGCAGATTTTGGGATATAAAAAAAAGAAATCTGAAGCACGTGTGCAGTGAATAAAAAAGTAAGGTGGGCACAGCACTTCTGAAATGTCATAGACTTTGCTGGCCTCAGGATAGACATGCAGAATTTCATGCAGATTCTCAAAATCTGCATAAAAAAGCATCTAACAATGCACAGAAGTCTCTGTGGAGGTAGTCAGGGGGCAAGAGGAATCCTCAAGCCCTTTTACCACAAAGGTGGCTCTCTCTGAACCGACCTAGGCCCTGAGCGCTCGGCACATTTTTTTATGCTTTTTTTTTTATGCAGATTTTGAGAATTTGTATCAAAATCAGTATGTCTATCCTGAAAACAGCAAAGTCTATGAGATTTCAGAAGTGCTATGCCAAAGTTGTTTTTTCTTCCTTGCAGATTAGGTGAAGAGTTTGAGGCAGAAATAAAATTTCTGATACATAATATGCAAGGAAAAAAAAAGCAACATAGGCACAGCACTTCTGAACTGTGATAGACTTTGCTAGCCTCAGGATTGACATTCAGATTTTGATGCAGATTCTCAAAAAAAGCATCAAACAATGCACTGTGAGCACAGGGTCCTAAGAGGGCCCAGGGAGCAAGCCCCAGTTGTGGTGAAAGGGCTTTAGAATTCCTCTTGCCCCCTGGCTACTTCTACAGTCCTAAAAGTCTGAAAACTGCATGTTTTCTGGATTTCATTAGCATTGCACAAGTGCTAATTTTATCACTGCTGAGGTGATGATTCCAGCACCTTGTGCAATGCTAGGTAAATCTTGAAAACATGCACTGTTTTCAGCCCTTGAGGACTGCATTTGGCCAGCCATATCCTACAGGAGTGTGTGTAGTGTCTTGTATTTCCATACCTCAGACTGTCAGGCCAGATGCCTGCGGCTTGTTCTCCAGTCTCTGTAGAGCAGTATCAAAACACCTGTTTGCAGAAATAGTCCAGCACACAAGGAGTGAAGTGAAAAAAAAAACACTTTTCTTTAGCACAGACAATAATAAGTCTCAAACACACATATATGAATATACTCAGTATATATAAAGGTACCTTTACACGCAACAACTTTTCTAGGAATTTCAATGGCAACTTACTGGTTGCAGTGAAATCATGGAGACATTGTTCCATTTGTACACAGCAACAAGATAGAACAATGTCTCCATGATTTCACTGCAACCAGTAAGTTGCCAGTGAAATTCCTAGAAAAGTTGCTGTGTGTAAAGGTACCATAAGGAAAGTCCCACAGGGGTCAGCAAATGGTTCAAAGTCCATTAAGCTAGAAAAACAAGAGGAGATACAAGAGGCGCAGATTGTGCCTTATCAAAAGACACTACGTGATTTAGTGTGGATCAAATGTATATCCACTCACCTTTTAAGGTTGTGAGACCCACAGCCAGTTTGAAAGCATAAGGCAGCTGCTGCAGAACCTCCACCGCCACGCCAAAAACCGCGGGAAATCAGGAGTCAAAACAGGAATGGTATCCACGGTCCGCGCTGCTGCTCTTTACCAAAGGATTTCACAAGATGTTATTACCATCATAAGGTCCTTTATTCCATCAAAACCTACGCATTTCGGTGCTGTCCCAGCATACCCTGAGGAAGGTGCTGGGACAGCTCCGAAACGCGTAGGTTTTGATGGAATAAAGGACCTTATGATGGTAATAATCTCTTGTGAAATCCTTTGGTAAAGAGCAGCAGTGCGGACCGTGGATGCCATTCCTGTTTTGACTCCCAAAGTCCATTAAGGGCAGAGTCCATTAAGGGCTTTAAGGTGTAGCTCAAAGAATGCATGCATGCCCACTAATCAGGGGAAGCGCAATCAGTACTAAACTTGGGAAGTGGAAAAATAAAATTAGCAAAAAAACTTACCTCACTCTTTGAAGAACTGAAAAACAATCGATGGCCCCTGTGGTTTGGGTTCAGCTGGCTAGCTAATTAAGAGAAGCCTGTCCTCCACTTGATTCCACATTCTCCCCCAGTTGGCTTCCTGCTGCCATCTCTGAAAGTCTTCGTTTGCGGCAACACGCCAACCCACAAACCACCCCTAGCTGCCCATCACCTTCATGAAGGTGACCCTCCCCAACATAGATTGTGCGAAGTCTTTTGGGAAAATAATCACACAACACGTGTACATGTCAACGTAGCTTTGATGCCCAGTACCTTGTTTGGCTAGGAAACCAAACCCCCTATCCTGGATGAATGCTACCACCTTGCCTTGGGCACATTGTTCATCAAAGTCATTGGCCTTGGACCCATGCAATCACTCTTGGATGGTGGCATCCGAGAATCTCCTCAGGAAAGGAGACAGACGATGTGGTTCATGCCGTATCGGATAGTTGCTTATATGGGGTAGGGGTCCCCACATGGTATCCTCCCAGTCAAAGTCCTCTTACTGGAGTGCTAAACACGGCTGGAAAACATAGCCTTCTCCCTCTACTACCTCTTCCTCTTCCTCATCATGCTCTTGGATTTGCCAATCCAGCAGCTGTGGCACTGGTTGCAGGTGTAATAATGCCAGGCATGTTTCAAGATACTCCAGAAGGTGACAACCTCCACTTAGGTTAGATGTGTTCTCAGCTGGGTCTTCGGCAAGTGTTTTGGCCCCAAACAATCAAATTTTGGTCTTCTTTCCCAAACAAAGCCACATTTGGCATTTTAAAAAATTTTTTTTTTTTGATAAATCACTTGGGTTTCCGATCGCGAACAGAATCTGCAATGTTTATGCCGATTTTGAAATTGGCGAGCCTGTTCCGAGAAAGTTTTGTGAGAGTCATGTGGGATTAGTGGATGAGGGCAGGTATATCTCTCCCAGGTATCTGTCCTATGCAACCTAACCTGGTCAGTATCACCTGGCTGCTAATGAATTAGTGGGAGGCAGTTGGGGTAGGTAAAAGTAGTCTGGGAGGTCGGTCGTGACTCTCTCTCAGTCTGTGTACACAGGAGGCCTGACTGTGCATGGAGACACATGTGAGTGAAAGCAGTGATTTTTGGTTCTATGGTTTGGCTGAAGGGAGAAGCCCTTCAGTCTATAGTGAGGTTGCATTCTGTTTTTCAGTGCCGGACAGGTAAGGATTTTTGTTTGCTGTTTTGTTTTCTTTCTGTTTGCTTTCACCACAATAAACTCTGGCCCAGGGCCAGTGGCATCTAAATCTCTGCTGTTGGACTGAGTGACACACGACACATACGTGCCCTTTGACCCTGGCAAAGGTGAACCCCGAGCGTGTTTTTACATATTGGTGGAGAATGCGGGCAGCACAGTAAAGTGTCAACATGGAAGACGTGGTGAAAGCGCTGGTACAATCCACAGCTGTGCAGCAAGAAGCTAACCGCTTAATGACAGCCCAGCTGAGGGAACTGGTAGAAACGACCACTAGAGACCGCCAACTCCTGCAGGAGGTGGCGCAGCGCCTTGCGAGCGCACCTGAGGTGAATCCGGAAGCTGCCCAAAGGGAGATTCATGTGAGTCGGTACTGGCAGAAACTTACTACAGAAGATGATGTCGAAGCTTACCTGACCACGTTTGAACGGACAGCGGAGCGAGAAAAGTGGCCAAAAGCACATTGGGCCGGCTTGCTTGCTCCATTTCTGGCTGGTGAGGCCCAAAAGGCGTACTACGATCTGGAGCCTGAAGCAGCGCAGGATTTTGATAAACTAAAAGTCGAGATCCTGGCCCGGCTGGGAGTGACGATGGCGGTACGAGCACAGAGAGTGCACCAATAGACTTATCAGCCCGATAAAGCACCCTGATCCCAGATGTTCGACCTCATTTACCTGAAGAAGAAGTGGCTACAACCCGAGGTGTTGACGGCGCCTGAGATGATCCAAAGAGTTGTCTTGGACAAATACCTAAGAGCCTTACCGGCAGCCCTGAGAAAATGGGTGAGTCATGGAAACCCCATGACCGCAGACCAGCTGGTGGATCTAGTGTAACGTTATTCCGTGGCGAAGGAATCCTGGACGATGCCACACGTCCTCCCTCCTCCCCTCCTCACGGGGATCGGGTAAGACTGTATCAGGGTCTAGGGAGGGGGAAAATATTCAAAGACAGTGGGGGAGGAAAACGGGACTGCCGGACCTATGAGCCTAAGGGATCGAACTATGAATTAAGCAAGGGGTCTGTGAGGTGTTTTCGCTACCAGGAGATAGGCCACATTGCTGCGAACTTTCCAGTAACTACTGAACCAATGCAGTGTGATGTCACGACCTGTGAAAAACGCGTGGCTATGGTTGCACGGGTGGTGTGTGTTGCGGCCGGTCAAGGCGATATGGAGAAACACCTGTGTGACCTGTCTGTTGATGGCACGAATGTGGTGGCGCTGTTAGACTCCAGGAGTGTGGTAACCCTGGCCAAGGCCAGTCTGGTGTCAGTCCCGACTGGTCCGTCAGATAAATTTTTTGTGACGTGTGTGCATGGAGACACCTGCTCATACCCCACCACTGTCTCCTGCATTACTACTCCTTATGGGTCTGTGTATCATAAAGTGGGACTAGTCCCAGCCTTATTGCATGATGTCATTCTGGGTAGGGATTTTCCCTACTTCTTTCAGTTGTGGGAGAACCAGTTGGTACCCCGGGGGAGCAGCACAGGGGACCCTACTGCAAGGGACCCTGAGCCACTGGAGGATGTGCCCTCAGAGGATTCCGGGAAGGAATCCCCTGAGTACAACCTTCAGTTCCCGTTTTCAGTTATGGCTGGCGATTTCGAGGAACCCAGGGCAGGGGCTGAGGTGGACAGCCATCCGCCTTCCGGTTTGCTGGAATTGGAAGTTCAGAAAGACGACTTCCAAAGCGAGCAAATAAGGGATCCGCCAAAGAGAAGACCGCGTTTTCTACACCGGACGGGTTTTACCAGTATGTGCATATGCCGTTTGGACTACATGGAGCACCAGCGACATTCGAAAGGTTAATGGACCGGGTCCTGAGGCCACATAGGCAGTACGCTGCGGCCTATTTGAATGATATCATAATCTACAGCCTGGAGTGGGAGACCCACCTCTGGAAAGTGCAAGCCGTGATAGAGGACCTGCGGAAAACAGGTCTCACGGCCAACCCCAAGAAATATTATTCGGGCTGGAAGAAGCCCGGTATTTAGGGTACGTTATCGGGAGGGGAACCATTAAGCCCCAGTTAGACAAGATACAAGCCATTCAGAACTGGCCGCAACCAATCAACAAGAAGCAGGTGAGGGCTTTTCTGGGGATTGCCCTTATTATCGGCGGTTTATTCCCAATTTTGCAGCCATTGCTGTCCCCCTGACAGATCTTACCAAAGGGAAGGATTCTGTCATGATCAAATGGACCATGGCAGCGGAAGAAGCCTTCCATGCCCTAAAGCTGGCTCTTTGCTCTCAACCTGTGTTGGTGGCTCCTGATTTCCTAAGCGAGTTTGTAGTCCAAACGGATACTTCCGATACCGGTATAGGGGCAGTATTGTCACAACTGAGGGACGGAGAGGAACATCCGGTCCTTTATCTGAGTCGGAAGCTAAATAAACACGAACGGAGGTATGCAATTATGGAAAAACGAATGCCTGGCCATTAAGTGGGCTCTCGAGTCCCTCAAATATTACTTGGGGGGCAGGAAGTTCAGGCTGATCACCGACCATGCCCCTCTCACGTGGATGCACTTGAATAGGGAACGGAATAGCCGGGTGACTAGGTGGTTCCTTGCCTTGCAGGCCTACAATTTTACAGTGGAGCATCGCCCAGGGGTGCAGATGGGGAATGCTGATGCCCTGTCACAGGTGCACTGTTTTGTGGGCGCCATTGCTCAGCCGAAGTGGTTTGAGCAGAAGGGGGGGATATGTGAGAGTCATGTGGGATTAATGGATGAGGGCAGGTATATCTCTCCCAGGTATCTGTCCTATGCAACCTAATCTGGTCAGTATCACCTGGCTGCTAATGAATTAGTGGGAGGTGGTTGGGGTAGGTAAAAGTAGTCTGGGAGGTCGGGCGTGACTCTCTCTCAGTCTGTGAACACAGGAGGCCTGACTGTGCATGGAGACGCATGTGAGTGAAAGCAGTGATCTTTGGTTCTATGGTTTGGCTGAAGGGATAAGCCCTTCAGTCTATAGTGAGGTTGCATTCTGTTTAGTTAGTGCCGGCAGGCAAGGATTTTTGTTTACTGTTTTGTTTTCTTTCTGTTTGCTTTCACGCAATAACTCTGGCCCAGGGCCAGTGGCATCTAAATCTCTGCTGTTGGACTGAGTGACACACAACACATACGTGCCCTTTGACCCTGGCAAAGGCGAACCCCGAGCGTGTTTTTACAGTTTGCTCATGTCTATTTATGAACCCTTCAGAACTTTTCATATTTCTGTATAAATTAGATCTAAAAGTACAAAAGAGTCCTTAAGGTAGGTACAGAGAACAAAATTAATAAAACAATTATAGGTTTATTTTAGGGGAAAATATCTAATAACACTTTGAACAGAAAAATTATGTTAATCTTTGCTTTCAGTATCTGATGTGACCTCTTTGAGCAGTAATAATTATATCTAAATGTTTCTGGTTAGTGTTGATTAGTTCTGCACATCACCCTGGAGGAATTTTAACCCATTCCTCCCTAGAAAACAGCTCCACCTCTGTTATTTTGGTGGTTTTCTCCCATGAACTGCTGCTTCAGCTCCTTCCACAACATTTCTATTGGGGCAGGGTCCCATTGTGATTTGGTCCATTCCAAAACATTAGCTTTATTATTATTTAATAATTTCTTAGTAGAGCGACTTGTCAGCTTTGGGTCATTGCATTATCCATGTTTTCTTCAGATTCAGCTTGTGGACAGATGACCTAACATTTTCCTCTAAAATTTGCGGATAAAATTGAGATGTCCTTATACCATCAATGAAAGGATGTATCCTAGTCCAGATGCAGCAAGGCAGGCCCAAATTATGATGCAACGACAACTATGCTTCACACATGGTTTAAGAATTTTATGCTATATTGCAGTGTTTTATTCTCACCAAAAGAACACTTCTTATGTAAACCAATAACTATGTAAATATTGTTCCCATGCTCTTCTGGATTGTCCAAGTGATCGTTAGTAGATTCAAGATGGGTGGTTGTGTTCTTTTTGGAGACTAGTGGATTTCTCATTGTAATCCTGACAAGCAGAACATTGTTTTTCAGAGTCCTCCTGTTGGTAAGCTCAATAAGCTTAGTTAATGTGATAAAGACCTTCATTTGCTAAAAAGTTACATTGGGTTCACTTGATTTGATGCTGGCTCACATGTTGAGCCCTCATCTTTTCCTGCAAATGTCCGCTGACCTGATCAGCCATCATAAGCCTCTTACATTTATGGGTGGATCGGAGAGCCACCAATGGCTGTTAACCAGTTAAACCCCACTGTCAATCTCTGACAGCGGGATTTAATACGTGCCAGCAGGGAGCGCGCCTTTCCCGGCTCCTAGGACCCAATGACATCATCACGAGGTGCCTATGGGTTGTCTTGACAGCAAGGGGTCACCTGATGACTCTTGTGACTGTCATGACACTCTTCCTGTGAATGCTGGCCGCATGCCTGCATTCACAGAAGATCCTGATGCACTGCTTTGTATAGCAGAATCAATTACAGCTTCAACTCCACTGAGGGGACTAATAAACACAGCGAAGAGATTAAAAAAAAGTTTTTCAAAATATGAAAAAGAAAACACATCATCTCAAATCACCCCCCTTTCACCCTTTGAAAACAGAACTATTAAATAGAAATACATTTACATTTGGTATTGCTGCATTCATAAATGTTCAATTTATTAAGATATAATATTCATACTTATTGGTCTGGAGGCCTTACCCCCATGCATAGCCATATAATATCTCACATTCTCCTCACAGCAAACCTTTTCAGCACAGCCAATTGGAAAAATATCCAACCGTTGACAATAGATAATGTTATAGAAAGAATTGGGGCCCATAACTCATACGAATTCACCTTTGCTTTAAAGAATGGAAAAATTGACAAATATAATTCAAAATGGAGTAAAAAATATTCACCAAACCTCTGACTACCAGACCATCACGTTGCTAACGCAAATCAAACAACCCACATTACCCCAATTTCAGGTGTAAGACTAAGAAGAAGGAACCTTCCACTCATCAAATTAAGCGTACTTGACCTCAAAGTGAACTAGACCGTATTTCCCCCAAATCCTTTTAAGTCCCCATCCATCCTCCCTCTTTGTCGCCTACCTGTTCCTTTCACTTATAGTTACACTCCTAATAATAATAATAATTATTCATTTATATAGCGCTATTAATTCCATAGCACTTTACATACATCAGTAATGCTGTCCCTATTGAGGCTCACAATCTAAACATCCTATCAGTATGTCTTTGCAATGTGGGAGGAAACCGGAGTGCCTGGAGGAAACCCACGCAGGCACAGGGAGAACATACAAACTCCTTGCAGATGTTGACCTTGGTGTCCTTGATGGGAATTGAACCCAGGCCCTCAGGACCTCAGTGCTGCAACGGATGCAGTGCTAACCACTTGAGCCACCGTGCCTAAAAGATGTGAAAGATAATCAGTTTACAGAACTTAAATTGCAACTGTTAAAATGTTAAGATTGGAAAAATTACTGCTTTGTATGTTTTAAGATCTAATCAACTTCAACTAAATTTCTTAAGTTATTGCATACATAAAATTGTTTATACACCAGAGCAAACAAATAAGTGTAGCGTTGGGTTTGCTGCTATAAGTCTGGGGGGCACTGTGTGTAGCCCTACCCTGATCATATATGATCTAGAAACAGGTATATATGTGTATGACTATTTTTAAGGATAGACTCAGCGCTACCCTTTTTGCTTCATGGCTTATTTTAAAATGAGAACACTATGCAGTCTTAGTACCTATGTTTCGGGTGTTTATTTTAAATTCACAAACATATATTTACTGTATGAAAAAAAGTTTTAAAAGTTTTAAATTATTTTTCATATAAAACTGTAGAATTTAACCTTAAAATCAATAAAAATAATTGAATAAGATATGATATACATTAATCTGATGAGCAAATAGCACAATGGAAAAAACGGGGGGAGGGGTAAAAAGTTCATAATTTTTTTTCACTAATTAAATAAACAACTGTACATGCTTGGTATCTATGAACTCATACTGACCTGGGAGATCATATTACCATGTCAGTTTACCATAAAGTGAACATGGTAAATAATAAACCCCCTGAAAAATCATGGAATTGCATTTTTTTGCAATTTCACTGCATTTTGAATTTTGTTTCCTTTTTTCTAGTACACTATATACTGTATTTTTTGGACTAAAAGACGCACTTTTTATCCCCAAAATTTTGGGCAAAGTGGGGGGTGCGTCTTATAGTCCGAATATACGGACTATGTGACTGTGAGGCTGTGCTGGGGGGAGCTACGGCTCTGGAGCGGGCTGAGAGGATGCTGCGGGGGGCTGCTGAGGCAGCGGGAGGTCACATGCTCTCGTTCATTATGCTCATTTAATATTCACTGCATCCTTCTGTCTATCACCTCAGTGCTGAAACCACACTGAAAGATGGGCAAACGGATTCAGACATATTAACTTAGAGGAAGTGTACCATCACTGGATATGGCCTCCCATGCTGGCGCACACAAGAAAATAACAAGCAATATTACTCACCCTCCGGAGCTTGTCTCCGTCTTTCCCTGCTTCCAGCACTCGCGTTCTGAGTCCTCCTGCGTTCCAAGGCAGCCGGTCATGTGACCGGCACAGCACAGTGGCATCATCACAGCGCGCCTCGGTCACATGATCGGCAGTCTCGGAACGTAGGAGGACTAAGTGCTGCAAGCAGGGAGAGATGGAGGCAGCGCCGAAGGGTGTATTGTTTGTTATTTTTTTCTGTGCGGCAGCATGGGGGCCCATATTCAGGATGACGGGGGAGGGGGCATATTCAAAATAATATGGTCATGTACCACAGTGGGGGGCCAAATCCAGGATGGGGGGGGGTAATGTACCCAGATGGTGGGGGCTATATACCAGCATTGGGGGGATCTAAATCTCAGACTGAGTGGCCATATCCAGGGTGGGGAGCTATATTCTAGGATGGGTCTCCAAACCCTTTATGGGGAGCTGTATACCAGGATAGGAGACTGTATCCAGAATGGGAGGCTATATCATAGATGGGGTGCTATATCCCAGGATGGGGGGACTGTATAACAGGATGGGAGGCCATATCCAGGATGGGGGCTGTATCCCAGGATTGGGGGACTGTATCCCAGGATGGAGTGCTGTATCCCAGGATGGGGAGCTATATCCAGGATGGGGGATGCTATATACCTGTATGGGGGGACTATATCCCAGGATGAAGAGCTATATACCAGGATTGTGGACCATATCCAGGATGGGGATTAAAAACCGGGATGGGGGTTGGGCATATGTTACCTGGAAGAGGCTCAGAATGGGACATTGCCCCCATAAGTGTCAGCAGCACATCCCCCCCATAACAGTGCATTATAACCACATTTTTTCTAATTTTTTTTATGCATTTTCCACCTTTAAAATCAGGGTGTGTCTTATAGTCCAGTGTGATTTATACCTTATTTAGACCTTTGTGAAAATCTGATGTAGTTTTAGTTCAAATTTTAGGTCAAATTCCTGTAGAAATATGGAAAATTCAGAAGGGTTCACCATATTTCTAGAACCACTCTATGTATTCATTGTTTGTAATGCTTATAAGCAGCTTGTAAGACTTATAATATTGTTACACCTTTGTATTTGGAAAGAATGATGCTACCCAGGTTCAGCATTTAGTAAAAACACTTTAAAAAATACTTGTTTACTTATAGTTCAGTTTGATGCATCAGCCATAGAATGTGTTTGTTACTTCAACAGACGGAACTTATGGAACAAGCAGATTGTGAACAGAGCAAGCAGCAACACCAGCACGTAAACTCCACGCAAACAAAACCCAAGCAGTCACCATCCAGGGAGGATATATCTTCCACATGTCTAGTTACTACAAATCCTACCTCATTAGCCCCTGCTGAAGAAGACAAAAGTAAAGGAAGCTGTGAGGAAAAAGATGAGGAACAGCATCTTGAATCCACCACTACAATACTGACTGAACACCAGACAGTCCCAGTTAAGAGAAAGGTAACAGATTTCAGAAAATGTAGAATTTGCGTCCATTTAAAAATTTTTTTTTTTTTGCAGTATTCTTTGATATAAAGTTAGTTATTGCAAAATAGAAAAATATAGCCCCATCAGATGTGACCTGGTAAGTGAGCTAGAGAAATACTTTTGTTACAAGGTACAGAAATTATAGTGCATCATTTATTTTTTAAAACTATTATTGAAATATTTGTTACACCCTGGTACATCAGAATATTGGAGGTAGGGAAGTTAACTAGTGAAAGAGGTGCTGACATTTATGAGGACTTAATTGAAGTAAAGTATTAGATGCATAATTATTTTTTTGATCATTTAAAGCACAACTACAGCATTTTTTTTCCACCGCTGGAGTGGTGCTTTAAATCTGAAACCCTTGCGCTCAGTATTATACTCACCACGGCAGCCCTCTACTCCGATGTCCACCACCTCTTCAGGTTCCTGCATTTTTATATTATGACCACCGACATTCCTGCCTTTGATGTGTCTCCTTCTGGCAGCGCAGCATTGCACCTTTTTCCTGGCATTTTTATGACGTCTATTAAGTGTATTTTATACTCACCCTCTCATGTTTTTACTTTTTTAGGCTGGTTTCACACTGCGGTCAGATCAGGTCACGTCAGGTCAGGTTTTGTGTTCCAAAACCAGGAGTGACTCCAAAACCTATAACAGGTCAATTATACTTTTTCTCTGCAAGGTTCACTCCTGGTTTTGGAACAGAAAACCTGACCTGATCTGACCTGATCTGACCGCAGTGTGAAACCAGCCTTAGACATCACTTTTGTCCCAAGGCACCATCTTGTGACTATGACTTCTAATTGGCCGGAAGTCAGAACTTACATCACAAGTTCTGAATACTTGTCTATGAGAGCCAGAATAAGGCCAGAACGAGGTTCCTGTAGAGATGTATTGAGTTGTGATCTCTGGGTCGCTCCATGAAACACTTGAGCAACCGGCAGGTCACAAACTTCTTGAGACTTAGCAGAGCGGTACTGAAAACAAATGAAGTGAGAAAGTATAAGACTAGGAGCAGAGGACTTAGATGTAAAGCATCATTCAAACAGTGAAATTAAAAAAAAGTATTCTTTAAAACACAGATTGAAAATATCTATGAAGTTAGTTATATTTTACATTTCACCCAAGTGTGTGAATATTTAATGTTACTTAAGTAATTAGTGATCTCCTGTATGCACTTGCGTCATGATGTGCCAGTGCGTTACTATGTGCAGGTGCGTCCCTGTGCAGGTGTGTCACTATGCATTTAAAATCAGTGAATTGGAGAATGAAAGTCGCCTCACTAAAGATTGAAGCAACTACTGTATAATCCATGATTAAGGCTGTTCGCTGAAATGCGTAGGTTAATAAGGCTACATGTGGAACTGCTGTCTCTGCTAACCTATATTTTAAGAAAATATAAAAGGCGTGGGGGACAAGAGGCGCAATAGTGCCCTATCACTAGTGACACTGTGAATCAGGGTGGTGTTATGAAGCCACTCACCTGGTGTGGTTGTGATCCCCACAACTGGTTTGAAAGCGGGAAACAATCAAGAGCTGCTGCAAGACCTCCACCGACCACTAACCAGTGGTGAAATCCAGAAAGAAGATGGGAATGCAGGTGTGTCACGGTCCGCGCTGCTCCAGGCTTAAAAACTCACCAAAGAGTCAAACTTTCCTTAAGAAGATTTCCAAGCTTTATTCTCTTTCCTCCTACGCGTTTCGGCGCCTATCCTGGCACCTTCATCAGGGATATTACATCAAACAGTGACAGTGGGGTTTTTATAGCCCCAAGCTTAACAAGAAACAGGGTGTTGTCTGTGTATCTGTGATGTAATTTTCATCATCAAAATGGGAGGATCTCCTCATTTTGGTGCTATTTTTGTAAAAAAACTTTACCAGCATCCAAAGTCACTAAGTAGAATGCGCATCCTATTCATAAAATGACGACTTAAGTGTCCCTGATTGAAAATGTAAAAAATAATTCATAAAAAAATGCCAAAAATCAGCGATCAAAAACTATTTCCCTGGTGAAAAGATGATAAATAAAAGGTCTTCTCCATTCCTTCATATGGGGCTAGAACCTGAGACATCCACATCAAAGAGTATATATTCAGGTGGTTAGTGGTGTGCACCACCCATTATTAAACTTAAAAAATGATGTATAAGAACAAATTGATAAAACAGAATCCCTGTATAAAACATCTATAAGGAAGGGAATTATGGTCAAAGCTGATTAAAAATAATCCTACTATATCAGCTTGGAATTGGTTGATGAGAAAAAACAGGAGTCTATCATGCAGGCGCCTCAAGTTCTATTCCCATTCACAATGCTAGGTCCAAAGTATTTAATAATGATGTCAAAGTAATATTCAATACTTGAGAAATATATTCTAACGTCTTGTAATAAATGTGGGTGATTCCATCTACAAGAGACTCATGAGACATCGCTGTTAGGCTACGTTCACACATTTGCGTATTTTGCTGCGCATAATACGCAGGGGCTTTCACACACTGCGCTTTCTTTACCCCAGAAAGCGCAGTGATGTCACAGAGGGGAGGAAGAATCCTGCTTCCTCCTCCCCTGTGTGACAGCCCCATTAGATTTCACAGAGTATTAATATACACTGTGAAATCTAAATTAAACAGAGGCAAATGTATGTAAAATAAAAAAGAATTAATACATCACCTCTCCAGTGCCTTCTCCCACTGTCTGGTGCCTTCTGCCGCTGTCCGGTCTCCGGTTGTAAGTGAGAGGTGTACCGATAAGACCTGTGGTGACATCAGAGGGGGGGCGTTCCCGGGGCGTTCCCATCGCTGATTGGCTGTTCGCGGTCATGTGATATGTATCACATGACCGCGAGTGCCCGGGAACGCCCCTCTGACATCACCACAGGTCCTGTCAGTACATCGCTCACTTGGAATCGGAGACCAGATAGCGGCAGAAGGCGTCGGACAGGTGAAGTATTGATTCTTTTTTATTTTTCAGACATTTGCTTTTGTTTAAGTTAGATTTCACAGTGTGTATTAATACACTGTGAAATCTAATGGGCGGCCACAGCTGTCAAAGAGGGGAGGAGGAAGCAGGATTGTTCCTCCCCTCTGGGAGAATACGCAGAAGTAGCTGCGTAAACAATTGACATATCAATTGTTTACGGAGCTGCGTTTTCTCCCGGAAAACGCACTGCGTATTTTTACGCAATGTCTGCACTGCAAAGTGAATTTCCCATTCACTTTGCTGGCAGACAAAAGGCACATTGCGTATTTTGAAAAGCGCGCGTAAAAAAAACGCGGGAAAATACGCAATGTGTGAACGCAGCCTTACTCTTGAAACAAAGTTAGAGAATTATACAGCTGCATTCTATAAAGCAACCACAAGATGGCACTAGGTATCACATATAGTGTGATTTAGGAGGCAGTAACCAAGACAACGGGTTCCAATAACTAGTGTGCTCTATATTTCCGCCACTAGAGGCAGTGTAGAGTACTCTTTATGATAAAAAGCTTAAAAAAGATTTCTTACTGAGGAAAAGACAGTGTGGAGTGTTTATGCGCATAAAGTGAAGATGTGCATATGTGGATAAAGTGCAAAAGTGCCGTTTAGATTAGTGAATACATCAAAAGGTTATTTTAACAAAAATATGAATATTTTTATAGTTCAAGAGTTGTTGAGAAAAATAAAGTGTCATTTAGTGTCACTGAGAAAAGAAAATTCTTGTTGGAATCGTTATATTATATACACATTGTTATATCATTATTAGTCAGTGGATAAATATCCAGCAAGGATCTCAAAGATGTTATATTTAGAGAATTGCATTCTATACAAGGTGGAAATGAGGCTGGTACTCAGTATAGGAGGCAGTTGTCATGGTTACAGGTACCCAAAGACTCACGTATTCTAATTTACCGCCACTAGGGGCAGTAAAAAATAAATATAACGACATATAGAATCTACAACGATGTGAGCATAGAAAATAGTGTATATATAGTGTGGATTGAGAAAATCCAATAAAAGGTTTTATGTGGATAAAAACCCTTTAAATTATGAAAACTATTAAAATTAGTGGTTCCTAAAAAAATGTCTTGATGTAAAAGATAGAAAATAAAAGAATATGAGAAATATAAAAGGATATAAAAGATAAAATCAGGAAAATGAACCGGAATGGTTATATGCTAGCAATGTGATTATATTAATTCTGTTATTAGGTTCATCCCTTTCGGTTTTAGGGTGTCCAGGTGGTACATCCAGTATTTCTCTTTTGTGAGGCACCGCCGGCATGATCCTTATGGCCGGGGCGCATCACATGCAGGATCAAGGTATGATCCTGTGCACACTGGCCGGTTTTACTGTGATAATGCTGTGTGAACCAACTTTGAACACAAGGTTTCATGTTACTAATGAGCGGCAGTGAGAGTGGGATGAGATCGAGGAGTCCCTAAGGAATAAGGGCTGAGTGCTGACAACCCGGAACACAGGGAGTTAACCTGAGCTGTGTGAAAGGCTGATTACCGGCAGCTAAGGGGGTGTGTCCATGTGGGAGTGGCTGGCACGATGAGAGGCAGCCAGCTGAGTGATTGAGAGATCCTTTCTCAGCCAGACAGCAGCCAGAGATTCAGATGGAAGCTGAGACCAGCCAAGTGCAGAGCAGTCTAGAGGCTCTGTGTGAATGAAGGGAGCATGCTAGCTCCAGGCCGGTGCCAATGTCCACAGTTGTGATAGCACCTGGTGGGGAAGCCGTGGCTGAACCTGGTGGAGACTGGTCCGGGTGTGGGGTGAACCACGTCCGGGAAAGGAGCCTTGGGGGACGCTTGGTGGACCCGTTACACAGGTAGCGAGACCCGGATCCGTGCCCGGTAAGACAGTGGTTCCCGTGTAACGGAGTGAGCTGTGTGTGAGTAATGCCAGGCGGGCATAACCGCTATTGGGTCCGACTAGGCAGTCGGTAAAGGACCCGTTGATGTATGTAGGGGCTTAGGCAATTGCCCTGAATGTAAGATGATGACCTATGTAAGAGCATTGTATAATAATGTGGGGAGAAAGTGACCCAGCCAGTATGGATGATGTTGGAGGCGTTCCGTCCCTGTGGGACGAGAGGGAGGCTTGCCCTGCTGCTTGCAGAGGGTACCCGTCCCTCAACCACGGCCTCTAATGATGTGGGTGTGCCTGTGGTGCCAGACACAGGGGTAATAGGGCTCCTAGTAGGTAACGGATGAGGTTCTCGTGTACTATGGTTTGCCAGTCCCTGTAATGGGCCATGGAGGAGCCACAGTCCATGGATGATGGGCTGTGAGCGTGTGGAAGAAATGTATGTGATCCATGGACGTTTGAATGATGGATCACACATGGTATGTAAGGCCCGGTCAGGCAGGAATCCTGACTACGGGGTAATGTATATCATCATGCTGGGTGACTAAAGCCAGGCGGCAGGTACCGCCATTGGGACCCACAGGGCCCGTTGAGGCGTATGTAACGAAGGTCAGAAGCAGGGGTTAAAAGGGCTCCTAGAGGGGGGACACCATGGTTGAACCAGGTGGACTCTGACTGGGACGTAGGCGGAGATACGTCCAGGAAGGAGCCCCTTGGGGATACATGACATACCCGGTACTCAGGTTGCTCAATCCCTGTTATGAACCCGGAGGGGTCATCGTCGAAATATACCACATGTATTTATTATAAATGTACTGTAAGATGTGTAAGTAGGCCGGAGGCCGTAGCTACCCCGGGAGCAGGTGTTAGAGCTCCAATGGGGAGAGAGTCGTGGTTACAGGTCCCGGGTTATTGTGAATGTATATGCGCAATGTTCTATGTAATGTATGATGTATTTATGTAAAGTGTTTAGAATCAATGTGATATGTGTCCAACATACTACCCGGGTTATGTTATTATATGTGAAAAATAAACGGGTACACATTGGTTAAACTTATAAACACGTGTTTTGTCGTTTTGCAAGCGGGTTCCCCGGTTGCTACCTCACACTTTCTTTTTCAATATTTCAAACCTATTACTGACTTCCACAGGCACATGATCAATTGGGGTTATTCTCATCATAGTAGGGTCTTTATTATGACATATATTATAATGGTGCGAAACCCCATGCAATTTATATCCGTTCTTAATATTTGATCTATGCTTATTCAGCCTTTCATGGAGGGGTCTTGCTGTTCTCCCAATGTATTGTAGCAGACATGGGCATTCTAAAAGATATATGACATAACTCGTGGTACAGTTCATGTTATATTTTATGGGAAAGATCTTTCTTGTGGAAGTTGAGCTGAAGGAGGATGTTTTTTGTATAATTTTACAACAAAGACACCTGTTTTTTCCACATCTAGAGGTGTTTTTTTGTGCGGAGTTTTGTACTTTCCCAGTGGATTCCATATTGTTGAGCCGTTTGAGGCGGCTGGGAGCTACAATACTTTTAATATTTGGGGCTCTCCTGAATGTAACAATGGGTTTTTCAGGGATGATCGTCTTCAATATGGGATCTTATATTTTATCCTATATTTTAAGTCTTTCTAATAAATGTAAAGTTTTATATCTACGGTACATATCTGTTCATCACTGGAGGATTATTTTTTTTTCAATTCTGCATCACTATACACTACATATGTAGATGCATGGCTATACACCCTGCTCCAAATTAGTATGCAAAATGGATTTTAGTGTTATGAAGATTTAATTTTTTTTTTTACATATGCTCATAGATGATCTGAAACACCTGTGATAATTAGTTTGCAAGGTGAACTAAATTAAAGCAAATCTACTTAAAGGCCCGTTACACGGTTCAATGTTGTGAACGATGTTGTTAACGATCTCATGCACGCACGATCGCTAACAACATCGTTCTGATCACTGGTGAGCCTTCACACAGGCAGACTCACCAGCGATCAGCGACCAGCGAGAACGCTGGTAACGAAGGTGTACATCGGGCGCTTAGTAACCTGATGTGTACCATGGTTACCATCTCCCAGCATAGGGTGTGCCGCTGGGATATTGATCATCGCAGTGTCACACAGAACGAGGCAGCAGGTTGGTTGAGTTGAAGTTGTCAGGTTTTTCAACAGGTTGACAAACCTGTCAACTCCGACTTGATCAACTATCGTTGTTGAATCGTTCATTTATAAGCAACGACGCAATAACGATGTCGTTTCAACATCGTTCCAGACGTCACTTGTGAACGATGTTGGGAATTATGTTGAGCCATGTAATGGTACCTTAAGAAGGACTTTCCACAATATTAAGCCCAGGTTTCAAGCAATATGGGAAAGAAAAAAGCATTTCTCAGTTGCCGAAAACTGTTAAATAGTGCAATGCCCTGGAAAGCTATGAAAATATTAGATAATTTACAATAACTTAAACCACCACTCCAGCGTTTTATTTTTTGTCTTTTATTTCAGCGCTGGAGTGGTGCTTTACATACAAATTTGTAAACTTCACACAGGCAACGGGCACCACAGAAATGAAAAAAGGGATCTTAACTAGGGATGGGTGAACCTGAACCCAGTGTTCAGGCATGGACCCCGAATGCAGACTTCCATGAGAAGTCCATGTTACAGTTAGGGGTGGTGTTTGGCGGTGAGCTGTAAAAATAAACAAAATAGTGATTAAACATCAGCTCGTACTTACCAGGTCATACACTTCTGGGACCACTCATCAACTACCTGATTATGCACCGATGAGGGGCACAACAACCAATCGCAGACACTGTCACACATCTGTGATTGGTTGTTAGAGCCAGTTCAATACCCTGCAAACAGCCCATACATTCTAGCATCTATCCTGCACGGTTGATGGGCTATTTCCAGGTTATTGTAGACAAAAATCCGCACCACTATTCTCTCGTGCCAACACACCTTTAGGGCTCGGACACACTCATCAGAGTTTGACTGAGGAGACTCTGAAAGGGCTGGAGCAGTGACCCTGTACGGTTTCTCTCTATCTGGACGGGGCTGTCGGCTGATTGTGTTTTTGTGCAGCTTCAGACTCCCTGTCCAGAGAGGGAGAGGCCGTTCAGGGTCACTGCTCCAGCCTGTTCCGAGTGTCGTCAGTCAAACTTGGATGTAACTAGGAGAGTGTGTCCGAGCCCTTAGTGTTAGTCAAGGGGTTCCCAAAACACTTGTGTACTTTTTTATACTTAAAAAAAATTTACTTACAGGTTTTCCACCTATTTTTAATTGTTTGTGTTAAATGTTGTGTTATGGTTTTATTCTTTTTTTTTATATTATGACATTGTTTGATTTGATTTCTTTTATCTTTTTCTGAGTGACATTTACTAGACTTTCAGAGAGGTGTATACACTTATTATTTTATGCCACAATATGTTGCACACTTCTCTTCAGGCACCTCCACAATTAACCCTTTAATTACAGCCCTTGCAAAAAAGATCCGGAACCAGTTTGCATAAATAGCACATTTAATCACTGAGCAATGTGCTGAACATTTACTTGACAAACTGGCAGATCAGGGTATAATTAGGATAGGCCTAGCCCTTTTATACACAATGGAATAAAACGATGTTTGGGTGAGCGCTGGGATATGAAGACAGCTACACTTCAACAAGTATTTTACCTGTAAGTTTATTGTTCAAATCACACTAGGTCCTCTCCCACAACACGTTTCGACGCTCAGGGCGTCTTCCTCAAGTGGATATCAGACCTTACATTTGGTATCCTTATAAATCCTCCATTAACCAATCCCTTGCTTTTAGGTTGAAAATAGACTTTTTTTTTTTTTTTTTTTTTAACTCTTTCCTATCCAAATGTCTAAATAGCTATATAAGCAGTTCTATTTAATGCACAATACGAGCCCTTTTTATTCTATTGCACAACTGCCCGTTCTTTTGTGACAAAAACATAACTATTCATCCAGGAGTACATTAAAAATGCAAGATAGTAAAAACACTACAATATTATTAAACAAAATTCACCTATTAGATACACATAATTATTACACTTAAAAAATTCACATGAAAATTACATATAAAAACTTCATCTAAAAATTTCATATAAAAAATTACATATAAAAAATACATATACAAATTATTAAAACATCATGAAATCTATACAAACGATCTGATCTTAAAAGATGACTTCTGCAAATGGTAATTATGGGTTTATATATTATTCTCTAGTGAGAGATTAAGGCCCTCCGGTGCCAATGTACCCATTTTAAAAATCCAATACATTTCTTTCTTATTTAATTTCTCAATCCTATCATGTACTTCCTCACTTATTTGTTCTAGGATTATTAATTTAAGACTGGTGGGATCCCTTTCATGTATCTGATGATAGTGTCTTGAGATGCTGTGATTTAAATACCCCTTTCTGATATTTGATCTGTGCTTACTCAGCCTAGCCTGCATTGTCTGGATCGTTCTACCTATATATTGGAGTTTACAGGGACACTCCAACATATATATTACAAATTGTGATCTACAATCCATTCTCTGTTTAATTGGGAACGATTCCTCAGTTGTATTGGATGTGAACTTATTACATCCATGTACAATGCTATTGCAACATTCACATCGTCGTGAGTTGCATTTATAGCACCCATTTTTTATTTTTTCATTGGTCTTTGTTTGTTGTTCTTTGCTCCCAATATTCATATTTTTTATTTTATTCGGGGCTATTAGGGCCTGGAGGGTTCTCCCTCTTCTAAAAATAATCTCTGGTTTTTCTGTTATAATTTTTGAGAGGATAGGATCCCCCTTTAAAATAAACCAGTATTTACCCAAAATTGTGTAAATTTCCCTATATGATTGGTTGAAAGTTGTTACTAGATTACACCTATAATTTACAATATCGTTCTCCCCTTCTTTCATTTTTCTTTCTTTATTTAATTCCATTTGCTTAATTATCTCACTCTGTGTGCGGTTTTTACTTCTATTATAAGCATCCGCTAGGAGTCTGCTTGGGTATCCTCTCTCTCTAAACCTTCTCTTTAGTATAGAGGACTTTTTTTCACTATGAATATCTCAGACAAAAATATACAGTTCCTGGACCTCATGATTACCATCAATGAGGAGGGAGAGATAACCACATCCACTTTTTTCAAAAATGTGGATGTAAATAGTTATCTGGAGAGGATACCCAAGCAGACTCCTAGCGGATGCTTATAATAGAAATAAAAACCGCACACAGAGTTAGATAATTAAGCAAATGGAATTAAATAAAGAAAGAAAAATGAAAGAAGGGGAGAACGATATTGTAAATTATAGGTGTAATCTAGTAACAACTTTCAACCAATCATATAGGGAAATTTACACAATTTTGGGTAAATACTGGTTTATTTTAAAGGGGGATCCTATCCTCTCAAAAATTATAACAGAAAAACCAGAGATTATTTTTAGAAGAGGGAGAACCCTCCAGGCCCTAATAGCCCCGAATAAAATAAAAAATATGAATATTGGGAGCAAAGAACAACAAACAAAGACCAATGAAAAAATAAAAAATGGGTGCTATAAATGCAACTCACGACGATGTGAATGTTGCAATAGCATTGTACATGGATGTAATAAGTTCACATCCAATACAACTGAGGAATCGTTCCCAATTAAACAGAGAATGGATTGTAGATCACAATTCGTAATATATATATTGGAGTGTCCCTGTAAACTCCAATATATAGGTAGAACGATCCAGACAATGCAGGCTAGGCTGAGTAAGCACAGATCAAATATCAGAAAGGGGTATTTAAATCACAGCATCTCAAGACACTATCATCAGATACATGAAAGGGATCCCACCAGTCTTAAATTAATAATCCTAGAACAAATAAGTGAGGAAGTACATGATAGGATTGAGAAATTAAATAAGAAAGAAATGTATTGGATTTTTAAAATGGGTACATTGGCACCGGAGGGCCTTAATCTCTCACTAGAGAATAATATATAAACCCATAATTACCGTTTGCAGAAGTAATCTTTTAAGATCAGATCGTTTGTATAGATTTCATGATGTTTTAATAATTTGTATATGTATTTTTTATATGTAATTTTTTATATGAAATTTTTAGATGAAGTTTTTATATGTAATTTTCATGTGAATTTTTTAAGTGTAATAATTATGTGTATCTAATAGGTGAATTTTGTTTAATAATATTGTAGTGTTTTTACTATCTTGCATTTTTAATGTACTCCTAGATGAATAGTTATGTTTTTGTCACAAAAGAACGGGCAGTTGTGCAATAGAATAAAAAGGGCTCGTATTGTGCATTAAATAGAACTGCTTATATAGCTATTTAGACATTTGGATAGGAAAGAGTTTAAAAAAAAAAAAAAAAGAGTTTAAAAAAAAACCTAAAAGCAAGGGATTGGTTAATGGAGGATTTATAAGGATACCAAATGTAAGGTCTGATATCCACTTGAGGAAGACGCCCTGAGCGTCGAAACATGGTGTGGGAGAGGACCTAGTGTGATTTGAACAATAAACTTACAGGTAAAATACTTGTTGAAGTGTAGCTGTCTTCATATCCCAGCGCTCACCCAAACATCGTTTTATTCCATTGCCTGCATATCCATCTCCCTATGGGGAGAGCGGTGGAGCAGCTCCGGAGGAGAAGACAAACCTAACAGAGGAGAGGAAAACACGTGAGGGATCAGGCGGACACCGAGGAAAAAGGGAAAGAATTCCACACCACATAGAGAGAGACCCCGTGCACTCACTACGTGAGCCCCCCTGTTGTGCGGACAGCACAACAGGAAAAGGTGAGTGTAACGGTGACTTAACAGAGGGTGGATATAAAACATAAAGCAGCGTGGCGCAACCAATTTCTATATCTCATTACTTTTATACACAATAACAACATTATGTCATACTGATTTTCATAGAGTATGGTTCTGGTCTATAATGGTATTCATTGAACCTTAATATATAGAGACAGAACTAAACGTCTTTTCTAAAGCCTTATAACTGTGTATGCTATTAGCATGTAATGAAAATGTGATTGAGACATACAGAACTTGGAATTATTCATACCATTAGTTACATAATATTCGACTAAATTCACATGTGGCAAATTTGCAGCAGATTTCAACAGACAACATATGGAAGGGCATTTAAGAACCCAATCCAATGTGTAGCAGGAAAAAATGAATGGAAATTAGGACATGCTGCATATTTTCTAGTCTTATTAGATGAACACAAGTAGTAAGTTGTGATGAGCGAGTGTATTCATTACTATTCGCTTCTCACACAGATAGTACGGTATTCGAGTTACTCGTCATATTGCCAGTATTTGTGTACTCGCCTCGCTATATTGGGATGTCTCGCACTGCAGCTTTGGCGCCTCCTTTGCAGCCACTAAACATGCTGGGCTTCTTAACCAATCACAGTAATGCCGCAGCCATCTTGGTTGTGGCATTACTGTGATTGACTGTCCGCGCAGCGTCATAGGGTCTATTTACGCCCTGCCGCCGCCATTTGCCCACATTGCATCCGGAGCCTGCACGGAGAAGCATAAGGAGAGATCTCTCAGCTGCTAGGTAAAGTATTTATTTTTATAACACACAAGCTCTTTTGAGGGCTAACTGCAGTGTGTACTAGGTCAGTGTAGAGTAGGGAGGGAGAGATTCTCGATCAGGAACAGTTTAAAGGAGCTAGTGACTAGCTAATAATAATAATTTTTTTTATATAGCGCCAACATATTATGCACAATTTATAATTCAGAGGGAACATATACAAACAATATGAGACAATACAGAGAAACAAAAATTCAAAAACCATGAGAAATGAGGTCCCTGCTCACAAGCTTTCAATCTATGAGGAAATAGGGAAGGCACAAAAGGTAACAGTAACAAATGATGTCATACATGGTCCAGCCATCAATATAATAATTAGGGGATTCACATAACGCTGCATGAACCGGTCACCGGTCGGGATCTGTACAAGTACAGATAAAGTGCTATACTATGCATGGGGGTCAGACAGTCTGCAGGTGCAGACAGATGACACAGGAGGCCAGATTTGGAAAAGGGAAGATAGTTAGGCAAGTGAGGTGAGGTGATAGGCCAGTTTAAAAAGATGCGTTATTAAGGATCGCTTAAAACTATTGGTATTGAGAATTAATTGAATTTTTTTTGGTAACCTGTTCCAGAGCATAGGTGCAGCTTGTGAGAAGTCTTGGAGACGGGAATGGGAGGTTCGGATTGTAGCTGATATCAGTCTTAGGTCACTTGCGGAACTGAGGGCATGTGTAGGGCGATAGACGGAGATGCAGGGTGGTGCAGAACTATGGATGTCTTTGTGGGTCAGAGTGATAATTTTATATTGTACTTTATAGCGGATTGGCAACCAGTGCAATGACTGGCACAGGATAGAGGCATCAGTGAAGCGGTTGGAGAGGAATATAATCCTGGCTGCGGCATTGAGGATGGATTGGAGAGGAGAGAGTTTAGTAAGAGGGAGACTGATTAGTAGAGAATTGCAGTAATCCAGGCGAGAATGAATAAAGGCAACAGTTAGAGTTTTTGCAGAATCAACAGTAAGAAACAGTTGAATTCTAGAGATGTTTTTGAGGTGTAGGTGACATGAGCAAGCGAGTGACCGGATGTGGGGAGAGAAGAAGAGATACAAGTCAAATATAACACCAAGACAGCGAGTGTGCTGCTGAGGAGTAATGGTAGAACTACATACAGAAATGGCAATATTAGGTCTCTGAAGATTAGGAGAGGAAGGAAACACGAGAAGTTCAGTTTTTGACAGATTCAATTTAAGGTAGAGAGAAAACATGATGTTAGAGACAGCAGATAGACAATCACTGGTATTTTGTAGTAATGTGGAGGTGATGTCAGGAGAAGATGTGTATAATTGGGTGTGGTCAGCATAAAGATGGTACTGAAAACCAAATCTACTGATGGTTTGTCCAATAGTGGCAGTGTACAGAGATAAGAGAAGGGGACCAAGGACTGAACCCTGAGGAACCCCAACCATGAGGGGAAGAGGAGAGGAAGAGGAGCTTCTGAAAGATAGTGAAGGAACAGTCGGAGAGATAGGAGGAGAACCAGAAGAAGAGCGGTGTCCTTGAGCCCAATAGAGCAGTGCATAGACAGAAGGAGCTTGTAATCCACCGTATTGAATGCAGCAGAGAGATCCAGGAGGATCAACAGGAGTAGTGACCATTAGATTTAGCTGTTAGTAGATCATTAGAGACTTTAGTGAGGGCAGTTTCAGTAGAATGAAAAGAGTGGAAACCGGATTGTAGAGTGTCAAGAAGAGAATTGGCAGAGAGATAGCGGATCATACAGGAGTGGACCAAGCGTTTCAGGAGTTTAGAGATGAAGGGGAGATTAGACACAGGTCTGTAGTTAGCAGCAGAGTTCTGATCGAGGGATTTTTTTTTAATAATGGATGTATGTTAAGGGCGGTGTTGTATGTTTTCAGCATAAACTTATAATGGATGAAATCTTCAGCCAGGTTGGATTTTCTCAAGGGACATTCTGCGCGCCTGGAGCACCCCTGGAGAAACTGTGTTTGCAGTGTGTTCCAGGGTTGCCACTGTGGTGCCGAGTTGTTCTAAGTGTAGGAGGTGCAGCTTCATCCAGGGCATTTTGCAGTGTTTCATTATAGTGTTTTAGAGCAGAGTCAGGACAAGAGACGGAGGAGATTGGGGCGAGTGAAGACTGTAAATTCTTTATAAGTTTCTGAGTGTTAATAGCATATATATTCCTATAGGTGAATGAGTTGGGGTGTCCTTGAAGGGTTGACAGAATTTGACTGAGAATCAAAAAAGTTGCAGTCAGAGAGCGGAAGAGAGGAATTTGTAAAATCATGCACTGACCAGAGCCAGCAGAAGATCAGGTCCAATGTATTCCCATCTTCATGTGTGGCAGAGTTACAAAGTTGTGAAAGACCAAGAGAGGTGGATAGGGTTAAAAGAAGAGAGGCAGATGTGGAGATGGGTTGTGAATAGGAATGTTGAAGTCCCCCATGATGAGAGTGGGAAGATCGCAGGCTAAAAATTGTGGAAACCAGGTGGCAAAGTGATCAAGAAATTGACGTGGGGGCCTGGAGGTCAATATACCACTGCCACTCGCAGGGAGAAGGGCCTGTAGAGTCTTACAGTGTGTACCTCAAAAGAAGGAAAGATAAGTGAGGGGATAGATGGGATAAACTGAAAAGCACAATTTGATGACAGCAGCAGACCAACACCTCCACCTGGATGTGTTCTCAGGTCTAGGGGTATAAGAAATTGAGGCCACCATATGAAAGAGCAGCAGCAGCGGTAGTGTCTGACAGCTGAATCCAGGTCTCTGCAAGAGCAAAGAGGTTAATGTTATGTGAAAGGAAAAAGTGGTGGATATAGGAGAATTTGTTGCATGCTGAGTGAGGGTTCCAAAGGGCACAGTTGAAGGAGACAGATGGCATGCAGGGGATAGTAATTATATTCTTGGAGTTTCTGAGAGTAGTAGGGAAAGAGTTAAGTTTACTATGATAAGAAGGGCCTGGATTTGGTTTAATATCCCGTGCAACTAGGAGCAGAAGAATAAAGAGAGTGAGTAGATGGTTAAGGGGTTTGTGAAGTCGTATCTATGTTGTATGAAGGTGTCGATAAATCTGGGTTTATTAACATTCTAAGGTTAGAGTCACACATAAGCCCTTGTCCGTTTTTGGCATCATTTTTGGCATTTTTTTTTCTAATCCAAAAACTGATGCAAGAACGGATTTGATGTAATAAACACCCTGTCCATTTTTTCTGCACCAAAAACATTATACAATCAGAAAAAACAAGGTGATTTATGCAATAAAAAATCCACATTTATTATTTTTCCCAAAACGTTGCTACCAATGTTTTGGTGCCGTTTAAAAACAATCCGTTTTTAACATGGGGCCCTATGGAAAAATGGATCATTTTTTTGGTGCCTTAAAAATGGATCCGTTTTTTTTTTAGCATTTTTGCAAAAAATGACTAAGTCCAAAAAACGTTCAGGGGCACAGGAGGCTCAAAAAGCACCAAAAATAATGGATTGGTCATGGAAAACACTTCCAAAGACGGATTGCTATGTGTGACCCTAGCCTAAAAAGAGTATGAGAGCAGTACTTAGGAGCAGAGAGGGACTGATATGGATGGAGTGAACCGAGTGTGGGAAAAAGCAGTAGACATGAGGTATGGAGCAGCTAGCACAAAAATAATGCAAGTACAAATAGTGAACACATTTTGCAGCACAAGTGAACAAGGTATATGTGTGTTTGTTTGTCTGGCATGACTAACCCGTTTCCTGCCCCGCTTAACTGTCTGGTATAACTGCATATTGCACTTATTTAAATCTGCACTTATTTAAATCTGCCCATCATATTTTACCCCTGCATCATATGCTTCCCATAGGCTATGTCTAAATTTATCAGGGAGCTTGTGCTTAGATCAGGTTCAATTTAACTCGTTAATCAATCAATCACACTGACTTAAAACAGCAGGGGAACATGCTAAGCCAGATAAATAAACAGGATGCAGGCCAGAATGGGCTATAAAGCCTTAAATACAGATTACCTTATTATAGTATTCCTGAACAATCTAAGTAAGGTGAAAATGATTACCGTATATACAATTTCTATAGCTCCATAATACCACAATACAATAGCTCTTTTCAGAGTTGAAACCACAAAACAAACTCAGAGTAGAGGGAGGGAGAAATTGTGGTTTAGGTAGGGACAGGTTAAAGTGGTTTTCCGGTGTCCATCTTGAATCATCTCTTGTCAGAGGCAAAGCTCTATTTTTCCAGCACACAGCATAGTAGCATTTTGTGCTGCCTTTTGTTTAAAAGCACTGGTCTTTTTTCCCCCGCTGTTTTTGGGTTCATAACCTGCCTTCTGCTGTCCACATTAGACCCATTAATACGGTATTAGTATCCTAGCGAAAGCAGTACTACAAAGCAGCATCTGCCTGCTACAAAGCACACATCAGGGCATTTTCTCCAATATTTTGTTTGTGACAGCTAGCTTGGCTTGGCCATCAACATCTGAAAATCTGTCAAAAAAACCAAAATGCCATAAAAGCCTGTTGTTAAGGGCAGGGACGTGGTGTTGTCAGTGGTGTGTGACAAGGCACTGAGTCTGTCAGGTCTGAAGAAGCTTGATGCATCCACTAAGTTCCTGGAAAAAGTTCCCAGTCTGGAACATAAATGTGTGTGGAAGCCAGAAGAGTGAGAGCAGATTTTGTCTTCGATAACAGACAAGGCCTCTACGCATTTCTCAAGCAGCACAAAATCTTCCACGACCACCCAATATACTGTCAATACACTGAAGGTTGGCCCATCCAATCCTCAACGTGGTTCTCCTTCCTCATGCCATTATCAGTCACAGGAGACATATTACCCCAAGCTTGGCCACTCTGAGGATCTGTTTTGTACGTATCCTTTGGTTGGCTCTGGCCTCTCAACGTGCAGCATTGAAGAAGGACGTGAGGAGGTGGCGTGCATTGATGCTCAAGTATTTGAGGACCTACGGCCAGAAGAAAGCCACTTTGAGGAACGTGATTTACTGTCTCCAGAGATGGAGGCTGATGATGATGAGACACAGTTGCCATCATGTCAGCCTAAAATCTCAACTGAGAAGGAGGATGAGGTGGAAGATGAGGTGGTCAATGATGAGTCCACTGATCCAACCAGGACAGTTGACATGCATAACAATCACAGCAACACAGAGGAAGATGGATATGTAGCACCAACACAGGCACCAAGGGATAGTAGTTTGCCAGAGTGAGAACTGGGTCAACTGTTCCCAAGAGCACTCCCGCTTTGCGCCAAGTCAGGGCAAGGGGGCATTCAGTCGCTGTGTGGAAGTTTTTTTCTGAAAGTCCTTCAGAAATTGTAAACATTGTAGTCTGTAGCATCTGCCATACCAATTTGAGCACAGGCCAGGGCAAAGACAACCTGGGCAACCAGTATGCGAAACCACATGGCAGCCAAGCACTCTAATACATGGGTGGAACACCAGGGTACCAAATTTTGTGTCTGCGGGTCAAACCACTGCCATGTCGCCTGGGCTACATACTTCAAAATCTGCTGTTCAGGAAGCAGGCACTCATATCTCCTGCCCACAAGCTGCAGTTGCTCACACACAACAAACATCAACCACATCCACTTCCTTGTCCCAGCGGAGTGTCCAGTTGTACGTGCCTGAGAGCTTTGAAAGAAAGCATAAATATCCAACCATGTACCCACAGGCACAAATGCAAAACTTGCACATTGCTAAATTCCTAGCTGTGGAGATACTGCCATTTAGGCTTGTGTGATCATAGTCTTTCTGTGATCTCTTGGCTGCGGCTGCCCCACGATACAGTGTTCCCAGTCGCCACTATTTTGCCCATTGTGCCATCCCTGCATTACACAAGCACGTGTTAAACAATATAAACCGTGCTCTCACTAACGCCATAATCGGGAAGGTCCATCTAACAGACACCTGGACAGGTTGTTGCGCACAGGGACGATACATTTCTGTCACGAAACACTGGGTGAACCTGGTGGAGGGTGGGACAAAGGCACAAACTGGAACATCACATATCCTACCTACGCCAAGAATAGCAGGCCTAACTACTGTCAGGGTTTCTGCCTCTTCATATTCAACTTCCTCTCTCCCCTCCTCCTGCTCCTCATCCTCTGCTAAATTACCCTCCCCATCTCTGCCAAGCTGGGAGCTGTGCAGCAGCGCATCAGCAAAGCGGCAACACGCTCTGCTGAAGCTGATCTGTTCAGGTCAGAAACTACACACTACAGCAGAGCTGTGGCAAGCTTTAAAACAACAGACCGATCAGTGGCTCTCCCTGCTGCACCTCCAACCCGGTCCTGGTCGTCTCTGATAATGGATGTAACCTGGTGACGGCTTTAAAGGTCAGCAAGCTGGTATACGTGCCATGCATGGCTCCTGTGCTGAACCTAGTTCTTCAGAAATTTCTGAAAACTTTCTCTGACTTGCCGTACCTACTTGAGAAGCTGCACTGTATTAGCGCCCATTTTCGCCATTTTGTCTGCTGCTTTTGATAGTCTTAAAGCACTGCAAAAGTGCTTGAATTTGACCGACTGTTTTGCAACCTGCCCATGCAGTGGACCTCAACCTATCATATGTTGGCGAGGATTAGTGAGCAGCAGAGGGCAGTAGCTAAATACAAGCTTCAATATGCCCGTCAGACTGAGAGTCAGCCACCACACATAACTGTCAAGTGGGTGTGGATCGCTGACATTTGTGAGGTTCATGAGAATTTTGAGTACTGCACTAACCTTGTGAGCGGTGATCGGGCTATTATCAGCATAACCGTCAGGCTGCTGTGCCTCTTGAAACAATCACTGAATAATCTCAGAGAGGAATCTTTGAGTCACTAGCAAGTGGCTATGGATCCAGATTTCCCAATGGGTGATGCTACCCAGCCCAGCCAATATTCTGAGGCAATTTTGGGTGATGAGGAGGAAGATGAGGAGGATGAGAAGGGAGAGGACTTGTTTTTCTGTGCTACCAAGGGGACTTATAATGCTACAAAGGGGAAACCCAACACAAGCTTCATGGGCTGGATGGGCTGGAGAGGAGGAGTTGGAGGAGGAGTAGGAGGTGAGTCAGCCAGAGGAAAGGATGGGTACTGTTCTTACTGGTGAGGATACAGAACATTTGCCTTTTTGCACGTTGGCCCACATGGCACAGTTCATGTGTAAGTGCATGGGCGTACCCAGCGTGGGGCAGGGGGGGCTGGTGCCCCCCCCCCGGAAGGGAAAGGCTAATTAGTATGCGATGCTCTCCTGCAGAGCATCGCTTATCTGCTTTCTGTGCTGACACTGCTGAGAGAGGAGAAGGGGGGGGGGCTAGAGTGCAGGGGGAAGTGGGGGATGGGCTGCTCTGCCTGGCATTACATGTGCCCAGCCACATCACACATGGAAGACAATCCTGCGGTCTCCTGTGAAGTTACACAGCCGCCCTGCACTTTCCTTCCTTCCAGACTCAGAGGATCATCACTGGTAAGGAAAGAACAAAACACTGCTAATATGTGTGTATGTGTGCATGTGTGGAAGTCTGTGCTTATATGTCTGTGTGTGTATACATGTGTGTGTGCAGTGTGTATATGTATATATGTGTGTGTGTCTGTTTATATGTGTGTGTACATTGTATATGTGTGTATATGTGTGTATTTATATATGTGTGGGGGTGTGTGTACAGTGTGTATATAAATGTGTGCCTCTGTGTATATATGTGTGTATATATAGGTGTGTACAGTATGTATACGTGTATATAAATGTGTGTCTGTGTATATATGTATATATATGTGTGTGGATGTGTGTGTACAGTGTGTATTTGTGTGTGTATATATATGTGTGGATGTGTACAGTATGTATATGTGTATATATGTGTGTGTGTGTACAGTGTGTATATGTGTATATAAATGTGTGTCTGTGTATACATGTGTGGGTGTATGTGTGTGTATATATGTGTCTGTGTGTGTGGCCTGTGCATGTGTTTGTCATTTATCTGTGTGTTGTGTGTTGTGCGTGGGTTGTGTGTGTGGCTTGTGTCTGTCTCTGTGGCATGTGTCTCTGTGTCTGTGGATTGTGTCTCTGTCTGTGGCTTGTGTCTCTGTGTCTGTGGCATGTGTGTCTGTGGAATGTGTCTCTGTGTCTGTGGCATGTGTCTCTGTGTCTGTGGCATGTGTCTCTGTGTCTGTGGCATGTGTCTCTGTGTCTGTGGCTTGTGTCTCTGTGTCTGTGGCTTGTGTCTCTTTGTCTGTGGCTTGTGTCTCTGTGTCTGTGGCCTGTGCATGTGTTTGGCATTTATTTGTGTGTTGTGTGTGTGCGTGGTTGTGTGTCTGTGGCTTTTGTCTGTGTGTGTGGCTTTTGTCTGTGTTTGTGGCTTGTGTCTGTGTGTGTGGCCTGTGCATGTGTTTGGCATTTATTTGTGTGTTGTGTGTGTGCGTGGATTGTGTGTCTGTGGCTTTTGTCTGTGTGTGTGGCTTTTGTCTGTGTTTGTGGCTTTTGTCTGTGTGTGTGGCATATGTCTGTGTGTTGCTTTTGTGTCTGTGTGTGCTTGGCTTGTGTGTTTTGATTGTGTGTGTGGATTGTGTCTATGTGTAGCTTGTGGCTGTGTGTAGCTTGTGGCTGTGTCGCTTTTGTCCTCTCTGTGTGTATGGCTTGTGTCTGTGTGTGTGTGGCTTGTGTCTGTGTGTGTGTGGCTTGTGTCTGTGTGTGTGTGGCTTGTGTCTGTGTGTGTGTGGCTTGTGTCTGTGTGTGTGTGGCTTGTGTCTGTGTGTGTGTGGCTTGTGTCTCTGTGTGTGTGGCTTGTGTCTATGTGTGTGTGGCTTGTCTATGTGTGTGTGGCTTGTGTCTATGTGTGTGTGGCTTGTGTCTCTGTGTCTGTGGCCTGTATATGTGCCTGTGTGTGGCATTTGTCTGTGTGTTACTTGTGTGCCTGTGTGTGCGTGGCTTATGTGTGGATTGTGTGTGTGTGGCTTGTCTCTGTGTGTGTGGCTTGTGTGTGTGGCTTGTGTCTGTGGATTGTGTGTATGTGGCTTGTGTCTCTGTGTGTGTTGGCTTGTGTCTGTGTGTGGGGTTGTGCCTGTGTGTGGGCTTGTGTCTGTGTGTGGCGTGTGTGCGGCTTGTGTCTGTGTGTCGGTTTGTGTCTGTGTGTGGCGTGTGTGTGTGTGGATTGTGTGTATGTGGCTTGTGTCTCTGTGTGTGTTGGCTTGTTTCTGTGTGTGGGCTTGTGTGTGGGGTTGTGCCTGTGTGTGGGCTTGTGTCTGTGTGTGGCGTGTGTGTGTGGCTTGTGTCTGTGTGTAGCTTGTGGCTTGCCTGTGTGTGGATTTTGTCTGTGTGTATATGTGGCTTGTGTCTCTGTGTGTGCTTGGCTTTTGTCTGTGTATATGTGTGTGGCTTGTGTCTCTGTGTAAAAAACATGTATGATGTGTATGTAATGAGCACATGTTGTCCAGTATAGGTTCCCTTTAAAGGGTGTCAGCGTTCCTTCTGTTGTTTCCACCTCTTTTGAAACTCCTGTCTCCTGTGGTACTCTGACGCGCTGGCCAGAACGTCATATCCGGTCCTGTGCATTGTGGGAGTTTATGACATATACGGGCAGCTTCAATATGTGCACTGGGCATGCGCATGCGCCGGAGCCCGGCCGAACATGTGATCAGCCCCCACAATGCACCGGGCCGGATATGACGTTCGGGCTGGTGTGACAGAGTACCATAGGAGGCGGTAACGACCATGGCTTGCCCCCCCCTAGTTTTGATCCTGGGTACGCCCATGTGTAAATGTCTGTGGCAAGACACTCGCATGATAACAATTTTGTCCATCAACCTATACTAATTTTCACAAAACAATAAGCATCCATAATGATTTTTTGATGAATGATCCTAGGAAATCCAAGGTTTCTTAAACATCCGTTGCTACTCCATGATTTAGACCTGTTTGGGTCGAAAACATGTTGCTTTCTATGCCTTGTTTGTAATCATGAGTGTTTCCAAACTGCCGACCTTTTTGTTACCTGTTTTTAATATGAAGAAATAAACGGATGCTGTAAGATAACTTGGATTTCCTGGGATCATTCGTCCAAAAAGGCGCTTAATGCTTATTGTTTTGTGCATGCTGACTTTCACCCAGTGTATCCATGCAGCCCAGAGACGTGGTAACCTGGGGAGGAGGTGAGCTTGACAATCTCATTTTCGATTCTATACTGGTTGGCCGTCTTTCTCATTCTACGGTACAAGGAGAGATTTTTTTCTCTCATTTTGGAGTCACCAAAGAGTTGCACAATGGAATCCTTCAAGAGGACCATTGTAGATCAGTTGCTGAAAACATCACTCTCAGACAACGCTGGTGGCAGAGGTACCGGCTTTTTTCAACAAGTGCTAATGGGGAGAGACACGAACACCAGGTACAACAGAGTTGGGTGAAAATGTGCACAAACTGGGCCATTTTCAATAAACCAGCACATCAGCAAGGGCCATCTGTGTCTGTAACAATGCCAAGGAGGGAGAAATTGCAGAACATGGTGAAGGGGTACTTAAAGCGAACCTGTCACCCCCCCCGGGCATCAAAAGCTCTAATAGCCACCTTCTGCAGCACTAAGGCTGCATTCAGGGAAGGTGACTATAGCCTTTTGATGCCCTTTGTAGTCTGAAATATGAAGTTAGGTAAATGCTTACTCTTAGAAAGAACAGAGACCGGGAGGCGGGGTTTTACGCTGCTCCGGCCCGCCCCCTCTTGTCAGTCATGGTGCTCGGCTGCTGCTGCCTCCCATGACTGTGTAAAATGAACGCGCGTCTCCGTTCTCATGCACGGAGCCGCGCATGCGCTGTGCGCCCGGTGTCCAGGAAGTCATCGACACCGGGCACACAGCGCATGCGCGGCTCCGTGCATGAGAACGGAGACGCGCGTTCATTTTACACAGTCATGGGAGGCAGCAGCAGCCGAGCACCATGACTGACAAGAGGGGGCGGGCCGGAGCAGCGTGAAACCCCGCCTCCCGGTCTCTGTTCTTTCTAAGAGTAAGCATTTACCTAACTTCATATTTCAGACTACAAAGGGCATCAAAAGGCTATAGTCACCTTCCCTGAATGCAGCCTTAGTGCTGCAGAAGGTGGCTATTAGAGCTTTTGATGCCCGGGGGGGGTGACAGGTTCGCTTTAAGTGACCATACGTGCGTACTTTCTGATGCTTCAATTCCTTTTAATTATTGGGTGTCCAAACTGAACACTTGGCCTGATCTCTCCTTATACGCCTTGGAGGTGCTGGCCTGCCCGGCTGCTAGTGTGATGTCAGAGCATGTTTTCAGTTCCGCTGGAGCAATCATCACTGATGGCGCACACAGGCCCTCCATGGAAAATGCAGGCAGACTTATTCTGATTAAATTCATTAAGGACTCTATTCCTCCAAAGTTTCTAATCCTTCCAGATGACAGCAAGCCAACCTAAATTCACCAAAAATGCTGATTCATACCACTGCTGTTAACATCCACCCCTTCCCATAAAAACCCTTTTCCTTCATGCGTGAATCTTGACTCTGCCCATAGGGCTAATTTTTACAAACCCTATACACATTGTGCAGTGGACAAACCAGGACAGTATTCTTACTCCAGCCTAACTACTATTTGTGATTGGAGGCTCTTGTCATGGATTGGTGACTTCCTGTATCACCCATCACTCAACCCATAGGACTAATTTTTACAAACCCTATGCACATTGTGCAGTGGACAAATCTGGAATGTACAGTGGTCTTACCAAACTAATATTTGTCATTGGAGGCCTTTGTCACAGGTTGTCCCTCATTGTGATTGAGATAGGGGATACATATTCAATAGAAATCTACTGTCAGTCACCCTATCATGGTAAAAAAAAAACATGCCTGGCTTGTACCATATTGTAACTGAGATAGGGGATACATATTAAATAGAAATTTACACTGACTGTTGATGACCGACTGATGGCCCTCTGAAAACATGAATTGACGGCCACAACTACTACACTAGTCCATCATAGATAATCTGTGTCAAGGGAGGCCCTTGTCATGGTATCTTCCTGCACCTATGACACAGCCCCAGGAGTAATTTTTGGAAATACGATGCACTTTCTGCGCTGGACCAAGTAGTAAAATATCAAGAAGTCTTCTCTTACTATATAATCTGGGGAATATTGTCAATCAAAATCTCTGCGGCATATGAAGAAGCTTCTCCAACTCATCATGGAGGGCGGCACCATATATCCTTTGTCCATTGACTTACACAAGTGATAAATTAGAGATCATCATCCAGTTGACTAGTGCAGCTTTATTTTTCCAGTTCACAGAGTTCAGCCAAACCTGAGGATCACAGCCCGCACTGCTACCTTCTGGTACTCCATATCACTTGCCCCTTTTCTCTGTAGTCTCTGCCCTTAAATGATTTAAATATTAGAATGTATGAAATATGAATAAGTGAGGGCACTCTCAAATGTACACAAGAGGGACCTCCAAAATGTCTGGAAGAGGGCAATTCCAAACTTATGTTACAGGGCCACATGGGCTCTCACTATACTCTGAACATTTAGGTTTAGGGCCGCAGTATCACATGGAGGTGGAGGAGGAGGAGGGTCAAGCCCAATGCTACAATGGACAAATTGTAAACTGCTATGGAATATATATTCCACTATCTAAGTCTCAATGAGGGAGAGACTGCCCAAATGTCTAAGTAAGAGCAGTGCCTCCAAAACATACATTTCAGGACCACCTGAGGCCTCTCAGGTCAAAGATCAACATACCTACTGGTACTTTCTAGCTGGTCTTGTAAAGTGCTGAGGAATAGCTAACTAAAATGATGTATGACAGCTGGACTTACAAAATGTATGAATCAGGGCCCTCCCAATTGTAAAAGACGAAAAAAAGCCCAACAGTACGTGTGAACAATTGCTAAAAGGTATATTTTATTGTTTCTCTGGTTTATTTAGCCTTATATACAAGTGATTACGCAGGAAAAACTGTTTCTTAACCATTTTGGCCTGTTAAATGCAATTTAGGTTAGGATTGGTAGTTGTTTTTGTGAATCTGTAAAAGTGGTGTAATACTGCAACAAAATTATTCCCACAAACCATATGTGAGTCAGACATGCCTGCAGGCATATTCTCCAGGGTCTTTCCATTCGGTTTCATTATTTTCCCTCCCATTTCAGCCTTTTCCTCAGGGCCTCAGACCTCTTTGTAGGGTCCAATAGAAAATTACTCGCATTTCCCATTGAGTTGCATTGTACTCGTTATTTGGAACGTATATTACAAAGTACTCTTTACGAGTATAGCGATTACAAATATTTTGGTTCTCTTTTATCACTAGTAGTAAGTAGTTTGGATTATTTGGGTATTTTCTATGAAATCTGTAGCAAAAAAAAATAAAAATAAAATTCTGCAGAGAGTGGCCTTGGTTATGGAGCCTAATTAATAATATGTAATCTATAGTATGTTTACAATACTATTTTTTAATATTTAAAAAAATGTTGTTACTTTAACAGAATGCCTTTGCACTAAAGAGAAGGCGTGGACGAAAACGCAGGAGACTGAACAGCAGTGTCACTACGGAAACAATCTCGGAGACAACAGAAGTCCTAAATGGATCAATGGAGGATTCTGACCAAGACCAGTCTGAGAAACAGGCAAACGATATGGACCAAAATAGTGGTGTCAGGAGAGGCACTGAGAGTGAACATGCTGCTATCAGAACAGTAGAGTTACCATGCAGGAGAGAAGAAGAGACTTATACAAGTATGTCAGCTGTATAGAGTATGATCAAGATATTTATTGGTTTCCAAGTGAAATTTCATTTTGATTTTTTTTTTTAATTATCAAGAGCTGTATGACATACCTCAATCACCTGCTGGGTGTTGTGTGAAGAAATACTACAACCCATGTTGTACTTGATGAGGATATCTACAGCTTTATCCTCCTCCTCTGTCAGTCTGACATCTTTATAGTAAGTGCATGGGAGACATACAGCGCTAAACTGGAAAACACATAAACATGGAGATCACCCTGTAGCAAGAAAGATGGATATTTCTTCATATATGACAGCCTGACTGAGTTATATACAGCTCTTGTGAGTTGAAACATAGGTCTTGGGATGTGTATGTCTTCAGTCTGCAGCCCATACTGACACGTGACAAGGATGCTAAGATACTCTCTGTCTGGCTAGATCCCTTAATGATCGTGGATTTTTAAAATACCCCAACATGGCATAGCATATCTCACCATCAAAAATATGCATCTTCAGAGAGGAAGAGGACTTTAACCCCTTCATGACCCTGGAATTTTTCATTTTCATTTTCGTTTTATCTACCCTGCTTCCAAGAGCCATCATTTTTTTATTTTTCCATCAATATAGACATATGACGGCTTGTTTTTTTGCGGGATGAGTTGTACTTTCAGATGCAATCATTTATTTTACCATATAGTGTACAAGAAATTGCAAAAAAATTCCAAGTGCTGTGAAATTGCAAAAAAAGTGCAATTAGATGTTTGTTATTTGTTTTTTTTTTAGTTGCCATGTTCACTATATGGTAAAACCGACATGATGGTGTGATGCCTCTGGTCAGTACAAGTTCGTAGATACCAAACATGCATACCTTTACTGGTATCTAAGTGGTGAAAAAAAATTCAGAAGTTTGAAAAAAATAAAAATTGCACTTTTTGTGCCATGTTCTGCGACCCCTAACGTTCTCATTTTTCGGGATCTGGGGTTGTGTGATGGCTTATTTTTTGCATCTTGAGCTGACCTTTCTAATGATACCATTTTTGGGTGGATACACTGTTTTGATCCCCGTTCTTGCATTGTATAGCAATGTTGTGGCGACCAAAAAAACATAATTTTGGCGTTTGGGCCATTTTTTCCGTTACGCAATTTAGGGCTCTCATTAATTGATTTTATATGTTGATAGATCGGGCGATTCTGAACGCGACGATACCAAAACGTGTATTTTTTAAGTTTTTTTTAACACTTTTTTTTGTGAATGGGGGAAAAGGGGGTGATTTGAACTTTTATATTTTTTTTTTCACATGTTTGTAAAAACTTTATTTCACAATTCATTCTTATTTTTACACAGTCCATTAGAGAGGCACCCTGTTGCACTATCCAATCGCTTCTGACAGATACAGATCAGCTGCCGCTCATCGGTATCTGTCAGAATCGCAGATGGTGAGTGGTTGGCAGCGCTTGCCAACCACTCACCGGAAGCGCTCCGTGACAGCTTCTGGGGTCAAGCCAAGACCCTGGGCTGTCACGTGAGCGCCGGAGATCTTGCGATACTATCGTGGGATCTCCAGTGCTGGCGGTGAACAGCGTGTTCCCCGCCATGGCGACTTTGGATCCCGCTGTTAATCCAAAGGGTTGTTAGCCCAACATCTCACCTGATGAGATCAGGGTGTTTGATGAGATCTCAGCTGATGCGCCGGAGCTCACATCAAACACTGGGACACGGTCCATGAAGTATACAACGTCATGGGTCATGAAGGGGTTAACTTTAGTGCCACCTAATGAATATAGTTAAGTAAATATTGACCCTTTAATGAGCGATGCCACTTGATTTAGGCTGAACACAAAACTGTTTTCCATTCATCAGTGCAATGCAAAATGTCTGGTTTCACCAGCTTGCTATTCTCCAAAAGCAGAGACGTTACCCCTTAGGGTACCTTTACACGCCACTAACGCGGCGAGAAATATTGACGGCGATACGTCGCCCTGGAAGTATTGCCGTCAAATTGCCTCCCAATTGCGCCGTGTAATTGGGGAATTTTGGCGGCGATTTGTTTTCAAATAGAGTGTCTGTCTGGTTTTGCTGATATTCTAAGTCATGTCATAACGTTCTTCAAAGAGTCAATATTGACTTGTGCTCCATACAATAGGTGGTGCTGAAGTTCAAGTTCTCTTCCACTCTGAAAAGGATATTTGCATATTTAATTTCCCAGAGTAGCATTGTATGGCCTATAAATCTTATATCAGTTTGGCAATCTCCAAAAGAGACGTTACCACTTACACTAACATAAAGAAGTTAATGGTTACCTCACCATGTACTAGAAGGCATCCAATTCTTTAATTTGAGGTCCAAAACTTTGGTATGCGGGATTGAAGTTGGAGAATTACTGTATTAGACCAGGTTCACTTCAAACTAATGTCTCATCTATGGAATTTGTTTGCAGAGTCTATTAGATTATGTCCACAAGATATTTGTATGTTGCAGTTTTGCGATAATTAAAATACACATGGAATACTGTACAATGGCAGTGACTGTAGTTGGTCTGTACATTTAAAACATTGCTGAAATGTTGGTCATTGCAGAGTAAAAGTTTAATTTTGTGTGGATTTTAAGAATATTTCTGTAGCAGAATTTACCTGCATATAGCCTTAGGGTAAGTGCACACTTACCCGGCGGTTTGGTCGGCGGCAGCTGGCGGAACCCGCCAGGAAGCTCCGGCGCCGTCCACCGGCTTCCTGGCGGGTATGTGCGGCGGGAGCCGGGCGGTAGCCGGCGGATGCACAGCGTGTTCTCGGCGGCGAATCTGCAGCGGCTGGAAGCAGCACATGATTCTGCTTGCAGCCGCTGCAGAACCGCCGTTTTTTAGAACATGATCATTCTTTGCTAACCCGCTGGGAAACCTGCGGGTTAGCAACGGATGACGCTGTGTAACCGCCGGTGTGTGCACAGCCTTGGGCGGTGTACATTAGTTTTAATGTTAATCCAAACGCCGGTTTGGATTAACATAAATTTAATAAAACTAAATAAAACTAATGTAAACAAAACGGCGGTTTACACAGGTAAACCGCCGAAAACCCGCCCAGTGCGCACATAGCCTTAGAGTTAAAGGGAATCTATTTTTTTGCTATTTATTCTAAAGAGCAGCATAATGTAGAGACAGAGAGCCTGATTCCACGGATATGTCACTTATAAGGCTATGTGTTCTATTGTCTATGCAATCAGCATTTTCCCAGCAGGAGATTATCACTGCTGGACTAGAGCTCCTACTCCTAACAGTCAGGTAAATCTGTGTAATCCCACCCCCACCACTAAGCTGCAGTTTACCCACAATTCACAGTTTACACAGGAAGATGCCAGTCAGGGGTGTGGGAGAATTATACACAAAAACAGTACATTTCCTCTGAAACATTTACATCAGAGTAAACCAGGAAATCTATGAAAAGTACACCAAGCAGCCCAGTAAGTGATACATTCCTGAAATCAGTGAATTGGGATTTTCTAGAACCAGCTATATTGGGCACACAAAATCAAATCATAATTAAAAACAGGTGCACAGGATAGAAAATGACACTCTTCTTTAATGGTCACTTCATCACTACGTGTTTCGACTGTCAGCCCTGCCTTCATCAGAGATGCCTCCAGGACATGGAAGCGAGTGCATTGTGTGGTGGGCGTTTGACACCTTAGCCTCTATACCTTGGTTATGCAGGACACATAACCTATCCAGGTTAGTTGAACCATAACTAAGTAACCTACACTTGGCCACCGGGTAATACTCTAGGAGAGCCCACTCCTTCTTGTTTCTGTCTCCACATTCCTGAAATCTTGCCCTATGCTACACTGCTTTCATAAAAACCTACTGACAAATTCTCTTTAAGTGGAAAACTATTAGTATGCGCAAACAGCGTCTTTAAGATGCCGATAGAACTGCTACATTTTCTAAGGCAAAAACGCTAGCAGTTGTTCGTCACCGGTGTCTCTTCAATCATTTTTTTTCTGTATCTTTGTACTTTATTTTTAAGCATTTAGATTGGGTGGTTTCCAAATGAAGTTGCTTGAAGAATGAATATGTTACTTCTTTTAACTGCTTCAAGATGTATAAACCCTGAACTGGTTAAAGGGACACTGTCAAGTCATTTTTCAGTATGATACTAATATTACCCTTGAATAGTGCCTGGGTAGATCTTTTACAAACATGTAAAATCATTATTCTACTCTTTGTAGTTTGCATGTTATCAGCATTGTGAGACCCTACAGATAGCTGCTGCATTAGTCCTGTCCCCTTATAAGCAGAGACAATTAGTCCCGGCTGTGTTAAACTGTCATGTAATTATGCACTCCCTCTCAGCAGCTCTCTCCTCCCTCCACTCTCCGGGCACTGTGGTTTCACTTTTAGGAGATCTATTCTGTTGAGGACACAGGGAGAGAGTAATTGCCGGTCTGCCTTATCTTATCTAGATTCCATTTGTTTCTCTAAGCAGGCATCCCTGCTGTAACAGTTTCTGTGTTGCATTTGACCTCTCTCCTGGCTGTATGACAGATTAAAGATACATCATTCTTCTAGTCAAAATCTGAAAATATCAAGCAGTGACATGATCTCAGAACTGGCAGCTTTCAGTGGGACCAAGTTACACCAGTCTGCTGTTTGTACAAATATGGTCTGAGGTGGTCTTCATTGATGAATGTTTTTTGGTCACAATTAGAGATGAGCAAACCTTTTGAAGTTTATGTTCAGTTCCGTTTGCCTAATCTCAGTATGTTTGCAAATTAACTCGGTGAAGAGTTCGCCGAGCTTCCGAACCCCATTGGATTCAATGGGATGCAAAACCAAAGGCATAGAAAACACCTTCTATGAGACCAAAAGATGCAAAAACAGCTCAAATTAGCGTCAGACACCAGAGTTAACATTTTTGACATAGCGCACTATGGATGCCTAGGAAATGGACTGGCACAGCATTTCAAGTTTCAACATTGATCAGGAACAGGGCATCAGGAATAGGTGTTGGCATCATGTTCAGAGATCCCTGCTAAATTCAGGAAACACACAACAAGGAGGCCCCAAGAAGAGTCTCCACATTTAAAAAATTAGGGCCAGCCAACATGAAAGAACCATCAATTGACCTGAATAAAAATTGTAAAACAGCACAGCCTGGATGCACGGGACAGGGTCTGGAACAGAGGCTGGCCTAGCATTTGACGGCTAAACATTGGTCAGGAAAAGGGGGATGAGTGACAGGTGTAGGACTGTTGGGCTGGGGCCCTCATACCTAATGCAATAGTTCAAACAGATTTTCTGCTCACCACACTCAGGTGACACAAATATCAGCTGCATATGTGGTTCACTGACGGGTGTAGGTCTCGTGGGCTGGGGGCCCTTATATCTAGTGCAACAGTTCCAATAAATTCTATGCTCTGCCCCACTCAGGTGGTACAAATATCAGCTTCATAGAGTACTAACCTAACAAATATTAAAGTGGATCAGTGACAGGTGTAAGCATGGAGCTCTGAGAACCCTTCTAAATTCAGGAAACACACAACAAAGAACAATCACATTTCAAAAAATTAGGGCCAGTCACCATGAAAGTGGCATCAATTGACCCAGAAAAAAAACTGTACAATGTTGAGATCAATGCAGAACATTGAAAAGTACAACATCGTCTAGTCTGCCCAGTCTGCCACTGGGGTGGAAAAGTTGTTGGAGATCCATGACTTGTTCATCTTGATGAAAGTTAGGTGGTCTACACTGTCAGGGGACAGCTGTATATGCCTATATGTCAAGAGTGCTGAAGACACGTTTGAGAGAAAGCTAGCTGCTGGGCATGACAAATCCTTTAAGGCGTGATTGGCGAGCTCAGGCCACTCTTTCATTTTTTAAACCCAGAATGCAAAAGGGTCCAACCCCCGCTAATGGCATGGATATTGAACTCTATATTTTCCTGCACCATCTTCTCCAGTCGCTCATTATATATCAGACTTGTACTCAGTTCTGTTGGTGGATGGACTGGTTTAAGAAATTGGTCTCAGATTCCCAGAATTTGTTTCTGACACTTAAACTGCTGCTGCTAATGTTTCTGCGCTGATTACTTGACGATCCCTGGGTTGGAAGTGTAGATCTGCGATGCATACTGTGTCTTTCACACCATTCTTGGGAAAACCAGTCCTAAGATTATTACAAATGGTTTTTGATACTCCAGCATGTGCATGTCCCTGTACAAGGTGGGAAGCATATGGCTGAATTTACTTTTGTACCATGGATCTAAAAGTGACGCAACCCAGTACTCAGCAATAATTTGAATATTAACAATACGGGCATCATGTTGCAGATAGTGTATCAAGATGGCACTCATGTGTGATGTATTCATGAGACCCAAGTCCTTGTTGTGTTGGTAGCGGGGTAACAATTGAGCTTCCTTCCTCCATCCTCTCCTGCCATCCTCGGACATCAGAAAGGGGAACAATTTCTTCTTCATCTCCTGACTGTTCTGTGCCCATCACCTCTTAATCCTCTTCCTCCTCCATTTCTTCATCAGCTCCTGCACCTTCACTACCACTTTGTCTGGTACCATTAGGCCCCCTCTGTCGGTCTGCTCCACCCTGCCAAGTCACCCAGCTATGCCATGAGAGTCCAGACGTAAGATATATTAGTATCCTTTCCGCATCCTCTTCACCTTCCTCCTCTTCCTCTGGAACCACCACCTCATTAAACAGACTTTTCAAAGTTTATTCCAGCATGTAAATGACCAATAGTGAGGCTGATGATGGCATCACCAGCGCTAACGATCTTAGTATCCATTTCAAAACGATGGGTACAGAGGCTCTTAAACTGTGCCCATTCTGCAAGTGTAATTAGCATCACCCTTGACTGGCTTTGACTCACTCTACGCATGATGACATACTGCGCCAGGGCTCATCATTGCTGTCACAGTCTGCAACACATGCAGAGTGGAATTCCACCATGTCGGCACATTGCTTATCAAATGGTTAACCTGTTGTCCAAAAGATCTCTGTCACAATGCTAGTCGATGAGCCGCGGGATGCGTACAGCGGAAGTGAGCACACGGCAACTGTTCCTTCTGCAGCTGCTCATCCAGACTGCGATAGTGGCGTAGGAATTGGTGTACAACTAGGTTGAGGATGTGAGCCATGCAAGGCATGTGTGTAAGTTTGTCCTGGTGTAGGGCCGCCACCAGATTTGCACTGTGCCTCTACTCAATTTTTTTTAAAAAGATGGTAAATAATGTGAATTAGGTCATGCTTTACGGTCTCAAAAAAGGCTCAGGTTAGGCAAGCATTGCCTCCCTTGGGAACTGCAGGCCCACGACTGCTGCTGTCAAGATCTAGAATTGTGGCTGAGGATGCAGTGCTTGTCTTCGTTGCAAAACTCAGTCTCTGTATGGGAAGCCACAACCTAATCTCTTCATCTTTTTCATCCTCCACTTCCTCTGTTGAGCTACTTAGCTGCATGACTCTGGGAAAATTCCAAGTGGTATCTTGAACCTCATCATCATCCTCTGTTCTCTCACTCCTCACCCTTAGAGTCACCGTCCTCCTCTTCCTGCCCTGAACGCACAATACAGTGCAGGTGCTCCTCAGGTATCTGAGTCTAATCATCATCACCTCCACCCTCAGTTAATGTCTGATGACAAGGTTCTGGACTCTCTCAGACCCTACTTCATCTGTTCACGGATCCAACTCCAAAAGATTTTGGGTATTGGTGCAGAGGCTTTCCTCCTCTTGAGTCTGTGAATCTTTTGAACAGACTTATGATGCTCATGGAATAGAATGTGTGAATATGTCTGCAGACTCATTCATCTGTTTTTCGCCACAGTCAATTGGGTGGTTGGAGAGTTGTGACATAGGGGGAAACGTGGGTAATTGGGGTGACACCTCTGAGGAGTATGCTATGTGTGATATTGAGGTGGAGGAAGAGGAGGAGAGTGCACTTCATGCAGCACTTGCCATGAACTGTAGCAAAACCTCTTTCTGGGCCTCATCTACAAGTCCTATTGCTCTGCTGCCGCCAAAGAAAAAGACTGGAGTAGCCTGTCCAGTAACAGAAGTTGTCACTTGGCTTTGAATACAACAAGCCGGTGTTTGGTCAGTACATCTTTCAGTAACATTAGCAGTAGCACCCACCCTATGTGCACCCTGAACACCAAACCTAATACCCCTTAAACTATGCCTATTTCCCTTTCAACCACAACCTCTGGCTTTCCCACTCATGTTTAATGCACACAGATTTAGCAATGATTTGTTTGAGGGAATAAAAGTATTTTAGGGGAAAGACAAAGATTTGGCAATGCCTTGATTGAGGCCAAGAAAAGCCATCTAAGGGAATTACAAGTATTTAGCAATTACTTGTTTGACGCAAAGAAATGCGGTTTAGGGGAAATACAAATATTTAACAATGACTTGTTTGAGACCCAAAAAAGATTTTTAGGGGAAATACAAATATTTGGCAATGACTTGTTTGAGGCAAAAAAAAATATTTTAGGGGAAACACAAAGATTTGGAAATAACTTGTTTGAGGCCCAAAAAAGCCTTTTAGAGGAACTATAAAGATTTGGCAATCACTTGTTTGAGGCAACAAAAAGCGGTTTAAGGGAAACACAAATACTTGGCAATAACTTGTTTGAGGCTCAAAAAAAGCCTTTTAGGGCAACGAAAAATATTTGGCAATCACTTGTTTGAGGTAAAAGAAAAAAAGGCTTTTGGGGGAACCACAAAGATTTGGCAATCACTTGTTTGAGGCCAAAAAAAGTATTTTAGGGGAATCACTTACTCTATGCAAAAAACGTGTCAATGGCAATGTACATAGATTTGGTAATCACTTCTTTTAAGCAAAAGATGCCTATGCACGATTGGACTTTCTTGCCCACCTATTCTATCAAAAAAAAAAGATCGAATAGCTATCTATCTTTCTGTGTAGGAGGGGCAGAACAGCGGCGGCAGCACTGTCCTCAAGCGGTAACACTCTGAAAATGACAACGACAAGTGGACACTTCTTATGTCCCGAGTGACATGTGACTTAGGTAGCCAATGACAGAAGCCCTTGTGTGTACAAGTTGTTGATGTTTTATGCACTTTGTTTGGCTGCCAGCACGGAATATCCACACAGTAAGTGCTGAGGTAAAACAAAAATTGAGTCTGTCACTCCTTTGACCTCACCTCCACCTCTAATCAAACAGTCATAAGGTAGAATAAAAGCAACACTGCAAACGCAGAAATGCTTTTTTAAAAATCCAATCAGTTACCGAATAAAGCTGAGTTTGGCAACTTTCTAGCAAAATGTTCTGGTTCTCAATCCCAAATCTGAATTGTCTAGGTTTGTGTCAAATTTGAAATTAGCAAACATGTCGGGGAAAGTTTGATTATCTCTAGTCGCAATATCTTCAATGGGGAAACAAGTTAAAACATTTAATTATGCATGACAATATAGGACCTGGAGTGAGGAAAAATGATAGGAGGTGCTCTCGACTGATGTGACAATATTTTAAACATTTTGCTTTAGGCTGGAATCACTCTGTCCATGTGATATGCGACTAAGGGCCACATCACACACACAGATATCTGTTCAGATATTGGTCACAGATCTCTGGTTGCAGTGAAATCATAGACTCATTGGTCCATTATGTGGCTGTGTACAAATGGAACAATGTGTCCATGATTTCACTGCAACCAGAGATCTGCGAACAATATCTGCACAGATATCTGTATGTGTGACGTGGCCCTAAGTCGTATGTGTCACGGATGATTAACTTGGAATGGCCTCCCCCTCCCTGGATGGGAGCATCAGCTGCTTGTGTTTCCAAGCAGCTCCACACTCCCGTCCTGACAGGGGGGAAGCCATTCCAAGTTAATCATCTGTGACACGTACGACTTAGTCACATATCACACTGACAGTGTGACTCCAGCCTTAATAGAATACAGTTTGTTTGCTAAAAGGCTGGAGAGCAGTACGATGAGTGTCTCAGGCAAAAGTGAAGCATGGTGGAGGATCCCGGCAAGTTTGCTGCTGCATGTCAGCAAATGGAAATGTAGATTTTGTCAGAATTACTGGTGTCCTCAATGGTGAGAAATACAGGCAGACACTTATCCATCATGTAATAACATCAGGGAAACGTCTGATTGGATCTACATGTAGTCCGCAGCAGGATAAAAAGCCCAAACATACAGCGATTGTCATTTACGGACAAGGAGTCCTAGAAGTGATGATATGGACTACAGAGTCCTGATCTCCGATCATCCAGTTTATCTGGGATTACATGAAGAGACTGTAGGATTTGTGTAAGCCTAAATTCAGGGAAGATCTGTAGTTAGTTTTCAAGATGTCTGGAACAACTTCTGCTGATTTCCTCCAAAACGTGTTTGCAAATAACAAATAAACCTACAATAATTGGTACTGTTTTAAAGTCAAATGGTGATCACACCAGATATTGTTTGATTTTTTTCTTTCACTTCTGTTAACTGATAAAAATGGATAATTTACATTTCTATTTTTGAAACCATTCTTATTTTGTAGCATTTTTTTTGCACATCTGCCTAGAACGTTTGCACGTTACTGAATATTTGAACCTTTATTAAATGACAGCTATGACCATAATCCATATAGAAGGCCCATAATCATCACTTTAGAGATACATGTAATGCAGAAAATCCATGGCAAATAACACAGAAAAATATTTGTCACTTTTGTTACTTCATAAAATGTGTATAGACAAAAATCAGGACAAAACAGCAGCTGACGTATTTCCAGTAGGAAATTTTGGTTGCATGAAGTGAACTATGTTTGTGAAACATATGGTGCCCTCCACACCCTTTATAGCCAACTGAGATCTTTTCTGGATGAATTTGAAAACTATCTTCAAATGCCCATCGAGACCTTTGACGTTCTTCTATCACATATACAAGAAGACATTCAGGACACAACGTTTCGAAGAAGCATTAGTCCAGAGCAACGATCAGAGGTGACTCTGAGGTAAAATGTCTATTTGTTATTGTACACATTTATTATACTTTTTCCTTTGCCTGCTGTTTTATGACAATAATTAAGTACTGTAGATTACATTGACATGAAAGTACTATCATTTTTCTAACAATTTCTATCTTCCTATACTTATTTAGAATATTCTCTTTTAGTTAGATTTTTTTAAAAATGTTTTTAATTTTTCCATAGTTACCTGGCTACTGGAGAAAGCTTCACATCACTTCATTTTCAATTTTGTTTGGGTATTTCAACAATCTGTGAATTTGTCTGTGAAACGTGTAACATTATTTGGAGAGGTTACAGCCACTTGTTTTTCCACAACCAACACCGGCTCAGTGGCTGACGATTGCTGAAAAGTTCTACGAAGTGGCAAATTTCCCCAACTGTATTGTTGAGGTTGATGGAAAACACATTTGCATTCAGAAGCCTGGGAATAGTGGACCTCTGTATTACAATTATAAAAGATATTTTTTCATTGTTCTCATGGCTGTTGTGAATGCCAGTTACCGCATTGTTGCTGTGGATAATGGGGCTTATGGGTGTACCAGTGATTCCAGAGTTTTCAAAGACAGTAGCATGGCGAAATGCCTTTACAGCAACCAGTTGAACATCCCCCACCATGACCACTTCCAGGAACAGAAGCCCCAAGCTTGCCATTGGTTTTAGTTGGGGATGAGGCTTTCCAACTTGGCACAAATCTTATGAAGCCATACTCCTGCTGGAGTCTAAAGTCCAGCTAAGTCTAAAGAATGAACAAGGTCAGATTCCATGGCAGGATAATCTTTAGTGACAATGTGTATATTGTGTATGACTAGCCCAGGGTATGTGGACTCAGGTATCTGGACCCTCTGCAGCAATAGGGCTGTCACTGGTGGCCTGCCCAGACCTGTGGTCCTGGTGGTCAACTAAAAAGGGGTAGTTAGAATGGGAATAAAAGTTTATGTTTATCGTGACGCCACCTGCAGATTCTAGAGATGTTCACCAGCGCCGCTTCAGACCTCCGGGGGCGATGGTACGGCAGCTTGGATTTTGCAGCTCTCTGCAGGTGGAGCTGAGTCCCACGGGCAGCACTTGTGGTGGTGGTGCTGGATATGGTGTATGGGTAGTGCAGTGACTCGGATAATGGAGACACGGAGGCTGTATGACTCTGTATGGATGTTTACTTGTCACTGAATAACACAGTTCAACATGGGTTAACAGTCACACAATACTGGGCAGCTGGCTTGGGTAGTGGCCAATGAACAAGGTGTCTCTATGTGGCTTTGTTAGATGTCCCTCCTTACTACTCTTCCAGTCCTTGTTGGTGTGAAGCCTGGCTGGCTTGAAACCTGGCCTGGCCTCCTGTGCTCTCTTATCACCTGTGCTGTCATCGGGAAACCCTCGATGGCCTGCCGCTATCTCTCTTCTGGCTTTGCCTGACTCCCTTGTAGTGACTGCGCAGATGCCCGGGAGACTGAAGTCTCCACGGTAGACCGGTATTCTCTGCTGGGCTTGGAGCTCTCCAGCAGACTCTGACTCTGGTGTCCGGTGTGCTGTTTAGGTGAACCTAAGACGGCTCCTCGGTCCCCAAACTGCTGCTCTTCCATGGAAGACCCCTTTCCAACTTCTCTGTCTATCTCTCAGACGTTCACTACCTCTATCTTCCTCTCATCCTCACACTGCTTGCCCTGAACTCCTCCCACTCGGGCTGGGTCTCCTAGCAGAGGATTTAACCCTGTAGTCCCCTGAGCTAAGGGTGTGTGGATGCGAGGAATAAGCCACATATTAACCTCCCCATGCACTGACCACAGGGATACCACACACGCTGGTCCAGGTGCAGTACCCCTTAGCGGCGCTCCGACCAGTGGGGCGCCACATGTATATTTCAATAGATTTTCAAATATTGGTTTTGTCTTTTGTTTGAAATGTTTCATATGTGTTAATGTTAGTAAAGTTTTAAGAACATAAATATTGCATAAAAAGACAGAGACACAGGTTTCAATAATTTTTTTAAATAACTTTATGTATTGTAATAAGATTTACATTATTGCACTGAAAGTTTTATAATTTATATATATAAAAGAGTTTTTGACAAAAAAATATGTAAATGTTGCTTCATTTTCATACAGTGTTCTTGTAAAAACTTGTAAACTTGTAAAGTGAAGTTTGTCACCAAGTTGTACCCACCTAAACCCAACAGCAGTACTGTGATCTTAATTCAGGTTGTATGTGACTTAGGCTGGTTTCACATTGCATTTTTTTCCTGTCCGTGGGGATCCTATTTTTTGCAGGACCTCACAGACAGGAAAGGACCAGATCGGATGTGGCCCCTGGATGCCATTTTTGTGTCCAGGTCCGTGATTTTCATGGATTCGGACACAGGAAGCCTGAGTCTGCAAAGTGCAGGCAAGCGGGGCACTTTCACTCCCGCAATTTAGAAAAAAAAAAGATCCTTACCTCTCCAGCATGTGTCCTGCGATGCGCGCCATCTATCCTGAGCTTATGGACCTGGCGGGGCTACCCGATCAGCTGAGCGGATTAAATCTCCTGCCTGACGATCGGTTTTGTGCAGATCTGTTGCCCATAAGGATACATGGGGCTAAATTGGATCCGTGGCTGTCCGTTTTACAACGGACAGCCACGGATCCCCAAAAATTGCAATGTGAAACCACACTTACCAGGCTGCATTGTGGTTTCCATACAATGTATGGTTTCTTATCACTAGCTGACACTAGCTGACAATGTACAGTGTACCAAGAAGCTGCCAATCATTGGCTTGTCCTGGTCTGCAGTCTTCCCATTGAAATATCTACATTTTAAACAGTTCTTAAAAAAGAGAACAGAACACATGAACTAGGTTCTTTTCTCCTACATGACACATGAGTCACATTATATTGAAAATCCCAGGTGCCATTTTCACTTTACAAAACTATATGAAACCACCAAATAAAGATTCAGAAATCAAGTCAGTCACCCTCTCACCAACCTGAGTTGGATATATCATACTAACATATCAAAGAAAACACATGTGTAATGATCACATCAGCGGGAACCGGATTAACATTTGGCAAGATCAAAACTCAGAACTTCAAACATCAACTTCACCATTCTCACAGGTGAGCGAGAATGGTACATATACATCAAAAGTAATTACAGTCATAAGATAAAGTTTGGGCACCCCTCTTAATCTTACTCTTTTTTTTTGTTTAAAATTGGTTTTTTGCAACAGCTATTTCAGTGTGATATATGTAATAACTGATGGACACAGTAATATTTCAGGATTGAAATGAGGTTTATTGTACTAACCAAAAATGTGAAATATGCATTATTTCAAAATTTGACAGCTGTAAAAGTATGGGCACCCTTCTGATTTTCATGATTTGAATACTCCTAACTATTTTTTACTGACTTAGGGGCCTTTCACACTTGCGTTTTTTTCCTGATTTGGAAGATCAGGAAAAACCCGATTCTTACTGTATTTGCCCATTCACTTTAATTTTGTCAGGTAGAATCTTGTTGCTTCATGTTTTCTCCTGAAATCATTAAAGAGAATGGGCAAAAAAAAATAATCCTGTAAGAATCAGGTGTTTTCCTGATCTTTCAAATCAGGAAAAAAACGCAAGTCTGAAAAGCCCCTTACTGAAGCAGTAAATTGGTTTGGTAACCTCATTGAGCTTTGTACTTCATAGCCCAGTGTATCCAATCATGAGAAAAGCTATTTCAGGTGTCCACTTGCAAGTTGTTCTCCTAGTTGCATCTTCTCTGAGGAGTGGCATCATGGGCTCCTCAAAACAGCTCTCAAATGATCTGAAAAAAAAAAGATTGTTCAACATAGTTGTTGAGGGGAAGGATACAAAAAGTTGTCTCAGAGATTTAACCTGTCAGTTTCCACTGTGAGGAACATAGTAATGAAATGGAAGACCACAGGGAAAGTTCTTGTAAAGGCCAGAAGTGGCAGGCCAACAAAAATATCAGAAAGGCAGAGAAGAAGAATGGTGAGAACAATCAAGAACAATCCACAGACCACCTCCAAAGACCTGCAGCATCATCTTGCTGCAGATGGTGTCACTGTGCATCGGTCAGCAATACAGCGCACACTGCACAAGGAGAAGCTGTATGGGAGAGTGATGCAAAAGAAGCCGTTTCTGCATGCACGCCACAAACAGAGTCGCCTGAGGTATGCAAAAGCACATTTGGACAAGCCAGTTTCATTTTGGAAGAAGGTCCTGTGGACTGATGAAACAAAGATTGAGTTGTTTGGTCATACAACAAGGCGTTATGCATGGCGCCACAAAAACACAGCATTCCAAGAAAAACACTTGCTACCCACTGTTAAATTTGGGGGAGGGTCCATCATGCTTTGGGGCTGTGTGGCCAATGACGGCACCGGGAATCTTGTAAAAGTTGAAGGTCGCATGGATTCCACTCAGTATCAGCAGATTCTTGAGAATACAGTGTTGGCCAAAAGTATTGACACCCCTGCAATTCTGTCAGATAATACTCAGTTTCTTCCTGAAAATGATTGCAATCACAAATTCTTTGGTATTATTATCTTCATTTAATTTGTCTTCAATGAAAAAAACACAAAAAGAATTGTCCTAAAGCCAAATTGGATATAGTTCCACACCAAACATAAAAAAGGGGGTGGACAAAAGTATTGGCACTGTTAGAAAAATCAAGTGATGCTTCTCCAATTTGTGTAATTAACAGCACTTACCTGTGGCACCTAACAGTTGTTGGCAATACCTAAATCACACTTGCAGCCAGTTGACATGGATTAAAGTTAACTCAACCTCTGTCCTGTGTCCTTGTGTGTACCACATTGAGCATGGAGAAAAGAAAGAAGACCAAAGAACTGTCTGAGGACTTGAGAAACCAAATTGTGAGGAAGCATGAGCAATCTCAAGGCTACAAGTCCATCTCCAAAGACCTGAATGTTCCTGTGTCTACCGTGCGCAGTGTCATCAATAAGTTTAAAGCCCATGGCAATGTGGCTAATCTCCCTAGATGTGGACGGAAAAGAAAAATTGACAAGAGATTTCAACGCAAGATTGTGTGGATGGTGGATAAAGAACCTTGACTACCATCCAAACAAGTTCAAGCTGCTTTGCAGTCCGAGGGTACAGCAGTATCAACCCGTACTATCCATCGGCGTCTGAATGAAAAGGGACTGTATGGTAGGAGACCCAGGAAGACCCCACTTCTTACCCCGAGACATAAAAAAGCCAGGCTGGAGTTTGCCAAAACTTACCTGAGAAAGCCTAAAACATTTTGGAAGAATGTTCTCTCTTTTGGGCAAAGGCATCAACATAGAGTTTACAGGAGAAAAAAAGAGTCATTCAAAGAAAAGAACACGGTCCCTACAGTCAAACATGGCGGAGATTCCCTGATGTTTTGGGGTTGCTTTGCTGCCTCTGGCACTGGACTGCTTGACTGTGTGCATGGCATTATGAAGTCTGAAGACTACCAACAAATTTTGCAGCATAATGTAGGGCCCAGTGTGAGAAACCTGGGTCTCCCTCAGAGGTCATGGGTCTTCCAGCAGGGCAATAACCCAAAACACACTTCAAAAAGCACTAAAAAATGGTTTGAGAGAAAGCACTGGAGACTTCTAAGGTGGCCAGCAATGAGTCCAGACCTGAATCCCATAGAACACCTGTGGAGAGATCTAAAATTGGCAGTTTGGAGAAGGCACCCTTCAAATATCAGGGACCTGGAGCAGTTTGCCAAAGAAGAATGGTCTAAAATTCCAGCAGAGCATTGTAAGAAACTCACTGATTGTTACCAGAAGCAGTTGATCGCAGTTATTTTAGCTAAAGGTTGTGCAACCAAGTATTAGACTGAGGGTGCCAATACTTTTGTCTGGCCCATTTTTGGAGTTGTGTGTGAAATGATCAAT